>JAVJGG010000029.1:52546395-52560314 GCA_035590195.1 Aviceda cuculoides | reverse complement strand
CCCCTTGAAGTACTGAAAGGCTGCAGTAAGGTCTCCCCAGAGCCTTCTCTTCTCCAGGCTGAACAACCCCAACTCTCTCAGCCTTTTGGGACTGGGAATGCCAAAGTACCCAGACCAGTGTGCCTTGGAGGTAGAGGCCAGGCAAAACTCATTAGAGTGTTGCTTCCTACTCAGATGAACCTGCTATTTTTGCCCCAGAGCAACCTTCCCCTTACCCACCCATGCCCCCACCTCCAGTGCAGCTTCAGATTTGGCTATGAGCACTCAAGGTGCTCTCCCACACGAAATAAAAGTGCTTCATGGTTGGGTTTGAGGAGGAAAAACCTTATTTTTCAGTGCAAACAACCCTTCTGCAAGAGAAGGGGCTTGCTGTGTGCACCCATTAGGAGAGCCAGACCCTGCCCTCCCTTCCTCACTCGTGCAGGTCGGGAGATATAAACACCGAGGATTGATTTCAGCTGCCTGCTCCCAGCAAGACAAACTCCCAGGCTGATTATAACCTTCTTATCTGCTCTGAAGGAAAGCGGGGAGAGATAACCCAGAACTGACAGCATGCAGTTGTCGGCTGAAAGGGGCTCTGGCTGCTCATGCTAAATCACGACAGGCTCCAAGAAAAACAACACATGCACGAGCTCTGCTCAGCCAGGGCATCGCTTTCCCCCGCGTTTCGCAGAGCACGTTGCCTTTGACTTGTTTTTTTGTGGATAGCATCCTTCAGGGTCCTTGCCCTGACCTGGCTGAGGGCAGTAGAAGGAGCTACGCTGTTTTTCTTTCTAAGATGCTGATCCTTTAGTGCCTCCTCCCCTGACTCCCCTTTGCTGGGATTTCCCAAGACCAAAGCATTTTTTTATTATTCTAAACAAACAAAGCAAACCCACAGCAGATCCAAAGATCTTCACGGCCACTTCCATTTAAACATCCTTCAGCATTTCTGCAATTCCCTATACAGTATCAGCACAGTAATCACCGTCTTTCCATATAAACCAGAACTTAGTCACTATTTTAGTCCTCCACACCACCTCCAGGACATAGGTGCATCACTGCTGTCGCTACAATTTTCTCCCAATATGAATTAAAGAGAGTTTCCCCTTTTTGTTCCCAGCTGGCAACAATACCTGTTTTTTTTTTAATTTCTTGTGTTACCAATAGCTGATTTGCAAGCCAGGGACACCGGGGCAACATTTGCATATACACTATATATTTCTGATCAGTGCTTTCACCCCTGCTCTGCAGCAGAAAGGATGTATCTCCCTGCAAAGCCCGATTTTGCTCTGCAGGATTTTGCACACACATGCAAGTTCTTCCAGGATTGGTCACCAGGTTCAGGTTTTGAAGCCCAACGTCGCTTCGGGGCACTTCAGTTTTCACTCTGCAAGTGCCACATGCAGCAATTAAGAGCACAATACCTCTCAGAGAGGTAATTTAGGGGAGCACTCAATCATTTCCATGAGCAAACCTGCACAAAGGCACTTCATGCTCCCTGTCCGGGGCAAACTCTGATCTCCGTGTGAGCACGCAGAGCTTACGTGTCTCCGTCAACCTCCTCAGTAAAGTTATCAGCTGTTTGCTTAGCTAACACCAAAAAAAAGACTTCTGATTTTTTTTTTTAATTTCTTTTTAAGAAACTGGTTTATTGGCAACACCTGTATCTCCCTGATTGCTTCCCTCAGCCTCAGTATTTGAGCAAGAAAGGAAAAGGTTTCCACTGCCTTTGCCCATTTATTTATCCAGCAAACAAACCCTCTTAACACTGCTGAGCAAACACCACGTGCATTTTTTCCAACACACCATTCATGGCAACCTCTCCAGGAAAGGAGACCGATATGCTGAACAGAACAGTTCAGAAGATTATTTTTTAAAGCAAAGTTGGAGGGATTTTTTTTTTTTTTTTCTTTTTTCCCCCAAGAGGCAAAGAAACCAGCAAGTTCAGCTGCAAACTCTGCTCCAGGCTGGGCAACCCACAGCTTTTTTTCCATTTGCATTTAGCACTGGCATAGAGAGATGCAAAGGAAGTTTCTCCATGCAAGTCTCAAGTCTATAATTTTTTAAGCAATAACCTTTAGACTTACAACATAACACCCCCTTTCAGCCTTTAATTTCAGGCACTAGTGTGATTTTTTTTTTTTCATCCCAGATTTCCCATGTTTCATAAGCTGTGAGCACCGCAGCACCCAGAAACCAACATTATTACTCAGCCGCAAAGTGGACTTGTGGGAGGGAGGAAGAGTGGCTGCTACCAAAGGACATTCAAACTGCTGATCCAGAAAAAAGAAAAAAAATAAAAGCACCCCATCAATGCATTTCCCTGGCCAAGTAATTAGATGTGTTTTGCATCACATTTTTGCTCACTCCCCTGCACGTGGCTCCGCTTCCCACTGTTTGCACCAAAACCATGGCCAGACACGTTTCTGCTGAGCCAGCATATTTCCCCCCCACTTTTTTTTTTTTCTTTTAATAATAAAGGGGAGTCCTGTAGAGCAGCACACGCTGGGATTTCATGGCCTTGTTTTAATTACGTGAGGCATGGCAGCCTGGTTGAAGCAGTGGGTATGGGGGCTGTAGCCTCATCTCCCCCAGAGAAGCCCTACTGCTATATTTCTTCCTATAGTTTGATGGAGCAACTATTACTCCCTTCTTCCAGGTGCAATAGGTGTACACCACTGACTTTAAATCATTCAAGTTCAGAAGTGAACAGTCAATCTTATTTTATTGGGAGGAAGAAAAAAAACCACACAAAAAACCCAACAAAACAATTAACTGGCAAAATATATCAAAAAAAAGCTGGTTTAGGGCAGCCTTATGATATTTTCTTATATTAACGGACCTGTGCAACCTGCACATGTGCTCCAGTATCCTATAGAAGCATGATACGTATAAAAGCTACCAAAAAAGTCACCCTTGGATTAAAAAAAAGATAAAATAGCTACAAAAAAAATCACATGATTGCATCATGAACACTCTACAGGGGAAGGCAGTAAGGTGCTGGCTCTGCTTCTGCTGGACCAGCTGCAATCCAAAAGCCGTGCCAAGCTTTGCACCATCCCATAAATGCGTCTTCCAACAGGGTGAAGAGCCACCGGACTGTGCCCATCTGCAAAGACATACCTGAATTTTCAGATTCTGCTCAGATGGAAGCACTGGGATGGGGATTTTTGGAACCAAAACTGGATTTGACCCACTTGCTGGGGTTATCAGGCAGGAGCTCTGCAGTCCAAGCTCAATCCCAGTTAAACATCTATTCCCATTATTCCATCTGCTCACACCCTGCTTTGTACCAGTCTTCCAGGACATTAAAACTATAATTTTTCATTAAACCGCATAGCATCAGCATTGCACCGAATGGAGGGCAGGCATTTCTAGGATGAATGCTGCAAAGTCAAGGGAAGACTGAACAAACCACAGCCATAGCCATGGGAGTGTTAGTGTCAACTGCCTCCCAGACATCAAGGCCATATTTCTCCCCCCCCTTCCAGACAAATCCCTGGGCCAGAGGGCCATTCTGGGGACCAGGACTCACCTGAAGAGATTTTCTGCCCCCGCTCGCATTCTCATCTCCTTGTTGATCTGCTGGTTAATCCGCGCCCGGCGATGCTGCAGTTTGCTGCGCTGGGTCTGGGCAAAGGGGTCGCAGCCCTGCTGAAAGAGAGGAGCAAGGTCTCACCAAAAAAACCCCCACCATTTGGGGATTAAAAAGGGCATTTTCAGAGCCCGGCATGGCGCTCGAAATAACAGTTTCATTATTTAATACCACCTGTTGCTTACAGCAATTTATTTTCAAAGCTATTCAGAAAAGGCTTCCCAAATACAACCGTGAAAGGATACAGGAACTAAGCATCTCCTTCCCAGGGTCTCGCCATCCAGACACAAGACAAGACCCAAGGAGCTACGGATGAGCTCAATATAACCCTTGAGCTCGGGAACAGATGTGACCCTACGTCTATAAGGGCTCCCACTGCCTGGCGGCTATAGGGGATTGAGTGCAGGCAGCAAGTCAAGAGTTCATGGGGGTGGAGAAATGAGTTGCACAAAGCAGTAAATTAATTCCATCCCTGCCTCCTTCCTTGGCTTCGGCTCGGACTTTCTGCAGACAGGGAAGCACGTTTAATCTCCGACTTCAGGAAATAACAGATGGCAATATCCCCCTGTCTCGTGGGGGCAAGAGGTTATGATGGGATGCCCCAGGGAAAGAGGTTGCCATGAGTAGGGTCTCTGAATCTAGGGCCACAAAAGCTCTGCCCAAGCAGAGATGATTTCCATTGTGCGAGGAGAGGTTCAGATGGATGAGATGAGCCTCTAAAAGACCCCTGAATAAAAAAAAAAAAAAACCAACAAACCCACAAAAAGCCACAACACCCCCTGTTTGGGAGGGCACAAGGCTGGGCAGTTTAAGAGGATGGAGACCTTGTAGCCTGCTTTTCAAACACCAGTGCAAAGCACAGGCAGATCCCTCCAAGAATATATTAAGATCCACTGTAGCACTACAAGAAATTCCTCAAAGCCACTATTTCACCCTCTTGCTTCCCTTAGAAAACCTTTGTTTGCTATGCACATTGGTCTTACCCTGCTCCCCACTGCTTTCCCTCCACCAAGGCTGGTGAACCACCTTGCCTCCACATCAAGAAGGGGTTTCACCACCCAAGAGACTCTATGGAGCTCCAACACTGCCAGCTCTCGTCCTGTCCAAAACACCTTCTCGGCTAATTTCTTCCACACAGAGATCTCGGTGGGCTTCACCAAGTCTTACCTCATCCTCCAGGATGGGTCACAACAGTCTCAAATCCAACAAGCCAGGGCAACGCTTGGTTACCTCTCCAGAAAACACTGTAGGTCCCAGTGTTACTCTGGGAAAACTTAATTCTAATGCATTCTTTGATTTTTCTGGGGAAGTAGGAAAGGAAGAAAAGAAATCCATGCTCAAAAAAGTATGGGACCAGCTTTAATTACTAAGTAGGAAATGGAAAATTTTGCATTTTCATGGATTTCAGCTTTCCGAAAATTAATTTCTCCTATTTGAAGTCCACTAAGTGGTGCCCCCTTTGAAAAGGATCCAGGATTAACATTGGCATTTTCATTTAAGTGAAAGATTTGAGCTCCTAATTGGTATATTGAAGACCACGGAAACAGTCCTTCCATCTGGTCCATAAATCTGCAGGCTTAGTGCTTTACATTAATCCATGAATTTGTTGAAATTACTGAAGGAACAAGATGGAAGCACAAGACCCTGATATTCTGGAAAAGCAATTAAGTGGGATGTTAAGGAAAACAGACCAACAGCTGCACAAATCTTGGGTCAGGAGCAAACACAGGAACGGCTGATCCAGAAGTGCTACCTCTGGATTTGTGCTGGGGAACCCACTCATCTTGCACATACCATTAGCTCCCCAGGGCAAAATCCAGGAATTGGAAGAAAAAGGAAAAGGATGAGGAATCCATTGCCATGAAGCCCAAGAAGGGATCATGCCAGGTTTCCTCCAGCAAGAAGGAGCTGGGTCATCGCTGAACATGGCCCTTGGAAAAAAAAACCAAACCAAAACAAACCCCTGACAAAACCAAAAACCAAAACCCAACCCAACCATGCAGGCACTACTCAAATCTGAGCACCCAGAAGCTCTCAAAGCAAAGGAGATAGCACCAAACTCTTGTCCAGAAAGTAGCTGCTCATGAAGCAGCCCAAGATATTGCACAAGCATTTCTTTTATTAATTAAAGGCTGATGATTACAAATATTGTGCCTTTAATGATGTTTCTTCATACAGTGTGAGACGTTAACCTATATATAGAAATTAAGGCTTAAGGGGGGGGAAAAGAAGCCATAAAGAGAAGGTGGTGCTTATTAAAATTTCAACAGCCCCTCAGGTTTACAGATGAGAGCTCTGCATGCTTGTCAGCTCCAGAGACACACAAGCCAAATGCATATGCAAATATATCCAAATACATGCAAGTGAGCAGGATGCAGGCCCCCTCTCTCTGCCTCTAGAGCCATAAAAATCCATCCACAACTCAACAGCCCTGGTAGCAACTGTTGGAGGTGGAAAGCACCTCTGCTTCCAGCTCTTTCTACAGGAGGTTTCACCTTTGAGACCTCTCCACTTCTTGCAAAGACTTGCTTGAAAGCACTCAGAGGATTTCAAGATTTTTTGGGGGGAAGAACAAAAACTACCTGAATACATGGGCAGGAGGCCAGAGGAACTGCAGGTGAGAGATGATGGGAGAGGCACAAGTGGAAAGACTATCCAAAACCACAGAGAAGGTCCATGAACACCTCCTTGTCTAGAGGCAATGCAAGAAGCAGCTAAGTAAGAAAAGAAGTGAGATGCAGAGTGGCATGAGAAGACCCTAGGGTGACTCTACAAAATATTCAAAGACAGCATTAAAGCCTCTTCACTGCAAAAGCAATTAAGGGGTTTAACTACTTGACTTGGCAGTTCCCAGGTCTCCCATGCCCAGCTTGAGTCAACACCAAGAGGTAAAATTCAAGTCACCACAGCATCAAAGCTGATGAACAAGGACCCTCTCAAGCACACAAAGAGAGCAGCACCGATAATTGTTAATCACTTCACCTTTTCACAAGGGCACAAAGGAGCTGCCCTCCAGGAACGTTTGCAAGTCCTGATGCAGCTGGGGACAAAACATGGTTCAACCACATCCAGGACATCATGGCATTGGGATTTGCTTAGACTCCTCCCTCCAAGAGACACTAAGCCATTTGTAGAGCTGTGAGGTTTTTCTTCCCTATCTGAACACTGGGTGTCTTCTCAATTGGATTTAACGAGATGGTTATCAATTCCCATCCAAGCTCCTAAGCCAACAGCAAAAAGGTACCGGAAAGTCAGGTATTGGAGCACCTGATGTAATACCAAAGCCTTGTGAGGATGCCGAGTCAGGATCTCAAGACTTGCTGCCCTTAGGGACTTCATGTGATCTCCCCGCACCTTGCTTTCCTCCTCACCCTTTATGAAGTAAGGTAACTGCAGTAACCCATGGGATTGCAACACATTTTGCCTCGAGAGGATCTGCCATTGGTCCCAAAGCATTATTCCTGGCTGGTACGGACCAATGTAAGCATTATGCCAAGGCCACTATGGAGAACAACCAAACTTAGTCTACAGCTGCTACTGGAGCATTGCAGAAACAACGTTATTTCACAAATAGGGGTGCAAGAAGGAAATTCAGCTCTAGAGTAAGATGTGAGTTAGCCTGGGCTAAGCATATGAAAGGAAACTCCATCACAAGCAAAAAAGGCCATATTTAAGTCAAAAGGTAGATAAGGGAGACAGAGAGTCAAGCAGAGAGCATGCCCATTCTCCAACAGCTTTCACTCAAAGGAACCCAACACTTTGCCTGTGCCCGTACTCTCCAAGTTGCAACCAGAAGTAGAAAGTACAGTAGAGAGTTTCTAAAGTAAGCGGTGATGGATTTAAGCATGCCTTACATAAGGAGGGCATAGGGAAAAAAAACCACCAAACCCCACTGCTAGGTTATAAAAGGGATTTTCCTTGCTTAATTCTTCTTTGTACAAGCTCTTGAGGTCAACCCTGTAAGGTCAGAAGAAAGATGTGTTATTTCAACTAGACTCTTGGGCTTTGGGGTGCACCTGGGGACATCAATAGAAAAGTAAATGAGTGCTTATGAAGTAGCCAGGTTGAACATGAGATTTCATAGCCTTTCTAGTTTAAAGCTTCTACAAAAGAGAAGCAAGCACATAACTCTTCCACTAAGAGGCCATAAATTGTGTAGCAGCCAGGGAACAGCACAGCTTGTATGTACATGGAGGGTGGCACATGTTAAGAAAGCCATGAAAATGAATGAGGTGTGGGTCATTAAGTTCTACAAGTTGTGTCCAGCTCTGAAGTTTATTGCCTCTGACAAAGCAGGACTAGAGCCAGTATTATTGTAGCAAGGCCATTTTACGCTCAGAAGACATCTGCCAAATAACATGGCGTTCAACCCTCCGCACGGAAAGATGACAGTGCTGCAGAAAGTACACAGCCAATGCCTCCACGTTAAGGAAGAAAAGGAAAGAGGCCAGAGGGCCCCTTCCAGAGGGGCCAAGAGAAACAGATCCCCTTTGAGGGATGTCAAGGCTTCTGCCAACTCAAACCCTGTCTTTGCAGGGAACATATAGAATGACGTAACGGTGTTAACTCCCCAACACCCCTTCCAGTTCAAAAGCACCCATCTGGGGTGTTAAACAGGGCAATTACATGGTTAGGTTTCCTTCTATAAGCAAGTCCTTAGGAAATGTTTGTTTAGAGATAATCACCAAGTGTACTTTGCACTTCACATCTCCAGCAAACACAAGGAGATGAAGCCTGGATATGTCTTGGGCGACGGGGCACACCTAGAGCTTTTCTTGTGACGCTGGTGCTAAAATAAGGCCACGGCCTCCCAGCTTTCTCAGCCCTAATGACAAACAAACCTAATCACCTGTAGGAAGAAGTGGATGCCAGCAAGTCCAAAGGGCAAAGGCATGCACAAAGGGACTAATTTCTGCTCTTTCGTTTCTGCTGGCAGAACAGGAGCTTGGTTACTGGAAGCAACTGAGCAAAAGCAAAACTTAAGTATATGAAGCAATCAAAGGACAACTGTGAGCTGTTACTGCGACACCTGTGAGAAGGGAAAACACAATCCTAGGACATGCTGTTAAAGTTACAAGCAAGAGAGAAATGGAGATGCAGATCCAGTTGCTTCAGGGGCTGCTGCATCCCTGCCCAGGGGAACAGGCACAGATAAGGAGCATGCTGGTAAAAGCCAGGCATGGATCTCTTCAGAGAAATGAGGAAGGGGTCTGGAGCTGGGAGTTAAGTTATAGCCCCAGTGGGTATTGCAGCAACAGCTCCTAGATACTTGCAGAGCTTGGCTGGCTCACAAAATGTGCTCTACAGCCCACCTGCTGAAGCATGGACCAAGCCATGCCACCTCCAAGCCCAGCTTTAGCCACTAAACAGTCACCACCAGGACTTCTGCCAGTTAGAGTGGCTGAAGAGTGCCCACAGAATAGCAGGAGAAACTAAAGAAGTTTAATTTGCGTGTAGACTGGAGACATCCATAATACGGCAGTGGCGAGTCGAGTCATCGCTTGGTGCTGACTTAGGCTCTACAGCCAGCCCCACCGCCAGGCAGACAACCTTCCCATCCCCAAGGACAGGGAAGTTCAAGGAGAAAGCTTGAAGGGGAGCAGGACACCAGCCAGTCCTGTATCACTGCCATGTGGGTATACAAACATATGGAGACCCTTGGTGCCAGGCAATGCCATATAGAAGGGATAAGCTGCTGCTTCAGAGAAGTCAGGCATTTTTACCCACAGTTCTCTCTTTTTCTCAATGAAGGAATAACCTCATTTGATGGAAATCAACTACCTGCTTTAAAATTGTCATTAAGATCAAGCACTGGACATGGGCAACAACACATCTGCACCGCAGTCCTGGTACCCCACGTCAGACAACACAGGCTCAGACCCAGTCTCACAATGCAGAGCAACATGCTTGATACTGGACAACCACAGCTCAGGGACATAGCTGAGAACTAATGGCAGGATTAGGCTCATCTCAGCTTCCACTGCTCAGACCAGCTGGGGAGATGGTGGATACCAGGAATATGTCAAGCATAGACCAGCTGCATTTAGCAAGGGTACTAGTGATGCTCATCTGCTACATCTCCTGAAGCCTCAACTGCCTTCAGCATTTCCATTATCCCAAACTGCTGCATGTGTTCCTTAAAGCCTTAAGAATTATTTTAAGTTATCCATTCCAGGGAATGGGCAGCTTATTGCCTTTTTTTAAGGGAAGGGAGTCAAAAGGCATCAAAAGTGTTATTATTCAACCCTTCCCCAGGGAAGGAAGAGGACGTGGTTCAACAATTGTGTTGGACAACCTGGTAGGATTTCACTCATTTGACCTCTCCAGCGCTGCCCTCGTTCCCTCCTCACGAGGCTGGTTGCTTGGGGTATAAATACACCCCTCAGACAAAGTGGCAGGAGCTCTGCTGGAGCCTGTCTCCCTGTGTCTCGCCTCCATTTCACCTCCTCCTACCCCTGCAGCTCCCCCAAGAGCCACCCAGGTGCTCCTTCTACACACGCAGAGACAGAACTGGCAGTCAGAATAAAATAAATAAATAAACAAACAAACTTTGGAGCCAAAGGCAAAGCCAAGCAAGGCTACAAACCAAGTCTGAAATATCATCTGATAGCCACAAGGGTCAGGCTCCAGATAGAGTCACAGCAGCCTGTGGACATCATGAGTCATCCCATCTGCAAACTGCCCTCTCATCCAGAGGGGCAATTCCTTTAGGTAGGACTGGGATGGATGGGCAATACCAAAGCCATGCTAGATTGGGTTTGTTGCTAACCCTAAAGGTCCTCAGTCTTCAGAGCTGTCTGCTCAGTGAATCCTGGGTGGTGAGCTCCCACAGCATTTAACACCACCAAACGAGAGACCAACCAACCTTTCCAGCACTACCAGTCTGTGCTCACGAGGCAATTAAAGAAAACGGCACATGAAGGAAGACAAGGTGCTGAAGCACAAGGAGACCAAACAGCTTGTGCCTAGGAAGCCTTCAAGCCCAGCAGGGATGGTGAACGAAGAGCCGAAGATCAGTACTTGGGAGGGTCAAGCACCAACCACGAAGTGTAATTCAGGCAGGGCTGGGCATTTCCATGAGAGTTGGTCAAGTCCAAGCTCCGTTTTGCTCTCCACTAATTCACCCAGCTTGATTCAAGGCACACTCCAGAACATCAACATTTGCTCTGTACTAAAAACTAGAGAAAAATACCTGCGCAGAGACAAGGAACAGCCAAAGATGACAGCAATTTCTACAGCTCTAGGAAGCATTGACACACGAGCTACTGCTGTCGTTCACAGAGGTACCCTTGACGCATGACCCCAACCCTGCGCATTGAGCACGTGGGCTGTCCGTACAGCCTCAACCCTGCAGGTTTATACCCAGTAAATGCTTAGAACATCTCTCAACTCAAAAAAAAAAAAAAAAAGGCAGGTACTTATTTCCATCAACTCTCAGGGCAATAATATTTCCTAACACAGAGTTTTGTCCCCAAAAAGAGGTGGTTCCAAGTGCACAGATGATCCAGCAGCTGGAAAACTTGCTGTAGAAATAGGCTAACTGGAGCACCAACCTCTCAGCACCAGTTTTATTTCCAGAACCACACTAGCCTAAAAGCTATTTTGATAGAGTCAGAGCTGTCAACTGGGATTATTATTCCTCTTTGCAACCCACAAATTTGAGTCAGGTCAGCACAGGACAAGTGGCCAAGTGACCCTGGTTTAGCCGCATTAGCCCGTGGGATAGAAAGCAAAACAAAAGCCCGAGAACCACTCCGCACACAAAAGCGGGCTTTAAAATTCTCCTTTTAAAAAGATTATCAATAATTTCCTTCTCCTCCCAACAAGGGCATTTCAGAAAGCAATATGGGCTGTTACTACAAGACAACCAGTAGGTCACAACACATGTTTTTGCTCCCTGGACATCTATTTATATATAAAAGTCCCTATCATGAAACTAATCTCATGAAGCAGTCCGGCTGCAAGCTGTTTTTCTGTGGGAGACATTACCAGCTAAAACCTCTAAAACCTTTTATTGAGAATATGGTTACATCACACAGTCTTTTAACAAATGAGTGGAGGATTAAGGTTTTAAATTTCCCAACGAAGTGCCCTCACTGTTGGCTAATGCACTCAGCAAGAGGAAGGAAAAATAAAATGGGGGGTGGGAATAAAAATACAGGGGAGTGGGTTTTTAGACAGCAAAACCTTCATCCAGAACTTGAATTTTAGGAGCATGAAACTGCTCCGTGGAGCTGGGGGAGGTACAGGGTATCATGAGAGCTGGGGCAGGATGCCAGCAGGAAACAGATGTATTAAATCTTCAGCCCCAGTACATGAACCCAGGAGAAAAAAAAAAAAAAGAAAAAAAACCCAACCAAAAAAACCCACACACACCACCATCACAGCAGCATTTGGGAGCCCCTGTGAGACAGCAAACACACAGTGACCAGCATCCACAGCCCCTGATGTTCTCAGAGTGAAAACACAACTAGAAGAGACTATATTGGTAGTTTCTTTTAAATAAAAAACTGATATCATTAGTAGGAAATCTAATCAGGTGTTTTGGTTTTTTAATTAAAAAAGTAATCATGTTATGACAGATGCTGCATATCCCCTGCCAGTTCTCCCCCTTGCAAAGCTTTGCAATATTTTCCTATGTTATTCTCCTCTGTGCTACCATCCAGTAGATCCAATCAGGGTAAACCAAGTGCTCATACAAGGGAAATGGTGTGTCTGTGGACAGAATAAATTGGAAAAAAAAAAGTTCTGCTAATCTTCCCTTACAAGCAGCACCTGCTATTTAGACAAGGCCCTGGGTAAACGCCAACCTGGTTTAAGGTTGCAACCTCTTTAGCTGCAGTCAAAGAGGCCAGGCTCAAGTGACTCAAGATCAGATTGATCCTTGTTCAGCTGAGGTTGCAATCTCAACCCTTGCTTAAGAGAAAAACCCCACCTCTATCTGAGCTCTGCTTTTTTTGGTTGTCAGGTCTTTTTGGGGGGTTTTAGGTGTTGGGTTTTTTTTGCCAATGGGACACAGAAATGCCACTCTCTGCTGAAGAACAAGTTTTGAAAATTATATACTTGCAAGAAGAGATCAGATTACAGGGCAAACTCACTGCAGGTTTATAAAGCTGGCTCCCAGGGGACAGACCTAACGGAAAACACACTTAAACAGCTCCAAAACCTAATGTTTACTCATCTTCTCTTGCAACAAGCGCTGCTCTTCAAAGGCTCCTCGACCCCAGGAGCGTGCATCAACGCCCAAGGGACGGCAAGCAAAGTCGAGCAGCGGGTTTGATGGCAGCCCCAGGACAATCCCCGTTGGTTTCACTCCGCTGTTACTAATTAAACGAGTGACGCCAGCGGAGCCATGGGCCCCATCTCGCACGAATAGCCAGGCCACCGTTGCACCAACTTTCCTTGCGGGCAGCTCCCGGGGGGGGAAAAAAGAAGCGTGCCAGCGAGCAACAGCCTGCCCGGTACCTCCAACGGTGATGGGGAGGGGAGCAGGCAAGTGCTTGGCTGGACCATCTTCCTATGGGCAGGAAGGAGGAAAAGCCAAAATAGAGGAGAATTTGGTTAAAAGAAGTCACTGGTAAGCTTGAAGATGGGCTAGAGGAGCAGAGTTTAAAGAGATGAACTAGGTTGCATAGGGCTGCTTATGGATGCTACCGGACCCATTTCAACCCCACATCGCACCCCAAGCCCTTCCCCATCCAGACACCCGTCCCCTGTCCCCCCCAATGCCCTGACACCCCCCCAGCATGATTTGATGGCCAGGATAGACCCACACCACCCACAGGGACCACCGTCCCCACAGACCACACTGGGTTACCCAGCCCCACGGACCATTGGCTGGGGGGGGGGGTGTCTTTGCCTCCCTACGCCCACCCGTGACACCCCCACCGCCGTGTCTCACCTTCCGGGTGCTGCCGCTCTTCAGGGCTTGCAGGAGGACGAGGCCGCTCGCCCTGTCCCCTTCCCCGACACCCTCCGGGCTCTTCTCCTCAGGTGGCATCATCTCCAGTGGCACAGCATCCACAGGTTGAGGCGGGGGGGGAGCGCACAGCTGGGGGCTCCTGCCTGACCTTACTGGGTGGCTCTGGGGCTTGCTGGACCCTCTTTGGGCTTCTCTGGTTCTCCTGGCCTAGCCCCACACCCTGCTAGCCCCCCGGGGGGGGTGGTGGTGGTGTTCAGACCCCTGTCCTGGGGGGGGGCTTAAACCCCCACTAGCCCCTGCTCTTTTATACTGCAAATCTAGGTAGATACAAGTGCATAACCTGCTTCCCCTCATGCAAAGCTACCTCAGCTGAGGGGGGGGGGGGGCGAGGCAACCCCCCCCCGCCCCCCCCCCCCCGGG
>JAVJGG010000029.1:52528219-52539541 GCA_035590195.1 Aviceda cuculoides | reverse complement strand
GGGTTTTGGTGTCGCTTTGAACTTCCTCTGGCCATGCCTTCACTGTGATGAGCAATGATCAGTCCCATCAGATGCTCTAAATTTCTTTGATGAGTGTGACCCCTGCTTCAGGGATGCTTGCTCATCTGACTGATCTCCTGCCCAGAAACTAATGTTGGCCCCCAATCATTTTAGCCCTCCCCATGTCCATCTAATCCCTTTCTTTCACATGTTTTCTGAGCTTCTGCCTCTTCTCCTCCTGCATCTCCATCTTCTAAACCCCAGGCTGTGTTGCTACAGCTGGGTCTCTGTTCTCTTTCCTGCAGACTGAGTCCTGCAGGCTGGAGAAGGAAGGGTGAGCAGATTGCCCAAGCAGCTTTATTCAAAGGGGGTTGCTCCTGCTTGGTCCTCTCTGCTCTTTGGTGGCCGGGAGGGGGTGTGTGTGGTGACCCACGGAGATGTCTGCTGATATCCAGCACCGAACTTCCTGGTAAGTCTTTCCTTAGAAGCAGAAGTGGGACAGGCAGTCAAATGGAGGCCCCAGAAGGGCTGAAATTGTCAGCTCCAGCTCCACCCAAATGTAAGCCTGCAGAGAAATCATAAAGGCTGAGAACATTATATCTGACTGGTATCTAGCAGGACTTTGAGTCGGATGCTCCGTGTGGAAGGGGGACAAAGATATTTTTACCCTTGGCTCAGATGTAGCGAAAGCAAGTTGTCGCAAAGCTGGAAACCAACCTCCAGTGTCTTGGCCTCTGCCTTTGGACTCCAAAGGCATTGCTCTCTTGTGGCAGCTGTTCTCAAAATCAGGATGCAGAACATTTAGGACTTTGTAGGTAATCAGTAGTCAGCAGCTTTTATCAGCAAACAGGAACTTATAAGACCTTTCCTGCTTATATTGCCAACCCTGAATACACAGCTAGATCTACCCTAACTTTAGATACTGGGAGTTCGCCAGGTCTAACCCTGGAAACACACTTGGCAATAATCCACCCAGATGAAGCCATTAAGTGATGCCACTTACTACAATTTTGCTTTGAGTAGCTGCCTTCACTGAACTGTCTGGCCACAGATGTGATGATCAGATTGGAGCTAAACAGTACAAGAACCCCACTCAGACATCACCAGCACTGCTAGCCCGACCATAGATAAATTAAAGTATTAAAAGCAATAAATGGAATGAATTGCCTTGGTGCTTTCTCTCGTCTCTGGACCCATCAGACCAGCCTGAAGGCAATGCTGAGGTGAGAAAACAACCCACATGCATTCCTAGCCTCTCAAATAATGCATGATCCCTGCCCACTCTTTCAAAATCGTTGATTTAATCATCACTCAGGCCAAACGCAGGGAAGATATATATCCTGTCCCCAGGTGAGGATGCTTTTCCTGGGCTGCGGAGACGACTGAGAGAAGATGAAGGCCTCCCTCCTTGCCCTGCTGGCTTTGATCGTATGCGCAGATCAAGGTGAGGTATCGTGGTTCGCTACTAGACAAAGAATAGTTGCGTGTTTTAAAGTCAGGGAGGCCTCATAGCCAGGGAAAAAAATCATGGGAGAGGGTGCCTTAGCTCTTGCAATGGTTCAGCTGAAGGGCACGGGGCTCCTCTTTGGGTTTCTTACCTGTAGTCTCAGCCTCCATGTGTGAAAGGTTTATTTTCTGCAGGGAAATTTCCCTATAGACACATGTACTACTGGATTTTTATGAAAGCAAGACAGAAAACAGGAAGCCTTTGCCACTGTTCTGCCTTTGTTAAGAGACTTTCCGGTGAGTTTGGCTGTTGAGGTGAGGCAAGACTGTGGTTATTTCTAAATCTCGACACAGAAGTGCTTCAGCCTACAATAGCAGAACATCAGCAACTCCATGCAGCCAGTTCCTACTGCAGTCAGTGATGCTGTTTCTAACAGCATCAGGGGACAGGGCCAGATCTACAACATCTGGCTTGGTGCTGCTGCCTGCTGAATGTCCCTGATTTCTGCCCATCTCAGAGACCCAACAAGCTTGCCACTTTCAGAGATTTTGGGGCAAAGTTGGGGAATTAGGGAGAAGTCGGGTTGTGGACTAAATGGGTTGAGCAGCCTTATGCTGGGATATTGGGTGGAGTCGTGTATTTGCATTATAGATTATGTATTTTATTTCACAGAGAGACTGCAAGCGAAATCAGAACCCTGTTAAAGTATATGATCTTATAGCCTCTATAGACAAGACAGTTAAGCAACCAGAGAGAATAAATGTTATCCTCATTTTGTAAAGAGGGATAGGGTTTGCCAGTGCTTGGAAATTTGCCACATTGTCAGATGCAGAAAAATAATTTCTTGGAATAGTTATTTCTGTCTCATTGTGGCCTAAGAATACCTTTCTGCTATTTAGCTTTGTTCACTTACCAGAATAGCAATTCTGACAAATTTCCAAGTGTTAACAAGGCCTGGGGGACAGAGAGATTGTCTTCAGTGCCAAAACAAAGGCTGCCCTAATCCGCATTAGATAGCCTAGCCAGTGAAAATTAAGTGCTAGACTGCACGTGTCTTAGGGATGAATTCACACAGCAAAGAGTTAAAAGCCCTTCTCCTCAGGTCTTCTTTTTTTTAACCCAGGTAATGGCTATATGTTTGAGGGCATTGAAGTTCCACCCAAAGACACAGGCGTGGGAGGCTGACTTTTTTAGGCAATGGAGGTCCCAATTCAACCCTATTCAACTGCCAATGCTTACTGCCCAGTTAGGCTATCGTCTACATTACAGTGTCTTCAGCAACCAGAAAGGGTGACCCCGACCCTTGGGACACCCCTGTAGACTCTGTAAGAGGACCCTGTCCTTCCCAGCTCCCTGCACCACATCAAACCCAGTGCCCTTGGCCCATCGTGCTACTATTTTGAGTGCAGGGCAGGAAGGGCAGACTTGCACCGTCGGTGCGCGTATGCACAGAAGTATGGGTCTGAGTGCACGTGTTGGGTGTAAATGGGCAAGTGTGCTGACAGCAGAGTGTGTTGGGGCTGGGTCTTGCAGCCCCATGGCTTGCAGCAGGCCTACAACTCGTGGAAGTCAATGGAAATAAAGTAGTAGGTTTTCGGTGCCAGGGCTGGTGGCATTTTGTCTCCGTCTTCCATACCCTGTGTCTCCTCCTGCAGCAAATTCCCTCTATTGCTACACCTGTGACTGGGAACGAAGCAACTGGAGGTGTATGAAGGCCAAGAAGTGCTCGGAGAAGGATGAGTACTGTGTGACCAATGTTGCTTCTGTAGGAATTGGTATGTGCTGGCTGGGCATCCTCTGATGGGGACTCAGGAATGGGATGTGGAATTTGGAATGGATTTGTTATGATTGCCCTTTGTTGATGGATAGGCTGAGGAGTCATGGGGAAGCGTATGTGGGAGGTGGAACCTGGCAGTGCTGAAGTTTGCATGGTATAAAATCCTCCTCCCCATCACACATTGAGATTGTCCTCTTTAGCTTTTGTTTTATGCCTGCATGGAAAGGCAGGGGACGCTGAGAGAAGAGGAAAGACAAAGAGAGGATCCTTCGGAGGAAGAACAAATAAATTTGAACCGTGATTAGTCAAGGAGATGAAAAGAAGTGGGTAGCCAGGGTGGATGAAGTCTAGAGAGATATAGAGGGGAATAAAATTATTTTCTTCAAGCAGAGAAGCCTGGAAACGTGCTTTCAATCCGGGCATGAACATTGTCTCATGGATGCCATGGTACACCTAAAAAAGCCTTGACGTGAGGGTCCATGCTGGGAGATGCCAGTTGCCCAGCAGGGGTATTGAATGCCTTGTCGTCCCAGCAATTATTGGGCTGTGGTGGGATAAGGGTGGGTCTTTTTGGCCATACTGGTCCTTGGGGTTGCGGGGGACAGTGGGACTCATCAGCCCATCTCCCTCCTGGACAAGATCGAGGAGCGCTAAACAAACTCTCGTCACTAATACCGCTCTCTCCCTTCTTTGGGCAAGGCTTTTTGTCTTTGTGGAAGAGGATCACCAAGAAGTGCTCCGAGACCTGCCCACACCACAACTTCAGCCTGGGCCTGGCTTCCTACACCTCATATTGCTGCCAAACCTTCTTGTGCAACCCGAGTGCATGCCCGGGACCCAGGCTAGCTCGGCAGTGAGATGGCAGGGAGTCCCATGCCAGTGTCCTTCTTCACCTGCTCAGCGGTGGTGGGAGAAAGGGGCTTCTGAAGGCCTGAAGAGCATGGTCAGATTCCCTCAGGAGGGTATGGACATCGAACACGCTGCGGAATAGATAAAGTATTATGGTCACCACCTCCTGCCCTGTGTTGCCTCCTAACCTGTAGCTTCTCACTTGCTTCTCATACCTGAGCTCTGTCGCCCCGGCAGCTTGATGGGGAAGCGGCCGTGCTGTGTCCTGCAGCCTGGGGGAGAGAGATGCTGCTTCTGCATGTCCTGCAAATCTCTAGAGGGATTTCTCCTGCCGTCTTACCTTATCTCGGGTGCAGCTGGGACCCACACAGTGGCAGCTTCCAAATTCAGGGAGGGGCGTGGGCAAAAATAACAACCCCTCTGCACCAAGTCAGGAGGGAAACTATGCAAACTCACAGGGTTGCTGCCGGGGAAGGGAAAAAGGCGGTCCTGTGTATAAACACCTGAGCTTGTGACGGGTGCTAACCTCAACTCTCCTCCCTTACATCCCTCTCCCCCTCCATCCAGCCGCTCACTCCCAGCTCCCAGCTAGGGACAGTGACATCCCCCTGTGCTGCATTAACACTCAGACACACCAGCCACATATCTCTTCCTGTTGGCTCTGCCCGCCGTGCCACATTTTTATCAAAATGATGCTTATCTGCACAGCTGTGCACATCTGCGCACATCTGCTTATCTGCAGTCTTTGTCCCCACCTCCACTTCCAGCAGCTGTCCTTGGTCATCCCCTTTTTCATGTTGCCTTGCTTGCTTGGGGCTATTTTTGAGCCAAGAAACCTTACCCAGGGGTAGCACTGCCCCGGACCTACCACTTGGCACTGTGTCTTCCAGCAAGCCGTTCATTTACCCGTCCCCGAGACATCCCCCAAAGCAACCGCAGGGTAATGAAAAGTATTTGCAGCATTTGGGTCGGGCTGCTGAGGATCAGTGGAGGGGTTTATAAGAGAAGAATACAGATTTCAGAGAGGCCAAATATTTCATCTAGATGTTTCCAGAGGCTGCAGAGAAATGAGGGTAAAAGGAAGCTGAAAAAACCGAACAGTGATGAGAGCTCAGGGATTTTTCATTGCCAGAGGTGCTGCTGAATGCCTCTCCTTCCTCCCAAGCAGCACTTTTTGGAGGAGTTTTCCTCCGGCAGAAGCACGGAAATGCTTAAACTTGGGTCAGCCTGGGCTCCCAAATCTGCAAAACATTGCTCAGCCAAGGGATGACGCTGTGCTTCAAACCCAGCCCCGGTAAACAAGAGGGACAAAAGGGGCTTTGAGCCATGGCGAGCGCGTCTGCCTTGGGCTAGTGCCCACGGCTGCTCTGAATGAATGCCTTCTTCTGAAGTGCTGCATAACAGGAGTCTTCAGCGATGTGTGCTCTCTTTTATTAATCGACTTCTACTTTCCTTTACCCCCTCCTTCTCACAGTTACGCCATGCTGCGAGGGCAGATCTCCGTGCCGAAGGAGCCGTGCTGGGTGATGCACCTCCCTTTACCTCTTCATTAGACCGTGATCTCTTTCATGCCCTATTTAAGAATTTGCATTTTTTGCCCTGAAGCATTCCAAGGCCCCTCCTGTCCCTCAGCCGGAATGCTCAAAAGCCCTAATTTACCCCTCACACAATATTTTCTCATAAAAAAGGGGACTTGTGTGATTTTTCTTCTGTGTGTAGGAATTATTCAGCTCTCTGAAAGCACTGAGGAATCCCAGTTGGACAGACTCTAATAATTAATATTTCATTGTGTTGGATTTACACGTCCTGCAGTAGCAGAGACAGAGTCCCCCACAGCCTGCAGGAAAACACAGATGGGTATTTTTTTTGCTGCTTTAAAGCAAAACTGACTGGTTTTTTGCTTGGTTTGGTCTGCTTTTGCTGCAGAAAAGCATTCTTGTATCCCGTGGCTAATACAAGGGGAAATAAATCATCCTGGGCATAGTTGAAGAGCAAAAGGTTATTTTCCCTTGCCCAAAGGGCACTGCAACTCAAGGACATTGAAATCTGCACTTGTCCCATGGTGCAGAGCTACCCTTGTGGCAATTACTCCTCTCCAACACATCCGAGATGTGCAGGGAGGAAGAAGAGGTGCATGTGATTCCTAACCACTAATTTTGACCAGGAATTAGGGCCAATCGGGACCACAGAGAGATGGCAGTCATTAACACACGGATGAGGCTGTCCAGAAAATTACCCCAAGCCTGTCCCCCTTGCCGTGTCATTGTGCAAGGCAGAATTTGCCCCTTGGGTTTGAAAGGTGCTTGGAGGACCCTAAACAGAAAGGGATTGTGCGCTGGACGGAAAGGGACTAGTTGTTATCATCACTATAGACTGCACTGAGCTTCTCTGACCCCATTCAAAGACATGATGGTGATGGGAGAGGTGGGAGAGAGGTGAAGGAGCCCTTCCGCTCTCCCCAGCACAATGCAGGGCTCAGGTGCATCACCTGAGTGGTTCAGGGCATCCCTCAGTGCGAAAGAGACAGCTCAGCTGGAGATGGTCCACAGCGTGGGAGAAAGATGCTACAGAGACGTGGCACGGCGTTATTGCAGGCATTTGGGGAGGGGATACCCAACCAGCCAGACATGGGGAGAGAGGGCTGTTGCCCCCCAAAGGAGCTCACAGACCCCAGGTCAGGGCATGGAGATAGATCCATGGAGAAAGAAGTGCCCAAGCGTGGCACTTAAAAGAGGCAACGCAAAGCACAGAGTCCTTTCAAGTGGCTGGAGCTGGCAGGCAGACACAGCACGGGGATGAAGCAACAAACAATTACAAATGGCATAATAAATGCCCGGTTGCAGATAATAACTAGCAGTTTAAATACCTAAGGGACTCGTGGGATGGACGTCAGGGGCAGTTGTGACGTGGCTGCTTCGGGTCCAGGCTGTAGGACAGCTGGACCGGCTGTGTGTGGTTGTCACCCTTCCCTTCTGCTATCAGAGGCACTAGCTTACAGCCTCCGACAGCCAAACCCACACGATAAATTTAGCCCTGCGCCAAGCTGTGCGTGTGGGCAAGGCTGGAGGAGTGCTGGGAGGGAGGCTGGAAGCAGGATGGAGCTGTCAAGCCTTGAGAAAAGGGAAGCAGTGGTGCCCTGGGCAGGGGTCCCCATGGGTGGTGATGGCAGATGAAGGCAGCCAAGCTTCCTTGCGGCCAGCAGCCACACCATCTGTCCAACGGCCACCCACGCCGCTGAGATGAGTATCACGGCAGGCAGGAAAACACCAAACCGTCTTTCTGAAGCACAGCCCCTGATGCGTTGCCTAATTCTCCGCAAGGCTCGGGGCGGGGGCGTGAGGTCTGTGTTTCATTTGTGGGGTGGCCAGCATCGTGGGGATACTGGTGAGACCTGCTGGGTCACACAAGCCGGGGAGGAGGGAGAGGGGTGACAAGACCTGGCTGTCCCCAGCAGGTCCCAGGGTGTGCTGCAGGATGGACAAACACCTCTCCGGGCTCATGACACCTCCCTGCTGGGGGCTTGGGTGGAAATGCTGGAGGAAATTCAGTTCTGGGGGAAATTCCAGCTCTTTGGGGAAGGCAGGAGTCTTTCAAACCAAAGCTAGAAGCTGAAATGACAGCGTTTCCCAAGCACTGTTTGGGGTTAAGCCATGGGGTTCTTTTGTAGTACAAATCAAAAGATTTTTTTTAAAAAAATTCATTCTCCTTTTCTTTCTTGACTTTTGACTTCGTAAAAGATACTTGATTTCAAGCATTGCAAACTGAAATGGCCTTTGGGAACTTATGCTGTGGCCTTCATTGACTCATCTCAATGCTGGATGCCCCCCCCAAGTTGCAGAGAGCTGGGCACTTCTGAGGTGACTCCCCGTTCCTAGGACAGGCATCCAGGATGGCACTTGAGGGGCTCAATGGAGACCCCCAACTCTTTTCAGAGGCCCAGGGCAAGTGAATGAGAAAGACCTATCACTTACATGCCTAAATTAGCTGCTTTGAATCCCAGCCTCAGTGAGAAAAAGAAAAAAAAAAAAAAAAAGGGGTGGCAAAACTATCAAAAAAACCCTGCCTACGAGAGGAAACTTGATGGAAGTTGGCTCATTTCCACAAAACTTCCATATTTGGTGAACTTACGAATATTCTGAATAATGGAAGGGGTAAGGGAACAACCCAAAAAAACCACTTTCCTGGGAAATCCTGGACTGTTTCCAGCACAGAGGGCCAGACTAAGCCCACGAGAGGGAGCTGGTGCCTCTGCCCGGCGCCGGACTGGCCGCAAAATACCGTCTGCCCGCAGAAAGCCTATGCTCCTGGAGCAATTTCCAGAGGGAAAACCAGCAGCCGTGCGAGGGATGAGATGGCTTGGCTGGAAGAAACCCAGGGAAGGACGGCTGCAGGACCGCGCTGCCGATGCCAGCCGCGTCGAGCTCTGGTTGCTGACGGCGGGTCCTGGCCAGCCTCCAGCGTCTGCTCGCTCCCACGCCGGGGACCTGCCTCGGTTTGGCTGTGCGGGATAATTCTGGCCCATCCAGTATCAGCTCCTGGGTTGCCTGTGCTAGAAGAGAGAGCATTTACATCCGAACCCCAAAGCTGGTACCAAGCCCTGCAAGGTTTCAATCCAGAGCCTGTGGCTGTGGGCTGCTTGGAAGTGGGATGCGAGGCTCTGCGTCTCGCTCTCCTACGGCTGCGGTGCTCTTGGGAGTGCCCAAAATTGCTGGGCTGATGTTGGGCTGGGGCTGGGCAGCATAAAGGGAACCTTATTTTCTTGGCACCTATGAGGTCCTGGGGAGTAAAGAAGGGATCAAATCGGATGGTGCTGCACCTTTCTGTCCCATTATGGGTGACTTTGTCCCCTCTTTCTGATTTTCCTACACATTCCCTCTTTGCAATGATTCCTTGAACATCTTCCCTCCCCTCTAATATTAAACTTCACTAACTCCATCCATTCCTCTCATAAATGGTAACAGCCAAAAAACAAGACTAGCACCTGCAACCCACCATGCAAATAATGGAAATTCCATCTTTTTCCTCCTCACCCACAGGTTTTAACCCTGTCTTCAACCCACTGCCTGATGCCTTCAGCACCTGTATGAAAGTAGAGAAGAAGTCCACGAAGGTCTTTGGGGAGAGAGTGGTCTAGGTGAGACTTCAAACCAAGCTCCACCACCGCTTCCCCGTGTCTGACCTCAGGAGAGTCACCCGGTGCTTCTGATTCATGTAGTTTAGATGCAGATAACAATGCAGGGCTCCTTGCCCTGACCTGGAGGGCTCTTTGGATCTCACCACCCGGTATCTTGGCGACGTTTCACGGAGCTGGTCCAGGGATGTCCTTACGCCAGGACCAAGAAGGGTCAGCCTGCCCACCCACTGCAGATGTCTGTGCAGAGCTTGCCCCTCCCAAGCCCCTGCGGCGCTGCGTTGCTATAACCGGTGTGAACACTCATCCTCTCCGTCACGCGATGCAGAAACCTGTCATGGCAAAGCCGGGGCTGCTCCCACGTCGCTCACTCCTCCAGAAATGCTGTTCTTTGACTCACTGCGGTGATGAGGACTTTTTGTCAGGAGCTCTGTTAAGAGCTGGGCACGCGAACAGCGCAGAAAGACACCTCTCTCTCTCTCTCTCTCCACACAAGCTTTCGCAACGGATGGATGTAGACACAGAGGTGAAGGCAAGGGTGTGGGCATTGCTTGATGCATCGGTTGCTCGGCCACTGCCTGATCTGGTGTCAGCAGGGTGACAGGTCTCGTGATGGGCTGAGGATGCTTAGTAGGTCTGACGGGGTCCGGGACCCCTTGGGCAGCTTCAAGTCTCCTGATGAGGGTAAACAGAGGAGCTCCGGGGCCAGGACTTGGTCCCTGGAATGAGCCCAATGCCAGGATGAGATGCAGAGCCCCGTGTCCTCAGAAAACCTCGAAGGGCAGCAAGAGGGCTACACGTTGCCGCTGACCTGCCTCTCCCTTCAGCAGGCAGGCTGCCCTCCTCCCCAGCACTGTCACGGGAGAGAAGGAGAGCTGAGCCCAGCACAACCCGTGGTACAGCAGACAAGGAGAGCAAGGAGGCAGCTTGGGGATGTGCCCTGCCCTGCAAAAGCTGGGAGACTGGCTTGTCAGCTCATCTCCCAGCTCCCAGCTCCCCACAGCAAAAAAAACCCCTCACCAGGCTGCTCCGTGTCTCTTTTCCCCAAGCTCAGGGTGGTGCAAAGCTTTCCCTGGCCACGTGGACCGTGCTGCTGGGGTGAATGTATCTGGAAACAGAGGTTGTCCCCAAGGTTTGCTGCCTGCTGTGGAGCTGAAGGATTCGGAGGAAGCAGAGCTTGATGAATTTCTAGGCCTGACCATATTTCATTTCCCACAGTCCCCAAGGCTTGGTAGCAGAAACCCAGTGCTTCCCCTAGATGCTGTCCCTCTTCCAAGGATACCGGCGTCTCCCAGGCATTCCTGAAATGGTCCTGCCTGCATAGCCCCTTCCTTTTATTTGGAGCGAGAGGGAGCTGGGTTGGAGGCTGTCACAGCAGCATCCCTGCAGATAATCTCACCTCCCACTCCAGACCCTCCACGCTAAATGCTGCACTGCGCACGTTGGCAGGAGTGTGAAGAAGCAAGCGGGTGAAACCAAGATCCTGAGATGAAATGCTACAGGGAGAGGCTCCATCCAGACAGGTAAACAGCACAGGGCAGGGTCTGTCCTCCAGCTGTGAGTCCACGTGGTATGCCGTGTTTGTGGCACCCTTCCCCTCCCCAAAACAGGGTGGTCACAGCCAAGTGGCCCATTGGCCCTGGGCTGTCTCCTCGCCACAGCCTGGGGGGCGTTCCTTGCCATGGGTGAGTGTTGATAGTGGGCAAGCATGCGAGCCCCTGCCCTGCCCTTGACGTATTTACTGGTGTAGAAGTAAGTTCACAGCTCTTTTTTGTTATCAGAGCACTTTGTGGGTCTGGCTAGGGCCCCGCCGCACTGTACAAACTGGCATGAGAAACCCAAAGGAAGCAATGCCTGACTCCAGCACGTGCAAGGATTGCTTGCTCAGGATGGTGTTTTGCATCCTCCCCTTCCTGGCCACCCTTCCCCGAGGAAATGAGGTGGGATCCAAGTGGGTGGGCAGGACCCATCCAACCATCAGGACCATGTGGCAGTAAGGGCACCGGAGATGTCATGGCTGGATTTTGGCTGTGGAAGTGACACTAGAGGCATTGCTTGGTGCTGTGGACATGTCAGAGGAGGAGAGGAGAGGAGAGGAGAGGAGAGGAGAGGAGAGGA
>JAVJGG010000029.1:52508672-52528119 GCA_035590195.1 Aviceda cuculoides | reverse complement strand
AAGAGAAGAGAAGAGAAGAGAAGAGAAGAGAAGAGAAGAGAAGAGAAGAGAAGAGAAGAGAAGAGAAGAGGAGGAGAGGACATCCCCTGTATGTCTGCTGTGAAAGCCATGCCCGGAGAGCAGGGGTGAGCTTTTGGCTGCAGAACAGGTCTCCTGGTGCTAAGCCCTCCCCAGATTTGTTTCTGTTGGCACCTCCTTCATCCCATTGCCCTTTCAGCTTGAACGAAACTGGGTTTTCCTCCATGCGGAGAGGCAGGAGAGAGCGGCTGTGAGCAAAACGAGGGCCTGATGCCAAGCACAGTGTTTACAGCCCAGAAATGGGAGGATACATCCCCGGGCTTTGCTTTCACAGGAAGGAAAGCTTCGTAGGCCTCTTTTCCCATTGGAGATCCTGTTTTCTCCCCCCTCACCCCCCGCTCCTGCAGCAGTGGTCAGGTTGCAAAGCAAAGCTGTCGGGAGCAGCAACCGCAGCTGCTGTGGGCTGAGGAGCAAAAGCTACCCACGCCTGTGACTTTGGGCACGCTTATCCTCACTCAGACTTAATTTTGAGGTTCTGGAAGCTTTTGCTGAAAGATTGTAAAGTCCCTTCAAGCCATGGTTGTCTTTTTCCTGACATTTTAACAAGCTGGGAGTGGGTCAAAGCCTGGTACGCCGTGTGCGCAATCAAGATGGGGCGAGTTGCTCCTACCGTGCCCTTTCCTTGGCAAGCAGGAAGGTGTCTGCAAACCTAGGGTGGCTTTTCCACCCTGGTATTCCTCCCTGGATCATTGGTTCCCGTGCCCCTCCCAGGCTGTCACCCGTGAGGTTTACAAGCCCTCGTTTGCGCCGAGCGGTTGGGGAGCTGGGCTCGGAGGGGCTGCTCCGCCGGTGAGTGGGATCGATCGCGGCACGTGAGCTGCTCTCGCCATACCCCATGAGTGGTGAAGGAAGGGGTGAGAGAAGCTGAAGCCCAGCTGCAGTGTGCAGGAATGTCCTTGAGGTGGACTGACGCCTTCCCCTCCTTCTGCCCTACCGCCAGCTCAAACGCAACCTAGCAAAACCATGCCCTGCTTTTCCAAAATAATAATAACAACTGAAAAAAACCCCAAATGACACACAGCCTTGAATTTTTGGCTAACCCTCCTGGGAAAATACCCTTTTGCTCGCCCAGTGAGGAATACAATTGCATTCCCAGATATCATCCTGTTTGTTTCTCTGCCCTGCTGAACACACCCGTCAAGTTGGGATGGTTTCAGCCAGGATATTTCCTTGATCTGCAGCTCCTCCGCCTGCCGTGGGCTCTCCTCCTCCAGGGACAGCCCTTCTCTCCTTGCTCTCCTCAGCCACAGTTGTGGAGGTTTCAGCATGGCTATTACCTAAGGTGTGACAAGTTTCTAGACGTAATGAGGGATGGCCCAAGCTCTTGTTCTCACCATGCAGCTGGGGTTTTGGTGCCATACCTGGCTGGATCAGCAGGAGTGGGTCAGGGGAGAAACTGGAGCATC
Organism: Aviceda cuculoides; assembly: GCA_035590195.1. Lineage (NCBI taxonomy): Eukaryota > Metazoa > Chordata > Aves > Accipitriformes > Accipitridae > Aviceda > Aviceda cuculoides. Next base: position 52,526,635 of record JAVJGG010000029.1, on the reverse strand, counting down.
CGGATCTTCCCACGCACGTGCTGAGTTTTTCCACTCTCAGTTGGGACCCTTTTGGAAAAAAATCAGACCCAGAGCCTCTAAAACAAATTAAGGGTTAGAGAGGTTGCCTATGGAGCTGATCACAGCTTTTCCACAGACAGAGAAATATACTTTTCTCATTTTACTCTCAGCTTTCACCTAACCTTGGAAATTTCAGCTATTAGGTTTCAGTGCAGAGGATCACTTGCAGGCCTGAAATACCCATCATGAAAAGATGAGTCAAGAACCTAAAGCAAATTAAAAAAGAAAAAAAAGAGCTATTTTGAAACCCATGACTGTTTCCTTGTCTTCCAGGATGAGGTGTGCGTAACTACCCTATATAATGGGTAGGCATGGAAAATTTTATTTCTTACAGAAATAAAATGGATGACTAGACTAAGGCTTTCTTGGTGTCCCTGCAGATGGCTGTGGAGGCTCTCACAAGGTCAGCTGCTACCATAGCTGTGTTGTAGATGAGTTTCTCCCACATATCACTGGCCTGGCAGGTTCCAATGACTGCTCTCTACACCACCACGTAACTTCAGGATCATAAAGTTTAATTTAAAAAACCCCACAAAACAGACACAAAAACCCCACAGTGATCAGAAAGACAGTTGTGAAGACAAACATGACAACTGTTACGTACTTTTCTTCCTGGAGAGGTTGGCCAAAATCTTCCATGGCAAAGCTTTTGATGGGCCTTTTGTAAGCGTTTGTATCGGCATGTTCAGATGCCTATCACAGCCCAGGGTTTCCAAAGAAAGATCAGAGCCTAGCTTGTCAGGACCAGTGTGAACATGCAGCAGAGGGGATGGTCCCATTTTAGTGCCTGCACATTGACTGCTCATGTTATGAAAGAGGATCAGGAGGGTTGGACCTTGGACAAGGGGAAATTCCTACTTCCAGTGAAAAAGCAATGACAGATGTGGGAATTATCAACTGAGCTGTGTTACAAGTACGAACTTAAATAAACCTTTGAGGATCATTTCTCCCCAAACAGAGTTGTGGCCAGTGGCGTCTTTCTTGGTGAGGACTGGTATTAACTCTTCAGGGGGAATCCCAAGCAGGTAATGAGTTTTTCTCTCCCAACCGTCCTTCTTCACTGCCCTTTTTCCTTCAGACCCTGCAGGTCTCCAATACCCCCACTTCTGGCTGCAGAGATACCACCACAGAATAATAAACCTTGGCCCGGGATCCAAGAAGGATGATTCACATCCATAACTCTAACCTCTTTCCTCTACAAACAGGGTGGTTACAGCCAAATTGCTTGCAAGGAGCAGCCCTATGTCAGGGCACTGTTTGAGACAATGCTGGTTGGGGTGTGCCCAAGCCATATTGATAGTCCAGTGGCATGGATGGCGTAGGGGCTGGGCTTGTGCCCTGTTTAGTGAGCTAGTCTGGATCTGACCCTTCAGGCAGGGCATTAGCAGGGACGTGAATCACGGTGGTTGACTCCATGAATGATGGTGATGTTTGATATCTGCCCATGAGCCTCCAACCTGATGGGACTGAATTGTCTCTTAGGACCTTCAAGGTTAAGCGAATGTGACAAAATGGCTTTGGTTTCCTGTTGGCTGGTAGCTGTGGCCCCAAAGGACTCAGGTTCCTCACCCACTGTGACCGATAGCAAGGCTCCTGCTGACTGTCACAGCTGTCATGCTGAGATGGAAGTCTACCTGGATCCCCTTGTATTTCAGCCAGACACCTTGAAGCTGGGCTACCCCTGTCCTTCCTAGCTAGAGGTTTGGTAGCTTCTGCCATCTGCCACGAGGCCTGACCTGAGGAGCTCTGCCCTGTTGTTTGGAGCCTACCAGGTCAGCTACAGACCCAGGAGTGCTTTGGGAAAGGGAAGAATAGAGCACGCTGCCCGCAACAGCCAGGCCTTAAGTGGAAAAGGCAAAACATCACACGTAGGTCTTCCTTTCTTCCTGGGGTTTCTGGATCCCATGATCTCCCCCCTTCCGATCCTTCACCTAACCTTGTTGCCATCGCATGGCCAGATGAAGCAACCCAGCCTTCCCTGACCTGCTGGGGAAGGAGGAGAGGACACGACCAGCTCAGCCTGATGCTATCTGTGGCTGGGCTGGACCGCTTGCCCTGCATGCACCATCTGCATGACTCGGGGACACTGGGGGCACTACCCATGGCTGCCGCCTTCTCACCTTGTCCCATGGCCTCTCCTTTCCCTGTTGAGGCTGCGGTTTACAACTCTGAGCTGAAATGGAGACTTTCCTCCCTGCACCGTGAAGGACAGCTGCAATTGGAGCCACCCTCCAGAAAGAAAAAGGGAGAAAGTGGGGAGAGTTGATATTAAAATGTCCCTGGACCTGGCAGTTTGCTCCACCTCGCTGCTCCATCACGGGTTGAAAACACGCATTGTCTGGCTCCAGTTACACAAAATGGACAGGCCTTGCACAACGCGCTCCCAAGGTCTGGCACAAACACACGCTATGGCTGCCAAATTCAAAGTGGGTTAAGGTTTCTTCCTTAAAACTCTCAGGCTCTGTAAACTGTTTAATACCCTTCATGGCACCCATGGGGTTAAAACCCACCTAGCCCAGTTTCTGCAACAAGATTCACCCTGCTGCCCTCCCCTCTTTTTTTTTATGTCCCTGGGAAAGTAGTTTTAACACCTCCGTGCTGTGTTCTCCTGACACCATCTGCACTTCCCACTACCCCAGTTGTCTTCACCCTGGCTTTTCTTCCAGTTCTCTTCACCCCTTGCTGGAAAAAACAGAGTTGCTCTCTGTTTCAAAGGACACCCGTCCCCCACCCCACCGCCGTGGTGCTGGTTGGAGCCCAGAGCCCTTGCAGTGGCCCTGGGTGTGATTGCAATATCAACAGCACACAAGAATAGAGTGTTTCTGGGACCTGGCCAGACCACAGTCTGGGTCCCAAAGCTTTTGCATTCTTCTCCTTCAGGGACACAGGGATAGCGGTGAGGCGATGCCCTGGCTGCTTTCCCCATCCAGGCCCTGCAGGAGACCCCAGAGTTTGACTCCAGTGGCTGGTTAAACTGGGATTTGGGGAGCTGTAGAGAATGCTTCTCAGCCCCTGAAAGGCTGTGGTTAATACCTGAAGAGTGCCTGCACATAACAACAAGTACATTTTGCACAGCGCTAAGTAATGCCACCATAGGAGAAACAGTGAAGCGTCGATACTTCCCATTCCATCTTATTTCTTACCCTCACTTTGCCTGTCTTTAATTATTTCCCCCCAAGCTTTGTGTGTTTGCTTTGATTTATTTTGCTTTGCACCAATATTTCTCAGCTCCCTCCTTCTCTCTTTCCAGTTCTGGGTGAAATATTAATCCTGTTTATTATTATTAACCTTCCCTCTCTTTAATCTATTTAAATGCTTTCTCACATTTCTACTTCCTACAGCCCATTTCTCACTTGCAGATTTTCTATTCAGCTGCACTCTGCTTTAACAGTGTCATTTATTTACTGTTCATTTATTTGTTTTAATTTTAAAGCCTTTCTTCTTTCTTGTTGTAGGCTGTGTTCATGCATTGCTCCCTTCTTCCTACTGAGGAGCTGCATTTTTCTGCTCGGTTGGCTCCAAGACAAGCTGAATTCAGTGCAGTAATTCAGTTTCATTTCTGGATTTCTGATGTGGATGGGAGGGAAGGAAGTTTTGTTTTCCATTTCTCCAGCTGGCTGAGAGAATCCTGGCTATTATACGTAAAACAAACATGTAGACTAATACCTACTAGACTAATACCTACTATTTCCCCCAATGCTCTAGCGGATCATGTTTCCTGCCTGATGTCGTTCATGCATGTATTTATACGAAGTCTTGTTTGGAGAGTATGGCTTTTTCACAGATTACTTCCAAAGTATAATTGCTACATTAGCTGTCACGTGGGTCTTTCACATCCTTGCTAAAAGCAGAGACAATTAAAGATTCATGGTCAAGGTCAGGGCAAATCCAGAGAACAGAGTGGAAGACTTTGAAAACCGGGTGCTCATCCCCTCCACCCTGCTCTGGGCACAGGCAGAGACAGAAATCGTTGGGGGCTGAAGCTGCTGTAGAAATAAAGAACTGGGCAAAAGAAGAATGACTGGAAGCAAAAGAGTCATCACAGGGGTTGGGCATGGGGCCATCTGCTCAGGATCTTGCAGACAGCCTATGGACCAACTCCTTGGGGAGCAATTTGGGGAAAACAAAGAGCAACTGGATGTTCTGTATTCCGTTTCCACGTCATTTGTGACCTTACAAACCTTGACTCTGAGCTCCCCTTGATCACGTCTCTCTCTAAAGATGAAGGGTCCTGGTCTGCTGAGATGTCTTCTTGACCAGGACTTGTTTTATTTCTCAGTCATTTTCACTCCCATTCATAGTTTAACTCCTGCAGCTGTTTCCATGCACTTTGTGCCTCTGCTGCATCCTGAGTCATTTGGCAAGAGGTGATGAAGTGGTTGTGGGAGAAGAAGGAGGGAGCCCAGATGGACTGGCAAGGTCATGAGGGACTGGAAAAACCTGACCGAGTCTAGAGTTGGTCTATAGGTAGCAACAAACATCATCGCTTGGAAACCCTGGATGCTTCTAGAGGACAGAGAAGCAGAGCAAAACAAAAGCATTACACCCCATCCCTGCCTGGACCATGGGAACCTCTGAGTTACAGTCTTCAGGCACAAACAGTGTCATTGCAGGAATGATACCAGCTGGTTTTCTGCTTAAAGCACTTTCCTTAGTACAAGTGAGATAATGCTGAATGACTGCGGACAATCCAGCGAAAATCTTTTTTGCCTCCTCTCCCACTTCTCCCAGATATGAAGCTCTCAGATCCATGGCAGAGAGAAAGGATGGAGGATGCCAGGTGACACCTACTATCTTGCAAGCGATGAGCCACCCCAGATGGGTGCAGCTGCTTCTGCTTTGCTCCAGGTTTCGCGGTTCAGCCCAACGGAGTAAGAAGGGACTCCCATGTTTGAATCAGATAAATTGTTCCCCAAATTAGCAATGCAGACATGGTCAGCAGGAGTAGGCCTTGGAAAAAAAGATTGGATCTGAATGATATGTAAAAAAAAATTGCTACCTGGAGCCTTGTAATAGGTTCCTACGCACAAACACACCCATCACTGATCACATCTTATGTGCTGTCACTCCCCAAACCTCAAATTACTGTAATCAAAGGAAGTCAAAGTAAACGCGGTCCCAGTATAAAACCTTACCGTAGTGCACCATCCAACATTGCTCAGGCTCTGAGGGCACAACAACCATGAAGGCTTTTCTGATTGCCCTGCTGGCGGTAGTCCTGTGTGCCGAGCAAGGTAAGGAGCTCTGGAGGCTGAGAGCCAGATGGAGAGGATGAAAATACCAGCAGGGAAATTAGAGATAACTCAGGGATAAGACGGTTTGGCAGATTTTATTGCGATTGGTGAGGTCTTGGTAGTGCAGTTTTTCTTTGGCATCAGCTGCGTCAAGCAATATTTAGTGTGGTTGAGTCTTAGTTTCTGGGTGAGCTTTGCCAAGGTACCCTTAACCCAAAGAAGACGAGCTCACCGCTCTGGTTTCTCACACCCTCAAGTATCAAGCTCCGACCACTCACATCTGAAGATAGGCATGTGAACTGAAAAATGCTAACAAGAATCAAGCAGGGCTCAAAATTTTGTCTTCGGTTTTATTTTTGTTCCTGAATGAAAATTGAGGAGATGTTGATAAAGGTAATATAGCTGGTATTGACACCGCGTCCTCTGCCAGCCTTTCACTTTATTTCCCACAGTAACATTACAATTAAGAAACTAGGTTGCTGGCAGATATTTGAAAGCCTAAGAGCTCTTTGCTTATAGGTTTGAAGAGCTTTTTTAAGTGTCTGTGAGTAAGGGTGTTTGTAATGGGATCCGCAATGATCTGTGCTCATCCTCTTTCAAAAGAAAGTGCAGCCCTAACTAGATAATTGTATAGAAATACCTCATTGAGAAACACTGGCTCTGTGCATGTATTTGCCATCCCGAGGAGTACTGCAAGGCTTTTTTGCACCGTTAAGGTGATTTCTGGCTGCATTCACAAAACTAGAGCTAATGGAGGGTGGAGGCCAGATGCAGGCAAGGCTTTATAACAGCTATAATGGTTTAAGGCGTTATTGTTTCCTGACTGAGAGGGATTTTACTTGCAACAGTCAGTGAATACGAGTGCATTTCAGTCGCTTTCGCACACACGCTGGGGTCTCGGCTCCATCTGCAGCAGGAAGTGGCTTGAACGACTTTGTGAGATTTGGCAGAAAAGCAGATCAGAGAGTGCTACAGGGTCTGTAAAATGCAATAACGCTTGCTGGGCAGCACGTCTGGGATTGCTCTGGCATGGTCTGCAAAAGGACATTAGCCCACAGCTCGAGTTGGGGGACCTCCAGAGGAGAGGTGAGAGGCTTCATTTATCCCAGTGACGGAGAACCAGCGAGTGCTGAATACTCACTTAAAGAGAAGTTAAAACCAGGATGCAGCAAGGATGATTTTGTCTGGTGTTATGGAGAACCCTTGCGCTCGCGACACCTGGCACTAGAAAAGACCATCTGGGTAGGTTTCAGAGCAAGACCGTCAGTCACGCTGAGGCAACCAGAGCTGGCTCCAGAGCCTTACCCAAGGCATCTGAGCTGCCCACATCACAGAAGGGAGGCCTTTTCTTCTCCTGCCTGGGGTAGTTAGGGCCTAAAATGGCTTTTAATTCTCTTTTTAAACTGCTTCTGGAATTGTCTAACCAAGCCTCATGGACCAGGTTCAACTTCAGAGATGAATTTGAATCAACAGCAGCTGGGCTTTGGAGAGTCCCTGGGAGGAGTTTCCTTGTTAAAACCAGGTTCAAATTCAATTGAAGGGGGCTATTCTGTGCAGCAATACGAGCCTTCCTGGGCTGAGAAAGCCAGGGGGAACTGAACCAGTGGAATTTCAGCCTAATGGAGGACCCTCCCTGGTTTGCAACTCGGTCACCTTCACCCAAGAGCTCCTCGCCACTGGTGACAGTGGAGCAGGCTGTCCTGAGAGCAGCTTAACTGCCTCTGTCACCCCTGCTCAGACACGAGGAGCATTTAATGGGACTCTGAACAGGAGGGAAACAGTTTCCACCAGTTGTGAATTGACCTCCAGGGAACGAGATGGCACGTGCTGGTGTTTCTAGCATGGCCAGCTGGCCAGCCTGGAAATTTGACTCAATCTACTTCAGTTTTGTTCAGAAATACATATCCTACCTCATTCAGGCTTTGTAATAGACCTGGCTCAGCCCTGCTAATAATATCACTGAGAACATGTTGTTCCAGGCGCTGGTAGAAATAATCTCTCTATTGTCCAGAGCAACCTCTCCCAGGGAACTCCCTTTAATGGGGCTCTGTTCTCAGTAATTTAGCTCACAGGGGTGTCATAGGCTTTAATTAATTCAGGTCTGTACAGTGTTTTGCAGATGCGGTCTGAAAATACTAAAACTAAGCTCTTACCTGAGAACAGTGCCAGTTCATCCTCTCCTTGCCAGAACTGTGCCAGACCCAGCTGGGCAGGTTATAAGCTCTTTTTTTGCAGGTTGGCTGTCAACCGGGCCAATGCAGACCTCGGGGAGAAAGAACGGTCACCTGAGAGTGCTGCTCAGGTTGAAAAAAATGTGTTTTCAGGTTTAATCACCAAAAATCTCAAGTAAAGAAAGAAAACTTGTTTTGTTCTGTTTGTTTGCTTTTGCAGCTTCATTAATCAAAACCAACTTCTTATTTCACTTGTCATGAAAACTTGTCTGTAGCATACTTTTCACCTTGTATTTTCCAAGAGTGAACATGGCTTTTGACACTTTCTTCCCAGGAGGGCACTACTGGAAACTACTAATATGTGTCCTGTGCGCTTTTTCCAGCTTCCTCGCTGTTTTGCTACACATGCGACAATGAACACTCCAACTGGAACTGCCTTAAAACCTATAAGTGTGAAGACCACGAGAAGTACTGTATGACGACATACAGCTCTGCTGGTTTTGGTGAGTACCAGCAACATGTCAAGGATTTTTTTTTTTTTTTTTTCCCTCCAGAGACACTGATGGGCAAGAGTTTTTTTTAGGGTAGTAGTTGGTCTTGTCGGAAAGAACTGATCTCTGAGGTTTAAGGATCACAACACATAACGTGCGTGAATCCCTCAGCGATGCTCTGTGATCCACCACCTGGGGTATGTTCCTCACCACTTTGTGGCAGGGCTGACTGGAGCACACAGATTTTCATGAGCAGACCCTGTTGCTTGATCTGAGAGCTCACACACACACACACACTCTTCATGATGGAAGGTGGAAAGGGGTTGGATGTAAGTAAAGTGGTTTTAGAAACTGAAAATGCATTGGCAGTAATTTTTTGCTGTCCTACATGAAACATGGTGTGGGTTTCTACCAAGGACTTTCTAGTGTTATGCATTTGATAAAGGTTATGTGGACCCTCACCCAGCCCTCATCAAATCCACTGATTGCTGTTATTGCTGCATTGCAAATTAAGCATAGTGCAATATACCTCCTCTTACCGTCCTCTGGTCAGCTCTTGCGGAAGAATCTTAAATCACAGCTCTCCTTTCTTGTCTATTCTCCATCCAGGCAAGGACATAGGACACCGCATCACCAAGAAATGTTCTGTAGACTGTCCTGAGACGAACGTGGACTTCGGTATGGCGGCTTATTCCACCAAATGCTGTACTACCTCCCTGTGCAATTTCAGTGGTGCCAACAGCATAAAAATCAGCTACGCCGTGATGTTCCTGGGAATCGTGGCCAGTTTGGTCTGTGTCATTAGGGCAGGATTGTGATGAGGGGTGGGAGGAGATGTGACAACCCAAGAACCTACAAGGTATTCCCCAGCTGAGAAACCAACATCCTCTGTCAAGTGTCTCTAACAGTGTCTATGCTACCCCAATTTTTTCCAAGACACTGTTTCAGACCCCATCCACAAAATGGCATGGCAGCGTAGCTCCTACCTTTTCCCCTGTATCATTTGTTGTTTTGTACTAATTTTCCCTGGGAAAGCTCTTTTGATAGCGTGTGTGTGACAATTGTCAGACAAAATAAAGATTTATGTTATTCTAGAGTATGTTTGCTATATCCACACTAAGATCAGCCTGAGAAAACAGCTCTGCCAGAAAGGGCTGTAGTCTGAATCTCTACTTCACATCGAATTCCTCTTTTTAGCACCTGAGAGTCTTCTCCTGGCTGTCTTTCTCAATTGACTCAGTTGCATCCAGCAGCTGGGGACAGACACTCCGCAGAGCCAGATGTTCTGCCTGATCACTCAGTGCTAACGAATGAAGGTGTCAACCTGGAAAGGTCAAAGATGTTTGTGCTGTTCCCATTGCAATCAACAGCGAGAATTGTTTTGTAACTGCTAACGTACAGGACCGGGGCTTTTCCAGGTATTCGTCGTGCTCCTGGCTGTGCCGCAAAGTTCTCATGGGATCTCTGCAGGGTGGATGGTTTCAGCTTTTAAAATAGGTAAAGGGCCCACACCAAGATGCTGGAGATGTCCAAGATGAGGATGGTACTGCTGGAATCTGTCCTCATGGAAAGGGGACTTCCGTGCCTGCTTGGAGAAGTTGCTGCTGTCTGAGCCATTGCTCGTGACAAAACGGGCAAAAAGAGCCCGGCAAAGGCAATGGGTGTCTGATCTGGTGGGGAGGTCTCTGCTCCTTCCCTTTCCTCTGTTGCTGCTGCCTTTCCACGCTTGAGGATGGAGGAGATGGGGCGGAGACCTCCTTCAGCTCTTGGAGGAATAGAACTATAGCTAAGATGGGCAAAATACGTGCATTTTTGGAGCTGGAGGGTGCGTAATTCCCAGCTGAGCAATTTGTAAGTGCAGTGCTGCATTGCAGGAGGGCTTGTATAAAAGTGGTACCTGGAAAAAAGCCCTGACATTTGCAGGTCAGCTGGATTTGAGAGGAGTGCTGCTCCACCAGCGCTCAAGAAAGGCTGCAAAGGGCATGTGCTTCCGTGCAACGGGAAGAAACTGCAGCCCTGGCCGAAGGCTGTGAAGATGGGATTAAGTTTAGTCATCCTATAAAAATGTAATTTCTGAGCAAGGAGGGTGTTCTGGCATTTATTTAAATATGAGAGGGGCTAACTGAAGAATGGTAGTGTTGTAGCATTTCTGTGCTGAGGGACTAACTGAAACTTGGTTTTTTGCACTTCTTTTTAACCACTTTTCCCATTGCTTTTCCTATATGTTAATCACGTATTTTCACCAAGATAAAGGAATTGTTTGCCCTTCTCACATGACAATTTCAACCAGGTTTAGAACAAGATGAGCAAAACACTCTCCTTCCTTCTCCACTCAGCAACTGTGTCAAGGGAAATAAGCCTTTCCACCCCATCCTCCACCCCCAGTTAAATCCCCTGTTACTCTTTCCAAAATCTTCTTGAAGTTTCTAGCTTCCAAATACTTGTAAACTGTGATATTACCTTCTCTGTTGCCTTCGTCCCTCTGGTGTCATAATCATCTGTGTCTTTTCTATCCCCATGGGTTCTTTTCAATCTATCTCACCTGGCACTGGTGAAGGATGAAGATAACATTAGTATCAGGGGGACATATGGGACCAGTTGGAAGAGTGCAGGACCATCTAATGGAAAATCTCAACTGTCAGAAATCCTGCAATAACTCCTTTAAGAAACATAGCCTTGCCGTCTCAAAATCTCAGCAGCTTGCAGGAGACAAGAGATATTTTAGTTTTTGCTTGGATGAGACTACAGGGGAGGGGGGGGGGGTGAAGTGCCTGGCTGAGCTGCTATTTCTGTACCTGTTAATGGATGCTGTTGGCTGAAATAAATCTAAATGTGGGCTGCCTCTGTAGCGCAAGGTACAGGCTGTAGAATGACATTGCCTTGCGACTAGAGCCCCCCTTTCTGCTATTACCTCGAATAGTCAGCCATAAAAGTTGATTTACCTAGAAAGACTCATGAAATCTCTTCTGAACTGGGGAAAATAAAATATTTCACAAGGAATAGAGGGTTGCACTGCCTGGCATGGAGGATGCCAGCTTCTGTTTTCCTCCTGCCTGGTGTCTTACAAAGGCATTGGTCTTATGAAGCCAAACAACGCCCCTCCTTTGAGCTTTCTTGGTTAATTGCCACATCTGTTCCAACTGACTTTCATGCTCTACCTATTGAGAAAGCAGAAATTTCCTCACCTTAGTCATGCAGGTCTCCATACGAACAATATTTATATATCCAATTTAGAAGTGTTGGAAAGACTTACATCACCTCAAGAACTAGGCATGCCTTTTCGGTGAGATAATGACTGTAGGTGGTTCATATTGGAAGTCCAAATATTTAATGGGAGATGGAAATCTGAGCAACTTTGAGACGAAGAAAAAAGGGAAATAAACCAGATGGAGAGCAGCAAGGGGCAGAATCGCTGGCAGAAGCTTGGTTGCTCCTGCAGCTCTGAGTGTCATGTGAAAGGGATCCAGCTGGACCATTTCTGGGACTGTGCCTCCATCCCCACGACTAGACGGCAAAAAGATGACGGTGGGAGGAAAAAGCAACAGCACTCAGAAGAAGGTGGGAAAGATTCTCATTTTATACAGGGAGATAGGATGAAACATGATAAAAAAGGAGGAATAAAGAGCACCGTATGGAAATCCAGTGGAGTACTCCAATTTGGCATTTCACATAATTTTTGGCTACAATTTTTTTTTTTTCTGAAGACTTAATGAGTTGAGATCCTTGATCAGGAAATCCCTCATTCTCCATGCTTTAACTGGTTTGGTTTTTTTCTCCCTGACATTTATTTTTTGTAATTTGTGAAAAAAGCCACAGCTTGTTCAATGTGATGGGAGTGGGTGTTATTTCTATTTTTTAATTTAAGTCGTCATTTTCATTGCCCAGTGGAATTTATATTCTAATAAGATAACATTTTCCCTCATATAAAATATCCAATTTTTTAACAGAAACATTTATGATTTCGAACTGCTGTCTTAAAAAGGCCCACAGAAAATTATGTCTGGTCCCCTATGAAATGCAGTAGAAGGATACTGCTTTTCTGATCTAGCTGTATTGACAATCCTGGGAGACATTTTTTAGAAGTTTCAATCCCAATTTCAATTTTAAATTCAATCAATTTCCATATGCACTAAAACAGTGCGTGAGGACTGGATCTTTATGGATGCAGCCTGCTCTGAGACCCAAGCTGGCCTGGAAAGGAAAACATTCCTCTTCTCATGTGGACACTGCTTTGTTTTTGTGTTTTGCTTTTCCTCCACTTATCCAGAATTAGAAACTATTGCATACTCAACACTAGATGAGCAAGCTGCATTGTGAAACAACTAGGAAAAGAAGAAGTAGGGGGGGAATATGTGCCTATTGAGACTTCCAGCAAAGCATATTTCCACATACAGGCACTGACATGTTACTCTCAATCATCCATCATCTGACACAGCAACCCTATAGTTATTATCCAAGCATCAAAGCAAACACTACAGAGGTATAAAACCTGCCCTGGGTGAGTCCTGCTTGTTTCGGAGGCTGTGAGACCTATAAAGGATGAAGACTTCTCTTCTTGTCGCGCTCGTCACAGCCCTGTGCACGGAGAGTGGTGAGTCTCCAAGAATTCCTTTGCTCTACTGAGACCCTCAGAGCTGGGGCACGTCTTTCATGTTGCAGGATGACAAGAGGATTTTGCAGCATGAATGGTAAAGCTGGAAGGGTCATTAGGCTCTAGACAATATTCCAGTCCTCAGGATAAGAAGCCAGAGTTAGTTGAGCAATATACAGAACCGGACAGGGAGAGGGCAATATGTGCAATAAAGCTGTACATTCGACATGTAACTAACTACAGCCTGATTTTTTAATTTTTTTTTTCACTTGTTTACTGCTTCAGTTACAAACCATCATCACCTAAATTGGGAGAGATGGTCGTGCCACAAGAAGATGCAATTCTGGCTCCCATCTCTTTCTTGCAGCTTGTTGCTTTGAGGTGCAGCTTTTGCCAATGTTGATCCCAGGTCTGGGATGGAGATGCAGGGTCCTGTTCTCATTCTGGTAACTGGGTTTTTTGGGAAGGATGCACTGGGAACCTGCACTTTAATTTTGCCTGGTTGGGCTCTGCCAAGGACCGCTGCCTGTGCCTCTGGGAGATGCCCTGTCTGCACAGGGGTGGGCTGTGGGTCAGGCAAGGAACAGAGGGTGCAGCTCTGAATATCCCTCTCTGACTATTCCAAGGGAATAGCTGATTCCCTCAGCTCGGGGGGCTTTTTCTTTATTGCAAACTGAATTTTTCTCAGGCTCTGCCATAGGGTTTTACTTGCAAATTGCTGGCCGTTCTGGTACCGGTCTAGCAGAGCACTTAGGCTCACACTTAATTTGAGGCTGTAAATGTTCTTACTGCAGGACTTCACAGGCTTCAGGCTTGGCATGTGCTAAATCATTGTGCTCAACAGGGTTGAGAAAGTGGAGGGTAATAAAAGGACTCTTTCCTGCAGCTTATCAACTGTAATCTCATTTTTTAAAAAGATCACGTAATGAGACAGCAAACTTACCAAAGGAGTCAGTGAAAATTAACACATACGCAGCACCACTTCACTGTGCAATCTAGCCAGAAGGCTGGTTGCTGTTCCAATTAATCCTGAACCTGACTGATTTTAACAGTGTAAATCCTGCATCTGCCGGCATTTGCACTTGCTAATGCTTTACGCGTGTTTTAAGTTGTTTATCTGGGTGGTTTGAATTATTCACCTGAAAATCTTCCTTGAGGAATGTTCTTTTCCCGTTAGAGCAGAGGTCTTGCGGGGTGCAGACAGCAGACCTCCAAAGGCAGCCTGGTTTAACCCCGGGTTTGCAACCCAAGCAGGGCACAGTTCAAAAGAAATACCGTTCCCTTCCCTACTCAGCCCTCGTTGCAACAGATATCTCAACAGACGCAATAAAATAGATGTCTTTTTTTCAATAGCATGAGCAAAATTGTCTTACCTGATTTCAGGGCCTTAACTAAGTTACCAGGTTAGGAGCCCATACGCCTCCAGAGTCCTCTATAGTACATGGGGAGTGAGAGAGAAACTTCTTGAGCACAGAGGTTGGCAAAATCATCCCTGCAGGGTGCTTGCCCCCTCTCCTGGCTACGAGGGTTCCAGGGCAACTGGGATCTGAAATTAGCAGCTTTGGGAGGTTGGGATGAAACAGGACTTGGGCATGCAGTAAGCTCCACTGTTTCCTCCATAGGTTCAGGAAGTTTGTCTTGGAATGGGCTTGATTAAAGAAGCTGCATTAATTAAGGAATAAAATGAGCTACACATCTGGAAATCCCAGTTTGGGGACTCTGCTCTAGTCTCCACTTATTCTGGGAGGAAAGGGTGGTTCCCCGTGGGGTGGAGCAGAAATGTGCTTGAATGGGGTTTGCACAATAAAGAATGAAGCCACACCACTTTGCGTGCAGATGGTCTAAAAGAGGGTCCCAGATTTGGGGACAAAAAAAAAAAAAAAAAATTTAGCCTGCAGTGTCAGGAAAATACTGACTGCAAGAGCCACACAGGATGGCTGAGAGGTTCTGGAGTTGGAAATGACCAAGGTAGGAAGCAATTTGCAATAGTCTCGGTATCAAGAGACTATTGAGCTGGGTGCCAGGTCTACGGCTTTTGAAATAAGGGTGTTGAGCATGGGAACAGCGGGAGATGGGATCTGAGTCACTGCAAGCCCAGCTGCCTGGCGTCTGTGTCTTCAGTGAGAGCCAAAAGAGGGAGAGCAGGAGCTGTGAGGACTATGGACCACAAGAAGAAAGTGAAGGTCAGTGCTGGGTGGCCATGGAAAGGCAAAAGGGGCTGCCAGCTGGTGTGGGGAGAGAATACAGTTTCCACAGAGACACAGAAGGATGAATAGTGCCCTAAAAGGCATTTCTGTGGCTTCCTATGAAATAGTGACCGTGGTCACCCGGGGTCACGGTCTGAGCTGGGACCAGGTCTGGGCTAGTACGATGCTAAGGAGCACAGACCCTGTTTAGGCCAGATGAGCTTGTCTAAGATTAAACAAGGGTAGCAATGAGGTTGGGGCATTGCTGGCAAAGGCAGTAACAACGGCAAAGAAGCTCGGAAAAAGGAAGAAGAGCAAGGGAGATGAAGAGCAAGGAAGACAAAGCTAAAGGACAGTGCTGGTACAAGAATAAGAGGGGTATTAACTGGCCATAGATAGGGATATCCTGGAAAGGAGAAGAATGAGTCTAATCCCTGGTGGGTGACATTACTGCAGGAGTGTTTGCTCCAGATAAACAGATGAGTAGGAAATTCCCCTTATCATGCAGAGAAACCTTCCCCAAGGATCTCTTTGCTATGAATGACTGCTTTAGCTTACTTGAGTGCAAGCTGTTTTCATTCATTCATCCTAGCACAGCGCTTTGCAGATGCACAGTGTTACAGATGTACACATTTCGTAGTCTTAGGCAGTCATCACCCACAGATGGCTGTGAAAAGGAATCTGCTGCAGCCAAGGGGGTGGTTTGCTGAGTCCTGTCTTCTACAGGTCCAAGATTGCCTTCCGACACAGGAGAGCTCTAAAAACGAACCAGCCAAATGCTTGGATCCATCTTCCCAGCAAACACTGAGAAGCAGATCTAGGTCACTTGTCCTTCATTTGAGATACATTGTGGGGGCATGCAGTAAAATATTCATGCCTAGTATGGCCAGGGGGGGTTAATCTTAGGCCTGTGTCTCCCTTTTTGTATTCAAAAGAGGTTTTTAAAGTAATTCACTGTTGGTCTCTGTGCTCTGAGAAAGGATGTGTAGGCCAGGACTCTTCAGATGACTTGAAAAGGATGCGAAAGAGTGTGGACAGGAATCCACTGGTCTCTTTCTATACAAGAAATAGTGGCCACCAACCAAGGCTTTGAGGAACCAGGTTGGAAAGAAACCACAAGAGCTTCATGCTGCAAGTGGTAGTAGACCAGGGTGCTCTTTCCAAAAGCACATTGGGGATGCCAGATGTTTAAATGGGAGACTCAAGTAAGTATCCAGAAGGAAGATCTTTTGAGGGTTACTAAATCAGCAAACCACATCAGTGTCAGGAATCTGAGCTTAAAGTAATTTGCATTGAGGAGAGTCGCCGAGGCCAAGTTTCACACACCCAGGAGGTTGCCTGTGGCCACTGGGCTTGACAGATCCTCCATCTGGACCAGCACCACTAGTTTTGTGCTCCTACAGATATTTCTAGAGGTGATTGATGGGTGTTGTGTGCTTCTTTTGCAGCTTTCTCCTTGACATGTTTCACATGCAAAGATGCAACTTCCAATTTACATTGTCTCAGCACAACCACGTGCTCTGAACATGAGAAGTACTGTCTCACAACCTATTCTACCACAGGACTCGGTAAGTGTGAAGCTTTTCTAAGGCTCTGATGACAAAACGGGGTTCAGGTCAGGCTGACTGCAAAGCCTCCTCCCACCAAGAGGTGTGATGGAACAATTAATGACGATCATAGCACACAGAGAGCAAATCTTGCAGCAGGTGGGAACTCAGCATAGCCTGTCTCTGTTGCAATATATCGTAACAATACTGCGCTGCTTATTAAACACAATCAGGAAAGGGAGCGTCATGGTTTAATCCAAGCCGGCGACTCAGCCCCACACAGCCATTCGCTCACTGCCCCCCCTGCTGGGATGGGGGAGAGAATCAGAAGAGTTACAGTGAGAAAACTAGTGGGTTGAGATAAAGACGGTTTAACAAGTAAAGCAAAAGCCGTACATTCAAGCGAAATAAGGAATTTATTCACTACTTCCCATCAGCAGGCAGGTGTTCAGCCAGCTCCAGGACAGCAGGGCTCCATCATGCATAAATGTGAGTTGGGAAGACAAACGCCATCACTCCCAACGTCTCTCCCTTCCTTCTTCTTCCCCCAGCTTTATATGCTGAGCATGACGTCATATGATCTGGAACATCCCTTGGGTCAGTTGGGGTCAGCTGTCCTGGCTGTGTCCCCTCCCAACTTCTTGTGCCCCCCCAGCCTCCTCACTGATGGGGTGGGATGAGAAGCAGAAAAGCCTTTGGCTTTGTGCAAGCACTGCTCAGCAGTAGCTCAAACATCCCTGTGTTATCAACATTGTTTTCAGCCCAAATCCAACATGTAGCCCCAAACTAGCTACTATGAAGAAAATTAACTCTATCTCAGCCAAAACCAGCACATTCTCCACCCCTTATTCCATACCATTTGTGTTATGCTCAGGTCCCGAGCTATCCAATACATTCTCATTACCCACCATTCCCCTTCCCATCCTTTGATGTAATACACAGATATCATTACTGTAGTCTATGGACCACCCTTGTAAAAGGTCCACAGAATGTCCAGAAATGTCCACAAAATGTCCATTGAGTTCATTTAGTCCATAACTTTGGGGTCCATTTCTCACGGTGGTCATTCAGGACAGGGGAGATAGATGGTGTGTTGTGGGGAGTTATTGGGCACAAAAGCCAGCTCAGGTTGGGTCACTGCTGCACTTGCACTGCTTCTTGTAAGTCTTGTCCTCTATTGGTTCAGGTGGTTCCTGTCATAGTAATTCCTATAACATGCAACACAAATCACAGGTTACAACAATTTAAAGGTATTTCCACTACAATCTCCACCCCTGGTCCCTTTGGACCAGGCCGTGGGGTTTAACATCGCAATGAACTCCTCCTCCCCTTTCCCCTGCTCTGGCTTGGGCTTATCTATAGACTGCAGTCCCTTAGGGGAGTACCTGCTCCACCGTGTCTATGAGCCACAGTCTCTCCAGGGGGATACGTGCTGCAGCATAGACGTTTCCACAGCCACAGTTGCCTTGAGGTGTACCTGTTCCAGCGTGGCCTTCTCCATGGGCCATAACGCCTTCAGAGCTAGACCTGCTCCAGCGTGGCCTTACCCACAGCCACAGTCCCTTCAGAAGTAAACCTGCTCCAACTTGACCTTACCGGTGGCTGCAGTCCCTCCAGGGGTGTACCTGCTCTGTCGTGGGCTTACCCACGGTCCCCCACTTTGAGGTGCTCCAGCATGGCCTC
>JAVJGG010000029.1:52483275-52508572 GCA_035590195.1 Aviceda cuculoides | reverse complement strand
AGTGATTGAATGAGAGGAAATGGCCTCAAGCTGCTCCAGGGGAGGTTTAGATTGGATATTAGGAAAAACTTCTTCCCGAAAGGGTTGTCAGGCACTGGAACAGGCTGCCCAGGGAAGTGGTTGAGTGCCCACCCCTGGAGGTATTTAAAAGACACGTAGATGTGGTGCTTAGGGACATGGTTTGGTGGTGGACTTGTCAGTGTTTGGTTAATGGTTGGACTCAATGATCTTAAAGGTCTTTTCCAGCCTAAATGATTCTATGATTCTATTATTCTCTGCAGCACTGGCCAGTTGTTCCCCATCATCTGTTCATGCACGTTTGCTGCTTCTCAGTTCAGGTCCTTGCAGCTGACCCAAATTATGTAACGTCTTATTTTCTTTTTCAAACATCAACATCACTTCTGGTTTGTTAGTATTGTTCTGAATGCTGAAGTTTTCATATCACCTCCCTGTTTGGTGTTGTGTGTGCGTTTAATAAGGCTAATCCTTGTTCCGTCACCCAGCTCACTGCTCAAAATACAAATGAAGAGAGCAGAGCTTGGTGGATCCCATACTCTTTCTTCTTTGGTTATAACAATAGTCCACTGGGTGCATTTTTCTAATTAGAAAAAATTCACCTGCACCTCCAGTCCATCTCTTACAGCATGCAAGGAAACCCCCAATAGCATAAAGCTGTAATATTGGCTGTATTTGTGCTAACTCCACTGCCTGCTAACTTGTTGCATGAAGAAGTTAACATTGGTTTGATATGACCTGTTGCCAGATGCATGCTGGTTGTTACTCTGTTTTTTACCATCAGGTACTTGCAGTGAATTTATTCCAGTGTTTTTGCAGGAGATGGAAATGAAGGTTATGCGTTGAAATTTTCTTACTTCTCTTTTGTCCACCCACTTAGTAAATAGGCACGGTAAGGGTCCTCCAGTCTGCCAAGGGGGCCATGAATGGCTCTCAAGCTGTATCAGGCAGTGATTCATGTATCATAGTAGGAAAATCGCTGAATCCTAGAGCCACTGAGGTGGGAAGGAGCCTCTGGAGGTCACCTTGTCCAACCCCGCTCCTCAGAGCAGAATCACCTACAGCCAGTTGCTCAGGCCCATGTTCAGTCAAGGCTTGAATATCTCCAAGGATAGGGACTCCACAAGTTCTCTGCACAACTTGTGCCGGTGTTTGACCACCCTTACCGTAAGAAAAAAAAAAAAAATCAACCAAACAGCTTATTTTCTTTTTTTTAAGTGGAATTTCTGGTATTTCAGTTCATCCCCATTGCCTCTTGTCCTGTCAGTGAGCACCAATGAGAAAAGTCTGGGTCAGTTGTGTTTGCATCCTCCTCAGATGCTGGCTATCTGAATGTCCTTCTAAATGGAGACTGATGTGTATAGGGGAACTCTTTAAATAATTTTGGCTGCCAGTATCTTTCCCAATCCATGAAACATGGACTAACCCTTTCCTTGCGATCCTACATCCTACTATTATATTCACTGCATGACTGACTTCTACAGGGTATACAAAGTAAGAAGTAGTTGCATGTCATTAAAATACAAATTCATGCCTCTGGCAGGATGGATGTCCTTTTAGTCTGGCTTACTGGCTTACGTGTGGTTGTTCCTTCATTTGTATTTTAGGTGATGAGGATAAAGCTGTGATAAAATATTTTTCTTCTTTTTTTTTTTTTTTTTTTTTTTAAATTTTTTCTGTATCTAGCATGTCAGGCAATGCTTGTTCCAATTTGTACAAACTGCCTTCACAGTAAATTGGACAAGTCTCCCTGAGGAGCAGTAGACAAAAGACTTGGGAGGTGCCATGGGGATGGGGAGGGAAATGCTTTTATTGCCAATCAAATTAAAGGTATTTAGATCTGCTGTTAAATTTTCCTGTAAATATATTACTGTGCGGTAGGAGTGTGGTTCCGGAGCTGTGTGAATAAGGGATATTTCAATGGCTTAGTAGGATGGGGTGGGAGGTGGTTGTTTCTAAAAAGGTTGTTTAAACGAAACCAAAATATTTCATTTTCAGTTCTTTCTTTTTTTTTCCCCCTTACAGGGAGAAAAAGTTTTAAAATGGAAGCATGCTTTGAAAATTATAAATCAACATGAAACATTTGGAGTGCTCTAAAAGCCTTCCTTCTCTCCCCCTTTCACACCGCTCTGTTGGGGGAAAAAATAGATGCATTCACTGTTTGCCAAAGAAACACTTGCCCAGTTGTAATCAAGTCATTTTACAACATGGTGTAGACTTTTACTCCACGTTTGTTGTATGTGGTCTTGGGGAAGTTGTGGCAGCAAATGCTTCCACTTGGTGTATCTCTAAAAAGACAGGATGGCTCAGGATGAATTTCTGTACAGAGGCAGTTCTCAAGCTGTTTCGCTGTCCCACTTACCTGCTTACATCAGTCAGCCACACTGGGAGGTAAAGAAAATGCGATAAGGAGTTATCCCTGCCCACAAATTTTCCTGTAACTGTCTTTTATGTGCCCTTATTTTCCCAGGTAAGGGTCTTGCTAGATCTTGGGTTGCATTTCACAATGGAGGTTGTGTTACTGTGGTAGTCGTGGGCTAACCTGAGACCTGGGAAAGGGAATATTTGTTCCCAAGTCCATTGCAGCTCCCGAAGTGAATCTTCATCTGTTCCTTGTAGTGTTTAGTAGTTGCAAGGAACTTCCATCAAGACGTCATAGATTACATTTTTGTGATGCTTATAGTTTTTTATGTTTGACAGGATCCCTTGTTGTCTTGGAAATCCTTGGTTCGCAGATGGCTTCTTTTAACTTACCCTCTTGTTTACTTCATTTTCTGTCTCCTCGATGCACGCACAAATACGAGGCACCCATCCTCTCTCTGGCTACTCGGGCTATCGCAGGGTGGCTGCCGTAGGTTTGGACCGAAGACCTTAGGGTTTAACATTGCAATGAACAACTCGCCTTGCCCGTGCTCCGGCTTGGACTTCTCTACGGACCGCAGTCCCCTAGAGGTGTTCCTGCTCCGAGTGGAGCCTTATCTATGAGCCACAGTTCCTCCAGGGGTGTACCTGCTGCCGCAGAGACGTATCCACAGCTACAGTCGCTTTAAGGTGTACCTGTTCCGGCGTGGCCTTCTCCATGGGCCACAATGCCTTCAGAGCTAGACCTGCTCCAGCGTGGCCTTACCCACAGCCACAGTCCCCTCAGAAGTAAACCTGCTCCAACTTGACCTTGCCCATGGTCCCCTCCAGGGGAGTACCTGCTCTGTCGTGGGCTTACCCACGGTCCCCCACTTTGAGGTGCTCCAGCATGGCCTCATGCACAGCCACTGATGCTTCAGGGTGTACCTGCTCCAGCGTGGGCTTATCCACAGCCACAGATACTTCGAGGTGTACCTTCTCCAGCATGGATTTATCCTTGGGCCACAATCCCTTCAGAGGTACACCTGCTGTGGCACAGACATAACCACAGCCACAGACGCTTCGGGGTGTCCTGCTCCTGCGCGGACTCCTCCACAGGTCACAGTCCCTTCGACTTGAGTTCGCACTGGAGTTCCAGCCTGTCCAGTACAGCAGCCCAGAAACAGCAGCGATGCCCTGGCCATCTGCCAGCCCAGGCACACTGCCATTGCTGTTATCAAAACGTTCCCAGGCACAGCAGAGTAAGATGATAAGCAGTACAGCAAGCAGTGAAAGCAAAAAGCAGCTACTAACGAGCACTAGACTCCAATATACAGTAAGGTAAGTAAGCCCCACGGCAAGCACAGGAGCCTGCCAACTAAAAGCTAAACAGCAATAACAGCTATAAATTCGATCTAGCACATTCCAAGCAAACCCGTCGTTATCTCAAACCCTTTGAGCCCCATGTTGGGCATCAGAAAGGACTGTCATGGTTTAACCCCAGCTGGCAACTAAGCCCCACAGAGCCACTCGCTCACTCCCCCCGGTGGGATGGGGGAAAGAATCGGAAGGGTATAAGTGAGAAAATTTGTTGGTTGAGATAAAGACGTTTTCAGCACAAATTCAAAACGTAGCCCCATAGTAGCTACTGTGAAGAATATTAATTCTATGCCAGCCAAAACTAGCACAGAGAGATACTGGAAGAGAGAGGATTTCTCTGCACAAACCCCATGTCTCATCTCCAAGCTCAAATACATGCTCGTGAGGTGGTGGGATTGGAAAGGGCCAGGTCCTGTGGAAGGAGAAATCCCAAGGCATGGTGAGGATGATATCTTGTACCATATAAATGCATTAGATCTCTGAATTCTTGCCCTAGGTTGCACTCAGCTGGCCCTGAAAACAGCAGAGTGGTAAGGGCTGGAGATCGTCTCCATAGGACACACATACACAAATAATGATGCAGTGCAAGGAAGCCCAAGGGAAAACCAACAGCATTAAGTACAGAACAATGTATTCCCCACTGGATAGTGCACAGCCAGTCTATCACTGAAGTCTGTAAAAAATACACAAGATAAAAAACTTGACTTTTCTCCCTGTTTTCTCTCTTTCCCACTTCAGGCAAAGACCGTAACCAGCATATTACCAAGAAATGTTCTGCATTTTGCCCAACAATTGACCTGAATATTGGCATAGCCGGGCTTGCTACCAGCTGCTGCGAGACCTCCTTGTGCAACATCAGTGGTGCCAGCAGCGTGAAAACCAGCTACACTATGATAGCTCTGGGTGTCTTGGCCAGTCTCGCCTGCATCCTCCGGCTGGGTTTTTAAAGGGGCCGGCAGGGGGAAAAGGAGCTGCCTGGCCTTGCATTGCAAGGGATCAAACCCTCGTCTCTACAGTGCGAACGCTGCCCTGTTTCTCCTACCTGGAAGGTCGCAGCCCATCGGCAAATATTTTTGCTCTTTCTGTGCTCTGATGGCAACGCACAAGAGCACGGCCCTACCTCAGAACGGTGTTTGGAAGAGAAAGGCAGGATGTGGGGCCCTGTACATGCAGAAGGGCACCATATAGTCACCATCTTTCCTACTATTGGCCTTTATAACTCCAAGCGTTTCTCCCCCTTCATTTTGTCCCTGCCATTGTCTTGTGCCATTTTTCCCTTTATACCATTTTCTGCCCTGTATCATTTTGCTCTGAGGAAGCCTTTAATATTATAGTTGTTAAACAGAAGCTGGGCACAATAAAGTGTTATTTTATTCTATTGTGTGACTGTGTGGTATGGTACATTGGGTGTAGCAGCTGGATGCATCCGCGTTAGCAGCAATAAAAGCAGAGGCGTTAGTCTGCAAGTCAAATTGAAATAATGCTGAAATATATTGCAATTGCTTTGCATTCACTTCAGGAAGCCTCTCCTCAGATTTGCTTCTTTTTCTGCATTGGCAGAAGTGTCATTTTGTGACTCCATTTCAGAGTAAACTGTATTCTATTTAACTTGCTTTCAGTTTCTCTTCTGGGTCAGCCACCTGAAAGGAAATGGCTGTTGAGCTCTCCAGCAGGCAAACAGAGGGGACAAGGAGGGACCCAGCAAGAAGGGATCTTGAGCATTAAGTTTTCTTTAAACTGATTTAAGATCTTTCAGTGGAAATTGCTTTATAAGCATTACGAATTATTTTGAAAGGGGAGAAAAGTATCTTGCGTGGTGCTTAAAGGAAAATCATCAGAAAAGACAGACCGTTTCTACCGTGTGTCTGCTGAGTCTGGAAATTTCAGCTTCATCTATAACAAAACATAAACTTTGAAAATAAATCTTTTATGTTTGCTGGTCAAGTTTTCTATCGGGGTTAAAGTTGAAGGAACTCATTCCTCTGCACTGACCTTCCTTGTGGATAATCTTAGCTAGGAATGAGAGATTTGCTCACTCAAACCCTTCTAAAGTGAGTCACAGGAGGCTGAAATGCTTTCTCCTGAGCTGAAGAAGCTCTCTACGAGGATCACACCAACAAGATCTCCCAGGGTAATTAGTTGGGTGCAGCTCACCCAGCTGGTTTTCTCTCTGTGGACTCATTGCACAGGGAGAGCAGCCACACACTTTGCTCAGTCTGCTGGGTATTTTACTGATAGCAGAGGAACAACAATACTCAGAAACAGCTGGATATTTATAAGAGGTTTGCAAAGAAAATGTGGTCTCATGGCTCCAGCTCACCCCAACCTGCTCCCATCCCTTCTTGTCCATCCTCCCTCCCATTCACATCTGACCCCCAGCTCTGCACTCTCTGGCTGTTTTCTCTCTCAGCCTTCCTTGTTGGATTCTTCATCCAGCCTTAGTCTGGGCTTTACCTCCAACCTCTATTTTCTCGCTAGAGCCTCAGGCTCATTTTTTTCTCCTCGGTGCAAATGCAAGGTTGGCCAAGGTTACTCCATCTTTAGCCATGAGACCCTCCGTTGTCCTCACAGTTTCTATTGCACTGCCACACCCAAGCTGAGCTGGCTCCAGTCTTCTGTCCAATCTACTCTCTTCACCTTTCTTCCCCTCCTGCTAGATTTAAAAATATTCAAGTGGCACACCCATTCGAACACCTCAAATGAGCCCAGAACTGTTCTGTGGCCTTGGATGGCCATACTCTGCCCCACACCCAGATCATAAAGTGCTAACAACCAAACTATTTGAAGCAGTCTTCAGCCTTTGCTATCCACAGGTTTATGATTTCTTAGGGACAACGCTGGTTGGCACAGGCAAAGGCCAAGCTGGGGCTAGTACTGCCCCAGGTCTTGTCCTGCTGAGCTTATGAATACAGACCTGCTCCTGGCATCCAGGTTTCAGATAAGGTCATGTCTTGTGCTACCTGAACTTGGTGGGTGCCTCAGTTTTGGGCTGGGAGGGAACCTGGCACGTGAAGGAAGGTATAAAAATGTGCGGGCAAAGGGGGTAAAGGCAAGTGGTTGACCTGCTTCTGTGTGGAGGCTTTCACGGTCTGGTTATGGCTGTTGCATGGAGAAGTTATGATCAGCACTAGGAAGCCAGGAGTCCCCTCCCTAAGGGAGCAGCTCCATCCATGGGCCCCAGCCTGCCTCCTTTTTGTCTTGTTTCTCCCATAGGTTTTGCATTCCCTACTGCCCAGCAACACAACCCATGCACGTGGGCCAAAGATTGACCCACATCTCAGGTTACATAAAAGGGTCCTTATCTGGAGGTGGGAGCAGCAATTACCCTGAGGTAATTAGGAGGTCCTAAAACCATGAAAGCTCCCTCAGCGAACCCTCCCTTGGCAACGGGGGTTGTGTAAGAAGAGACTCCTCTCTGCCAGCCTCCCTGAGAAATCCTGATGTGATATCTCCCACGCAGATGCTGCTGCCTAATTCCACATCCCTCCGCCCAGCCTCTCTTATTTACTGGCTCCCGTGGCTGCATACTCCTTGCTTGAGAGTGGCGAGCTGCCCTGCAGAGACATCTGGGATGCCTGGAGGGTTCTCAGGAAGAAGATGGATGTCTCATCCAAATAGTTGGGATTGCTCCTGGGAGGTAGCTGTCTCTCTCTGCCTGGATTATCGAAGAGCTCAGTTTTCGGTGCTCCAAGTCACTGTGCCAGGACCTGAATCAGCCAAGGGGGTCTTGCCCTGCCTAAATTAGGCACCTGGAGGAGATGGTTTAACTTTGGCCCTTCTTTTCCCTCACTCAGGGCTCTATCCCCACTGATTCTGAAGGACCTATGCTGCCTTCTGCTCTCCTTAAATAATTTGGCTGTCTTTTCCCTCACAACATGAAATTTCTTCTCTTTCTCTCCGCTTATTTGCCCAGATCCGATTAACACCCAATGAATCAATGGCAAAGTGAGAGACAAGATGGATGCACAAGATCAAAGCAAGGCGTCCGCTGGGTCTAAAAAGCTTCTGGAAGCCATGGAAAGAGACAAAGGCATCCCTTTTTCAAAATTAACCGCTGCTCTCTTGTCATATAACCCACCCATGGCTCCATCTTGACTTCTCCTGAATGGTTAGTGATGAGATATTACTCTACAGAGGTGATTCAGCTTCCCTGAGTTTTTTTGCAGTCTTCCTCAATCTTACTTCTCCCTTGGTGCCAGCTCCAGGCCCTCCCCCAGGCTGAAAGCTGTGATGCTGGGCAGCAGGAGACGTCCTCTCCACGCTGACAGCTTAAGGGTTGCCTCTAACCGCATTGAGTTTCGTAATATGTCCTCTTGAGGAAGAAAGAATCATCGCGACCCAGTCACTGTGCTGCAAAATTACTGCTCTCCAGATCCTGAGAAGAGGGCATGCTCCAGCAATGCAGTATGCCTAGGTACTAACGAAGATGTTAATGTCCTGGGGATAGCTCCCAGATAACTGTTTGACGTAGAAGGGCTTGTTTCCTACTCAAATTTCTCTCCTTAGTACGTGTTTTCTGGCAATGCTGGGGATGTTTTAGCCTCAGCACTCTCTTTCAAAGCTGACTTGCACTGAGCCAACATGCACACGAGCATGAAGGTTCATGTAGAAAAAAAATGGATGTTGGCAAAGTCAACATGAGGGGGCCTATGGCAAGAATTAGGGCACTGTTTCATTCATGGGGGAAGGGAAAAGGGATATATATAACAGAAGTCTATGGGATAATTAATAGGATTGAAAAAAAGGAAAGAAATGGTTGCTTCCTTTTACCCTCACTACAAAATACCAGCAAGAGGACACACCCACTAATTATGAAGAGCAATCTCTTTATAACACACTTACGCAGTAAACTGAATTCCCCTCTGCAGAGCAGAAGGCTGGATTTGATCATGTCCCTACCAGCATGTCCCCTGCTGACCTCACAAACCTCCAAAACCAGGAGTGGGGATGTCTATTGTGACATCAGGCTTGAACAACTCTGGAATTCACCACCTGATGATGTCATTCTAGGAGCAATTTAGGAGGGTCCGGAAAAGTATCAGAAACTCACGTGGATAAGGAAATCATCCAGTGTTGGAATGATTCATATTGGAAACAGACAAAAATACCCTACTGATGACTACTTCTAGGTAACTGCCTCTTAAGTTATTCTGTAATTGCCTGTTGTTTCCCCCCCCCCCCCCTTCTCCTACCTGCTGTCCAGGACTAATCTCAATTTGGAAGAAGCTCCATTGAGGTGGCAGCTCAAGCTCTTACAAGATGCATCTTGTATTAGGGTCTATTTCCAAGAATATCAGAAACAGATTTTAAGAAATTCAGAGGAGAGCAACACAGAGGAATAGAACAAAGGGAATGATTTAAGAGATGAGATTAAAAAAGAGACAGTTTGAGAAATGGCTTTTTTCAAAGTAGAGCAGAAATTCCAGAATGCCAATTTGTGGTATCATAAATGATTTCCAGAAACTGTTGGGCGTGGAGAAAAGCAGACCCTCTAAAGGATCCCTGAGACAGAAGCAAAACTTCATTAAATAAAAAGTGTATAAGGTATTTGAGAATTACAACCAAGAGAGGAGCAAGCAGAGGGATTAATTACAGGTAATGGAAAATTGATAAAAGAAATGAAGACTGACATGAAAATTCGAGGAAAGTCTTCTGTTTAACTAACAACTAGCTAATTTCATTTTGTGTAAAATACACTGATTTTATTGGAGGTAAACCAGCGTAAGCCAGCTGAGAGTCTGAACTTCTGGTACTGTGGAATAATTAAAGAAAATGAATGATATGAACCTTTGTACATCATGTGCTGACTACGCAGAGGGATTAGAAAAATGCACTGTTAGGACTATCTCCCTGTGCCTCCAGGCTCCGCTATTTCATCAGTGCAGCTGCTGCTTCTGGTGGGAGGAAGAAAAGGAAGAAACTCAGAGGAGAAGAGAGCAGATCCTCATTTCCCATCGCTCATACGACCAGAAGAGCAAGAAATGTGTTGCGAACAGGACTTTTCCCCAAGGTGCCAGCCTATTCCATGGGCTCCAGCATGGAGAACTCCCACATGCACATTACACGCCCTTGGGTTGTTTTCATGTCCACCCGTGAGCCATTTGGAACCTGTAAAACTGCTGCCGTCCAAAAGGTATATAACCTGTCTTCCAAACATCTTCCCAGTCCAGTGGCGAGGATCTGGTGGAGATGAAGACTATTCTTGTCACCTTGTTGGCTGCTGTCCTGTGTGTGGAGCAAGGTAAGCCTCTAATGCTGCTACTAGTTAAGGCTTATAGAGAAGGCGGTGGAAACTTTTCACGTGGCAAAACTTTAGAGGGCCGTCACCAACTTAGCAGTATTGCATTGCTGCGACCATGCTGCCACCAACTTCTTTTTGCATGTTGATTAACAATTTGCTGCAGAAATAAGATCCTGATAAACTAATTCTTCTTTCCAGTGGCGGTAGTGAGTGATAGTGTTCTAATTGTATGGTGCTGGATGCCAGGTTATATCCATGCAGCGATCTATGGGATCGTCCCAAATGATGCAAGTTGGAAATGCCAGAAAGCAGAACAAAACATTTTTTTTTAAATCCATATCGGTTTTTGAGTATTTTCCAGACTTTTCTGTACTACTGCCTCCTCCATTGGAGTGAGGCACGTGGTGTGCTGTGTGTCTTGCTCCCTAGGAAATGCACCAGGGAGAATTATATAGATTAAATCAGAGGCAGAGGTGAAAGAGCTTTTCTGTGCATATGTCATGTTAAAGG
This sequence comes from Aviceda cuculoides, assembly GCA_035590195.1. NCBI lineage: Eukaryota > Metazoa > Chordata > Aves > Accipitriformes > Accipitridae > Aviceda > Aviceda cuculoides. The sequence continues at coordinate 52,498,086 of JAVJGG010000029.1, read as the reverse complement.
TATCCTTCTCCCAGAGGGAAGTCTGAGGTACGCTGAGTGTGTTTCCCTCTTCTGGGACTGATACACGTGTGTTGCTACATCGCTACTTACACGTAGGAATAATGACCATATTGCCAATATTTCCCCCACGCCTGATGGTTTCCCAGAAACCGTGATACATATCTAGCAGGAGTTGAGAAAGAAACATCTAATTAATTCTTGCCTTTTGATGTATCAACCCCCTACTCCTAAATTTTTTTGGACAGACAGCTTTGCAACATGCCTGGAAGATCAAAAGCTTCGGCCAGTTTTGGCATGGGAAAAGGAGTATTAAATCCTGAAAGAAGAAAGGATTTTGTGCCCATAATTCCTGAATGCAGTGACACGGTATGGACAGAGGAGAGTAATTATCAAAGGCAACATCCTCAGCGTCACCCAGGATGAAGTGGAAAGCTAATAGAGATCCGAGACTCTGGTAGTACACATTCATGGTGGGATACCTTACAGCTGTAGTAGGCTGATGGCATTTTATATTGGCATTAGCTTCCAAATGGGCTTAAGGACAGCCCTTTATACAGCACCTTTCTGTAGCCAGTTCTAGATTGGAGAAAGCTAGTAATTCTAATATCAAGGCTTTCACATTCAAGAGTAAGATATCACAACCTTCTGGCCTAATACAGGGACAAAGGAAATCTTTAAGGCAACTGTTATTTGATCCTTCTCATGTATCTGGGGTCCCATTACAGACCTTAATAAGCAACTTTTGATCAAAACTGTTGGTCTCAAAGCCCACCAAAGAGGTTCTGTTGCCATTCGCTTCCATGAACTCACTGTTATATTATGCCCAGAAGAAATCTTAAAAGGTCAAATCTTAAAAGGTCAAATCCTTTGCCCTGCACTAATGCTGGACCAAATCAGGCAGATGTTTGTCTAATGTCTCCTTGAAAGTTTTCAGTAAAGAAGATTCTAGAGCCTGGAGTTGCTCAGACCCTCACCCCTTTAGAAATTTAGTCTTAATATTGCTTAACATCTCTTTCTATACAGTTCTCCTGTGTTTTCACCATAGGATGTGTAGAACAGTTTATTACTTTCTTCTTTGCAGCTTCTTTTTGCTTGCATGAAGGTTACTGTGTCTTTCCTCAGCATTTTCTTACTTTTATTAAACAAACTAAATGCTTCTAACCTTTTCTAAGTGGTCATATTTTCCAAGATATCTGACCATTTCTCCTTCCCCTCCTCTGGTATCTCTCCAAATGCTTCGCATATTTTTTGAAGTGCCGCATACAGATCTGGCCATAGGTGTTCCAGCTGAGGCCTTGCCAGAGTGGAAAGGCCACTTTGCATATCTTGCACATGACATTGCTGCCTGTGTTCCCTTGGATGACGTTTGTTTTCATCGCTGTAGTGTGGCACTGTTGACTTCTGCTGTTTGCATTGCAGTCCTTAATTGTAACTCAACCAGTTGTTCCTCATCCTACATTTAAGTGGATAATTTTTATCTTTGACTAATATATTTCTCTTTATTGAACTGCATCCATTCTTTTTTCATTCTTGTATTATATCCATCTGTCAAAATAACTTAGAAGTCTACTTATAGTACGTTTTCAGCTATTTTGTCCTTTGCATCATCTGAAAATGTGATGTGTATCCTCTATCTCATTCCTACTGGCACTAGCGATGATACTGTATAGACCTGAGCCCACAGCAGAGCTCTAGAGAACCTTAAGAGTTGCATTGCTCCAATTGGTTTGACCAATTACCATTGTGAACTACCCTGTGAGTGTGTTTTCATGTCTGGTTTTGCACCCATTCTGTTGCATTTTCACTAGTTTGTGTTTCCTGGGGTTGCTCATAACAATGTCATTCAAGGTTGTGCCAAAAATTTTGGTAAAACCTTATTGCATCGCCTCTACCTGTTCATGAAGATTCAACTTTTTTAGTGATGAACGAAGCAAAAAAGGTACACAGTGTTATGGCCCTCTCAACATCAACTGTAGATAACTTTTTCCTTCCCTTCCCTTTCATAAGGGACTTCTCATTTAATGGTCTCTCTGACCGACACTGCCCTTCCACTTTCTTACTGCCAACTTCTTATCAGGCAAAATTGCACTCACGGGGACGTGTCCTCTAGTTGCTTTCTGCCCTTTCCATACTGACAGACTGTCCCCAGACTTACCAGGAACTTAGCAAGCATTCTGCACTGTGTTTGCTTCTCTTCCCAAAAATGTCTGTGTTTTTAAAGTTACTCATCCCCTCTCCTACACACAAACCCATGTACTTTGCTCTGGGTGATTTTGCAAGCTCAGAACCCAACCACCACCACAAAACCTATAAAACAATTAATCTGCCTAGCTGGGGAGTGTTCTGCAGAACACTTTGGTGTGGTTTCTAATCCAGATTGTTTTCGCTCTTCTTCCTTTTTGTCATTACTTTACAGAGGCTTTCCAGAGGTCTGTCCTACCAACTTCTGGATTTAAGGTCAAGTGTGTACATTCTTGACAGATACAGCTCATCGCTGCCTGCCCTTCCTGCCAGTCATCTTCTGTATCTGTATCGCAGATGTATGAATTGTCCTACCAAATCTGCACTTACTAGTTAAACCATACTTTTGGTTAAGACTTCCCATTTGTTCTCTATTTTACAGTAGTATGCAGAAGTTCGACAGAGCATCTGACTACTCTTGCCAGACTTCCTAGGACTGAGGTTAGGCCTGTTCAGTTAGTGGCATTTAACCACAAGAAAGGGTATGTGATAGTAGTCTCCGAGCTAGATGAAAAAGAAATAGGACACTGGGCATTGTCCACCTCCTCAAAATGCTCCAGGCATCCTCAAGTTCTCCCTGGCAAGCCCAGGAGAAGTGACTGAGCAGTAATTGGCAATTCACGTGGCAGAGCTCTCAGGACAGAGAAGCTATTGCTCAGCAATAATCTCCATCATAAAAGACCCCAAATCCTTGAATTCCACTCACATCTACTGCTGCCAGAGATTGCAAACAGATCAATAACACTTCACGGTCTGAGACATATGAGACAGAGAGGGATTTAACATTGCTGCCATGGGTCAAGGGATAAAGAAAGTCACTGGACATTTGCACACAAGCATTCATGAGGCTATAACTAGGAAAATGGAGACATCTGGATTGTAGGTATTGTGGTTCCTAAACCACGTAATGTGCTTTTTCTTTTTTTTTTCCCCTCTAGCTTACCCGCTTATCTGCTATGTGTGCCAAGAACAGGAGTTCAACAAGGACTGTTTGAACATTTCCATGTGTGCAATTGAAGACAAATACTGCGTGATGGTCCGTAACAACGTTGGAACAAGTATGTTTCTGAACAACACCTTGTTTGTGCTATAGAAGAGCAGTCCCAGGAATGGGCTTTCATCCCAGTCATGGCCACATATGGAAACAATAGCCCCCAATCACTAACTGGTAGGAAACACCGACCTTGTTGCTCGCTACTGCAGTCACTGCAGTGTCGATACAGACTTGAAATTGTTGGGGAAATGATGGAAACACATACAGCAGCACCAGAGAGTGAACTCAAGCCTGGGCTGCGTGCACGGCTTCGCAGTTAGCTCCCACCAGCTTTCTGGTGCAAAACTGCACCGCAGCTGATTCTCTCTGCCATGCACAATCCTTCAGGTCTGTCCTTGGGGCTCGGCACCCTTGAACACCTCCATGTCCTCTCAGGCCAAGTCTCGGATCATATAATACATTCCTCCTGGTTTTATGTTGTAGGAAAACTGTCCTGGTGGGCAGTGACCCAGCCTGAGCATCGCTTCAGGCGGCTTGAACTGAAAGCCCCCCATACATGCTAATTCCACTTTAGGGACAGATGAAACATGGAGCCCAGAGAAGACCAACATCATGTTGCAGCAGTGTGGACATGGCCAGACTGTTGCTAGTCCTGAGCAGAGGACATATTTGCCTTGGGGACTGGTGCCTGGCCTTCTTTTATTCACCAATACAGATGTAGCCGTGGAAACATTTTAACAATGATTCTTACATTCTACTCTTTCTTTTTTTTTTTCCTCCTTCTCTTCTGCCTTAGACCCCAACAAGCCTAAATATGTCATCTCTAAGATGTGTTCTCCAACGTGTCCAGCAACAAATCAGCACCAAACCCAAACCAATCAGACGATTTCTTGCTGTGAAAAACCATTATGCAATGTGAATGGAGCCAGCAGCAAGGAAAGCAGCTATGGAGCGATGTCCCTGGGTGTCCTAACCAGTATCACTTACATCTTTGCATGTGGACTGTGATGGGTTAGGAAAATCTCCCCGTGATGGTATTGTTGGCTGAAATAAAATTGTGTTGCTCTGGGATAATTACTGCTCTCAAAGAGTCATGCTTTGCAGCTGAGCTTCCCCTGGGATTTTTGAGAGTCTAATTAGGTGTTGAACTACCATTGATTTCCTAAGCCCACTTGAATCCTAAGCTTCCCCGGCCATTCAAGTCACCTAAGAAAACACATAAAAGACAGCCCTTTTGACATGTTCGGGCTTCAAATTGTTACAGCTCTGAAGAGATCCTTGAAGACATATTTTTGTCTCTTTGAGTTTCAAAGCGCCGTGAGGAATAACAACCCACCCTGCCTGAAACACAGGTAATAGCTCAACAGTTATGTCAGCACAGAGGGGATGTTCGGTATCTTCTGTTCACACTAAGTTGGTTATCACACATCAGTCAACCAGTTCATAAACAAGTGAGTAGAGGTAAAGCTTATTTCTGGCAGTATTTTGGACATTCCTCCAGCCACAGTGGGGAACAATTTCTGGCTCCTCTGGCTCTTTGCTCTCATAGGGTTATCACGTTTTGAAATGAGCATCCTTTATCCCCCAGCTCCCATGTGTTGGCTGAGCTTGGGGAAAAGGCAGAGAGGAGCAAAGGTGTCTGAGAGAGGACAGGCAGCAGCGGGGCACCAGCGGGGAGATGGGAGGGAGAAGGGAAGGGGGGGCCAGAATGGAAAGTACTGTGCTGGGAGTTGCCCACACACTGCCTCCTCGTGGACCTGGTCCAGCTGGAAAAGAAGATGTCCCCGTATCTATTTCCCTCTTTTTTTTGCAGGGCCAAACCAACCTGACAGCTGTTGCCTACTCCAGTCATTTAGAGATTGTGAGATGGTTTCTACAAAACCATGTTCTTGGCGTAGAAATGATTGATTTGTTTGGTTTTGCACTCCAGGAACTCTGTTCCCTCCTCTCCCTCCAAGAGCTGCAGCTGAGGGGAGACAGAAAAGCTTTGTAGGAGGCCTGGGGGTGTCTACAGAGCAGAAGAAGGGCTGGCAGCCAGAGGCTAACACAAACAGCCCAGAGCTTCTTGGTCATAGCCCCTGCTGCAAGCTCACTTTTCTGTAAAAAAAATCCCAAAACAACAACAACAACAAAAAACAAACCAAAAAGGAAGAGTTGGCAGCATCACTAGCTCAGCTGTGTTCTGGGGAAAACTAAAGATCATCCAAACAATTCAAGGGTGGTTTTCTTTTTTTGGATGAGATGTTGTATTTGATGGCTAAATGAGATCTTTGGTTTGTCTGAAGCATTGCCTTCAAAGTCTGCTGTGTTTTGGTTGCACATGTGGAAGGATGCACATTTTTGAGATGTTTCACACTGCCTGGATTACAAAGCAACTGATTTCTCAAGAGGATGATCAGCTAAAGATGCCCCATCAACTTCACGTTTTGTACCGTGAACTCTGAAGCCCGGTGCCTGGTTTTAAACATTTTGTTTAATGGACAGGAGGGAAACAAAGCAAATGAAGGAGGTGACACCAGAGTGCTGGGCAGGGACAAGAAGACGCTGACGCCCGTTGATCTGAGCATGCTGGTGAGCCATGCCTGGGGATGACAGATGTCAAGAGGGCCAAATGTGAACTTGCCAGCAGAACATGCTATTAATTTTCTCTCACCAAAGGCAACCACAAAAGGGAAGGAAAGCTACGATGGAGAAGAGGAAGGGAAAGACTTTTTAAAACAAAAGGAAGGAAGAGATGTCCAGCTGCTGAGGGCACAGGCTGGCAGCACTGCTAGGGGTTGTGGTGGCCGTGCTGCATCCCGATTCCATGAGCACATGCTCCACGAATACCACACACAAACAGAAGACACTTCTTCCCCCCAATACATCGAGTGCTTTCAAAAAACTCGAGGAAAGTTGGGCTCCGGGCCAAAGCCATTACTGTCTTTACCGCCAGGCACGTTGTCACAGGAAAGGGGAAGCAGAAGGAGCAATTTATATCTCAACCAGTTTCACTGGACGTGAGAAGGCAAAGACCTGGTGGGTGAGACCAGCTGGCGGGGAGGGAACGAGTCAAAGGTTGAGACAAGTCCACTGAGGCTGGTGGCATGCGGCGGACCAGGATGGGCAGAGAGAAGGAGGGAGAGCAAACTTCATCCAGATCGTTTTTTAGAGCAGTAGGGTGGGAGTTGCTGCAGGGTCTGGAGGGAGAGGTGGTCCACTCAGAGCCCAGCTGAGCCCAGCAACCACTACTGAGGACTCCCTTTTGTGGCCTTCCACTTCTGCACTGGGATCCCTGGTGATCAGACACTCTTTAAAAAAGATGCTCGATCTGCTTCTGGGGACTTTCTCCTGCTGGCAGATCTCTGCATGTGCCCCCTTGAAGGCCTTTATTGCCTTCCTAGCTCTTCCTCTCCTCTTCACCATGCCAGTTTAAGTGCTGCCTGCTGATAGCACCCAAACGGATGTTGCCTCCAACAAGATAAAATGGACAGAGGGCTTCCTAAGTCACCTGGTCTACAAATTTAGAGGAACCCCTTCTTTTCTTGAAATTTCTGGATGCCAGAGCACCTGACCATACCAGGATTATGCTGATTGCAGGTGAAGTGCCTTAAGGTTTTCACTGTGTTTAAATGGATTTACTGGTTACATTGCCAGTCATACCAGCACCCACCTGGTTCCTGGACTGAAAGCCCACAGTCGTGAATGAGGAGCTGAAGGTCTCTGAAAAGTGAGTATGGGGGTAGGATTTATGAACGGACTTTGTCAGAGATGATGCTCTGAGTGGGAAATGACTGAAACTCTTTCGAATAAAGAAGGGAGAGGAACACTTAGAAGCTGTCCTTCTTGGTTGGGGGCGAGAAAATGGGGTACATGTTGATCTGGCTAAACAAGGTCACAGCTCCCTTTCCACACTGGTACCTGCCTTTCCTGGGCTGGAGGAAGGTGCAGGTAGAAGATCAGGGCCCCTGTGGCCCAGGAGTTTAGGCACAGACAGCCTAGTCTCCTCTTTCTCCATGGGAAGAATCAGTCACATTTGCCTTTTCAAATGTGTGTGTTTGGTTGGTGGTGCTCTCCAGGCTTAGCTGCGCTTACTGGGAGAAGACATCCAGGCCATGCTCGGAGGCGCCTCTTCAGTGTAGGATTTGTTTTGCAATCTCACAACAACTTTGAGTTGTACACCCAGAGTCAGGAGATGTGTTTTTGCTACCAGCCTGCAGTACGTGCAGAGTAAAAGGGAAGACAGGTGTGGAGACAATAACCACATCTAACACAGGAGTAACAGAGCCATTTTGCTGCCGCAGATGTTCATGAGATTAGCTCGGATTAGCCAACTAACACATCAAAAGCAAGAATATTAAAATGAAGCAGGGCACAGGTCTAAGCAAATAAAAGGTGGTGTTTTTAATACAAATATGCACATCGGTGAGGGATATCAGCCAAACTAAGTGGTGTCCAGGCACAGAGGTATTGGGAAAAGAAATCTCTGGCATCCATCACAGCTACCAAACCCAGCCTGTTTCACCTGCTCCTGTTTCTTCACAACAGGGAAATTTTGGTATTTCAGAAGACTGGATACCACCAAATGCAGCATCCATCATTATAAAGGGGATGGGGGACACTCTGGGGACATAACAGAGCAGTCAAACCCAGACCCCAGTCTTGGAAAAAAACTCTGAAATAAATCATCAAACAATTTGCAATGGTGTAGAGGCTATCAAGGAGATGGGGATGAACAAGAGCTTTGTGACAGATGGGTGTTATTCCCACCTATGACAAGATGGCAAAATCTGTAGTTAGAGTAAAAGTGGTACCTGTCACATAGCTCAGTATTAATAAAGCTTTTGGCACCGTATCACATGACAGTCTCATAAGCAAAACTAAGAAAACACAGTCTAGCTAAAATCATGAGCAAATAACTGTCAACAGTTTGCTGTCAAACTGGAATGATCTATTAAACAGGGTCCTCTGTGTCTTGTCTTGGCTCTGGTATGATGCAATGTTTTAATTACTGGTTTGAATGATGGATTAGAGAATAAGTTCATTGAGCTTGCAGGTGACAAACTGAGAGAATCTGCAAATAGGAGAATTCTGTGTGACTCTGCTAAATCTAAGCGATAGTCTGAGAAAGAGGATGTAATTTAGGAAGGACAAGCACAAAGCTCTACAGTTAGTTTGGACCTGTCATCTGCACAAATACAGGATGACTCCTTAGAGCAATCTGGCAGAAAAAGAAGTTGTGGTGGGTGTTATAACAGATCACAAGTTTAACATGCGTCAAACTTAGGGAAAAAAATTATGAAAAAGAAGGCGGCCAAGCTGGAACTCTGCAATCCATTGAAAAGTCTTATACTGGGATGTATAAACTGGTGTGTGATCTGGGATGAGATCCTTCCAGTCTTTTCTCCAAAGGGAAGGCCTGGGCTGCTCCATTCTCCCCACTTTTTGCTTTAGGGTTCACACAGCAGCAAAGGAGCTTTTAGATAGGATTGGAAGGGTTTCCTAGCATCTAATGTATAGCAAAGAGCTGGAGAACTGCCTCCAGCATCAGCAGCTTGAGCATCATTATCAAGATACATCAAAGCATGGCAGAAAAATACCATCCTCAGCATCTCGTTGGTGCCTCCACTGGGCTGGAGAATGAACTCAGTTGTCTCTCCTGATTCTCTCCATCTCCTTTCTGTCATTCTCATGTACTCGTTGTGGGTGCTGGTTCCCTTCACTAGAGCAGAATTGTGGCGTTCGGGCTTGACTTTGCTTTATCATAGAATCAAAGAATGGTTTGGGTTGGAAAGGTCCTTAAAGATCATCTAGTTCTGCCCCCCCCGCCATGGGCAGGGACACCTTCCACTAGGCCAGGTTGCTCAAAGCCAAATATACAGCAATGTCTAGCAGCAAAGGTGACCCAAAGTTGCTCTTCCACTGCCACCATGTAGGAACTTTAGTCCAGAGGATGTTCAACCCCCAGAACACCTTCAGGGTTAGCAGGATCTCAGTCAACAGTAAAAGCAACAGATGTGCTGAGCCAGCGAGTGGAGAGACAGCTCTGCATAATATGAATGACATATGGTTTTCTCCTCTTTCACCTGATTTCTCACCTAGGCAAATCCCTAAGCACCACACAAAGCATTGTCATCATGCAGGGGGGTGACATGTGCTCAATTTTCCTTGGTCCAGGTGGGCCAAGAAATAGTCACTGACTCCTTGCCTCCTTCTCACAGAAGCTCATCTGGGACTTGCCTCCAGCTCCAAGGCCTGCTCCAGCACTAGATGTTAATCAGCAATTAGATAACGTGCAGACACTGCTCCTGGGAACAAGAAACTCCCTTCTGCAGTCTACGGGAAATTAGTGTAATAAAACTCACTGCAAGATCTTCCAGGAGAAGAAAGCAATTTTATCATACAAAATCTCTAAGCAAGTTGGTTTTGCCCTCTCACACTCGTCCTTACGGATTTAATTTGATCACAGTCTCACAAGCACCAACATGTGTGTGCCCTGATGATCTGGCCAGTGTCACTTATATGCCAGAGGTAGCCAGGAGATGACAGCTAGGCAGTTCTCATCATGCCTCTGAGATTCTTGGCAGAGCACAACAAACTGCTTTTGGACTCCCCTTTTACAGCCTTTAGAGAGAGAATGCTGGTTTGGCTCCTTTTCCCTTTTATGTTGTCCCTCTCAGATGAAATTCCCAATCAGTTCTTTTGTTTTCTCTATCTGGGTGTTTTATGGCTCCCACCCTCCGGAGACCCTTATCTAAGGTCAGTTCGTTCCTCCTCTTCATTTGAATGAAGTCAGACACAGGGTGCTCTAGAGCAATCAACACATGCCTTTCCTTTTAACCCTTGCTTTGCTGTTTCTTCCAGGTGCTTTCACACACTTGCACATTCCCACTCGTATGTCTTTCATATCAAACTTAACGTCTCTACCTCAAATCTCCGCAACCCCAGCACCTTGCCTACAGCTTCAGCACGGTTTTTGCAGCCTCCCTGGAGCCTGGTGAATTCCTTGTTTACAGAGAGGCACATTTTTGGTGGAAGGGATGGGGAAGGGCCTGAAAAGCCTCTTCCCTCTCCAAAACAATCAGTCAGTGAGGTCCCTGCTGTGGGAGAGGAGATGCTCCCAGGCACAGGAACCTTTGCAGGTTGCTGCAGAACCTCATTGATGGTTCAAAAGAGGCCAGGGCTGGAAACAAGGCTATAACATGGGTCCAAAGTTCACCCAGGAGATGGAGATAGGACTGGAGACAGGTATACCTACTATGGTCAAGGGCCATTGAGCAGACAGGGTTGGAGACAAGGTCACAACCTGAGTCCGGTAGCCATCACGAGGCCAGAAACAGAGCTGGAGACAAACTACCTACAGCGGGGGTCCAAGATCCATCCAGGAGATGGCTGGAGATAGGCACACTTACAGCATAGTCCTGGCAAGGGCAAAATGCTCAGGCCTGAGGTTGAATGGAGCTTCTGGACCCATGGCCACAGTCTGAAGAGAGGTCCCTGGTGAGGCTGATCAGGGTAATTAAGGCTTATGCATGCACTCAGGGCATGACAACATGAGCCCATTTGTAGAGGAGTCAGTTTATACTGCTGGAGCACTCTAGAACAACCTTTCTTACAGGTAGCCTGGTCACTTCAGACATGGACATATCTTCCAGCACACTTCCAGCAGCCTGGAGAGATCACAGCAGCAATCAGAGTTTAACTTTTTCCCTGAGTAATGACCCCTGCTTAAAGCTTCACAATTGTTTTCCTGTCAAAAGCCTAGAATAAACAAGCAAGACAGAGGGTGAGTCATGCAGACTCTGGGAGGAGGACATGTGAAAATACCGATTTCTCTCATACCGTCTGAGCATGCACCAGCCAGTGAACCACTTTCACCTTAACAGCTCTGGGAGAAAAGGAAAAGGGAAACGTTGACATCAACCAGAAACAAAAGTACCTAAATTTGACAGCCTGATCGTGACTGCAGGTTGTGGTTTAAGTGGGCAGATGAAGGTCCTACTCCAGGAAACAGCGCAGCCCGAAGATATACCTGGTTGCACATCCACATTTGCAGGAACCTCAGTAGCTAACTGAGAGGTGTCTCAGGTCTGTCCCCACGGGCTGCAGCAGAGAGTGGCCTGTCCAGGTGGCAGAGGACAGGGAGCTGTTTGGCACTGTAGACAGCAAGAAGGCTCAAAGAAGCACCCGTGCCTTGATTTGCCCATGAAAAACCTGTGTCCGGAGCATCCTTGGATGATCCAAGAATGTTCCTGAAGGTCTTCTGGGCAACTCTGATCCACAACAACCAGAAGGAGCTTCAGGAGGAGAAATATCCAGGGCTGGGATGATGGGGAAGGACTGGCATACGAAGTCAGCCCTCTCATTCAGCCAGGTGGAGCAGGACGGTGTGAGCGGGAGTCTCAGGGATGGTTCATCAGGGCTCCAGCATTCTTTGCAGTGTCGGAGGCTATGCCAGCACCCGGGGCAATGAGGGCCTTTACGTCACGACTACGTTGTAGCAGACTGCTCTGGGCAAAGAGACTTGTCTGTCTGAAACACACCTTGCAGCAAGGCTGGAGATCCTGGGCTCCTGCTCTTCCAGGCTAGAGAACAGATTACGTCCTCCCAGTCCTCCACTCTGCCAGGCTGACGCTCCACATTTTACAGTGAGATAGGTTTGGCAGGTGGGACAGGACTCTTCCACAGAGCAGTCCTTATCCTCTCCGGCAGAAGAGAAGCCTGAACGCTTCTTATCTCCGGAGAATGATGTAACTATTGAAAAGAAAGGACTTTGTCCCTTTCCTTTAGCAGCTGTGCGAGGTGGTTTTAGCAGGTTTGCTCCACAAACTCTCTCCGTTCCACTAACTGGGGAAACACTTCATTTGCAAATTTGACTGGGGTTTAAGTGCCTCACAGCCAGCCACGTGCACAGGCCTGGCCAGGCTCAGGAAGTCTTACCTAAGCCCTGAAACAGAAACGTGGTGGTAAAGGAAACTCTCAGTATGCCACCTGGCTCCACAGGAGCTGAGCAAGCTTTTAGCAGGCCCACGTTTCAGGCTCAAAGTCCTGAAGTGCCGGTTCAGCACTGAAGCCTTGCAGACCTAGTAATTCTAGTTTTAATTGCTGCACTTATCTCTGCTACCCTGCTCCCTTGACCCATGAAGGGAGCTGCCACACTCTTCATTTCTTGATGTTAAAACTAGCCATTCCTCCCCATCATGCAAGCAAACCTTGAAATATTTACTCTAGCACCAGTTTGCTTTATGATGCAGCTGCTTCCTTATCTCCTTTTCTCTTAAGCATGTTTTTGTACCTGTGTCCACCTTTCCCCAGCACAGAACACATTCCTGTTGCTGGACTCTACCTCTGCTGCCTTTCTTTCTGCCTCCTTCTTCTTGCGAAGAGACATTTTTTTGCTTTGCATTTACAGTATGAAGCCAACGGTTCAACAAAGCCCTCCAACAAACCCCAAACTTGTAAGAAGAGTCTGGAGCATTCGGTGTGGTGTTTTGCTGCGTGTTGGTCTGGAACAGAAAGCCCTGCCATCAGAGTTGCTGTGTTGAGATTTGAAGTCTGCTGTCCCACACCGCAGCCCTGGTAAGGAGGTGGGACACATGGGCTTAGACCAGCAGCAAGCTTTCAGAAGGGCTTCCTTACCTGGCGCATCTTCCACCATAGCAAACTGGTCCCCAGTCACTCTGCCCCCCTCTTCTGTTTGGAGCATCCTGTAATTAATACTGTCGCCACCCAGCCACTTCAGTAGTACTGGGATGACTCCAGATCCTGTGGTGAGCTGTGTCCTATGTGACTCTTAGGTCCTCTCTCTTCCTTCCTAGCAGCAGACAGGTCCTCTCCAGCAAACAGTGGAACTGATAATGTTAAATTTGGGGGAGGGAGAAAACCAGAAAGCTGTAGGCCTTTGTATACTTCTCGTGGGCATGAAGGGAGTCTACAAGACATGGAAGGAAGAGAGATGAAGGAACATGCTATGCGTTCCTGATACCCAGAAATTAAATCTCAGGTGCTGCGTCTCAAAGTTGAGATAAATGCTGTGAAATTGCTCACATGTAGGCTACAAAAAGCCAGACCGACTCCTACGGGCACAGCCTGCACTCAGTCTGTATGAGACAGGGGTCTTGTGAGTGTACCTGAATTACAGTTGCTCAGACTACCGCAAAGCTGAAACTTCCCAGTTTTTTAGCATTTGATTTGTAAACCAGAGAATGAAACAGTGCCAGCAACCCATTCCAGTGGAATATATTAGACCACAGAAACACATTGCTCACAGTCAGTTCCTGCTAGAATAACTGGCAATGACAAATAAAAATGAGCCACAGGAGAGAAAAGGGAAGTGGGGATTTGCAGGCACGGTTTTGTTTTCCAAGTAGAGAACTCAGAATGCATTCTGACAAGACAGGAGCTGGAATTTCTTCTGACAGATGCATTTGCCAGGAAATGCTGATTCTGTGGAATTAAACCCATCTGTGGCATACAGAGTTTGTCAAACCTGCTTGCTTCTTGCTACCTCACCAGCCATCTCATCCATTCCCAGGCTTCCTTGACAGTCAGCTTCACAGGGTCCCTCCCCCAGTGCCCTCCCTGCAGCTCATTTCTTAGACGACTTAGCTATTCCTGTGGGACATACTGAACCTGGGCCACTCCAAGAAACCTTTCTGGGGGACTGTCCTACGCTCCGAAGGCCCACCCTGGCAAGCAGGCCAGGCTGTCCTGTGCCACCCCAGCTACTGGGCCCTTGTACCTTCAAGCTTCCCAACCCTGTATGTCTAATCCCATTAGGCTCTGGTAAACGTCTAGGGAAGTTGGTTCCCTATCCGCTTGGGTCTTGCATGGGGACTGTGCATGCAGAGGGGTTATACATGAAGAGGGGGTGTCATGCATGCAGGGGTCTTGTGCGTTCAGGGGTTCTTGTTTGGAGGAGATCCATGCATGAAGGGAGTCCTGCACACAGGCGTTTGCACATGCGGCACATGGGTCCATACGGGGTGGTTGTGAATGTATGGGGGTGGGGTGTGTTCTCGGGGGATCTGTGAATGAAGATGCATGGAGGAGGGGAGGGAGGCATGAACGCAGCCGGTCCTCTGGGTGTCGGGAGCCGCGGACGCAGGGGGTTGCACTTGGAAAGGGCTGTGCATGAGCCGTGTCCCGCACGCAGGGAGCCCTCCTACTCCCGTCCCTTCCCTCAGGGAAACAGAAGGGACCCGAAAGGGGGGATGGAAAAAAGCATTTGGGGCAGAGCTGGCTCTGCTCCCGCCTGGCTCTAAGCCCCCTCGGCGTGCCAGGCGCGACCAAGCACAGGCGCCACCCTGACCGCCCCCTTCCCCGGCCCCGGTTCTCCGGAGCGGGGAAACGAAACCAGGCGGGGCCGGGGAGGAGGTGGGGGAAGGCGGGGCCGGGGCCGGGGCGGGCCCGCGGGGCGGGGCCGCTGGCCTTTCCCCACCCCCGGCGCTCGGCCCTTGCCGCCAGCCCTGTGCGCAGCCAGCCGCCCTGCGCATCTCCGCCGGCCCCACCGCCGAACCATGAAGGCGCTCCTGTTCGCTGTGCTGGCTGCGGTGCTGTGCGTGGAGAGAGGTAAAAAGGGGGGGGGGGGGGGGGCT
>JAVJGG010000029.1:52455725-52472640 GCA_035590195.1 Aviceda cuculoides | reverse complement strand
GATGGGGCTTGGAGCAACCTGGTCTGGTGGAAGGTGTCCCTGCCCATGGCAGGGGGGCTGGAACTAGATGATCTTTATGGTCCCTTCCAACCCAACCCATTCTGTAATTCTATGATCTCTCCTTGCGAGCACTCCAATCAAGAAACGAAACTTACCCGAGTCTACGGAGTGCAGCGTTGTGGTGCACACGGTGGCTTTCGGGGGGCACAGGGTGGCTGTTCTGCACAAAGCAATGTCCGTTGGATCCTTGCACGTGTAACATCGTAAGGACTGGGCTGCAGAGGGGAACAGAATGGGTGTGAGGTGGTCGCAGCAGTGAAGGCACACAGCAAGCCTGCAGGTTCTCTGATCTGGGGTGGGGGCTATGTGATGGTCAGTGCTTCATCCTCCCCTGGACCCAGATCCAGTGGTCCCAGAAACTAAGCACATCTGGAGGCAAAGGCAAAGCTTGGATATGGCAGGGGGGAAAGACCAAACCCCAGCACTAAAGGACAACGCTGGTGTTGCGGGAGTTGGGTGTGATCACTACCTTGGGGGCTCAGCAGCCCAAAAAGAGCAGGGATCTAGAAGGATCTATTGCTTGAGCAGCTGTGATAGGATCTTTGCATCCTCTCTAAGAAATGCTGTAACACAGAGCAAAATAGCTCCTTCTGTTGAGAGCAGTATTCACCAGCAGTTCCCCCATCCCTCCACCCACAGTGACAGCTTCTTAGTGCTTGTTTAGAGGGATTTCTGCAAAACTTTGTAACTGAGAGCAGAATTTAAATTTCAGAGCTGTATCAGAGATCCTAAGGGCTCAGTGTGGCCTAAAAAATACTTTCATCAGGGGCTACTGCTGCTTTTTAAAGGAGATGATGCTATAGAGCTCTCGCTGTCTGCCTGCCAAAAGAGGGACACCTTTATATGTGCAAGCATTGATCACAGCAGTTGCTCAAAATTCTCGGTATGAGACCCGTCCGTCCGCAGTCAGTGGATACCCAATGTGCATTTTTTTTCGGAGTCGTGCTGCTGTGGCTTGATGGCAGAAACAAGCCTGGTTTGATATTTTCTATCCTACCTGCCTTCTAGCAACACGGCAGCCGAAGAACCACCCAAATGTGTCCACTGCCATCTATTGGCAAAATTGCAGAGAGACGATGTTTTCTTGTTCTAGTTCTGCAGCATCTGTTGTTAAGAGAGAAACCTCCGGGACTTTGTGATAAGGATAAACATTTTCGAAGGCAGTTGTTTGAACACCTGACTCTAGAAAGAATTTTCAGGGCATCTACTTCTTTCCGCACCTCCTTTGGAAAAATTCAGCTGTACAATAGAACCCACACGATGCAAAATCCTTCTTTGTCCTCTTTGCAGAGGTAAGAAGATCTTTTTCATGTGAGCAGTGCTGGTGTTCTCATGGCCATATCCTTTGTAAATAGGTGCGCTGGAGCTGTCCCTGTTTACCCGAGATGAGGACCTTGGTAGAACCTTTCCAAATGACCCATGAGAAGTTGTTTTTATATTTTAACAACTAGTGCCCACTGAGAGAGAACACACAACGTTGTCAACCTGACAAGCATATGGATGTTTGCGAGTGTGTAGGACTGGCTAATGGATGGCTGGATGGAGCAGTGCTAGCTTAAAGCATCTGAGAAACTGATCTGCAACCTTTGGGTTGAGCTGGTTTCCAAACCGTACAATTTTCATGGGTGAGCAGGGCAGCGCCATGGGCTCTGGGGGAGTTACTTCCAGTTAAAAGCAGGTTTAAGAAAGAAAATCCTCAGTCCCCTTGTCTTTCACTGACTCTGGGTGGGACACTCAGAGGACGTTGATTTTGTAGGAAGGTTGCAGTGGAAAAGGAAAGACCAAAACTGTAAGGACTAGAACAGAAAAACTGGACATAGAGGAGAGTGCTGTGTCCTGATCTGAGGCCAATAATTCACCATTCATCACTGTTTAACAGTACCTTCTACCCCTTGATGTCAAATGCCTGGAAGACAAATGGTCACAGACATATTCCTCAGCTGCAAGAGCTGTGCCTAGACCAGTTGCCTCCCACTGGATCATCCCAGAAAATCCATTTCTGCCTCCATCTCAGTTATAAAGCAAACAGTGGTGATGCCTCTCTGTTTCCATAAAGCACTCTGAGACCTTTGGGTAGAAATCTGCTCTGTCAGTTCCTCAGCAAACCCATTAAATCCAGGACAGGACTAGACTCAGAAGGAGGAAAAGAAACTCCTGTGAAACTTTTTGAAAGAAAGAAAAAAAAAAAGGAAAACAACAGGTACTGAAATGTAAAAAGATTGCAGTAGCTGTATAGAACTAACTGCCCCTGTCCTGGTTCAGTCCTGTGGTGGGTTTGACCCAGACCATATCCTTCAGGCAGCAGTTGGGTTTGCTTTAGAGACAGGTGGAAAGAGTAATGAGGGTAGGGGGATTAAAAAAAGCAAAGCAGCCTGAAGAAGACACTCAAACCACTTCCTTGCATAAAGAATTGCAAGGTGTATGGCTTTCAACCTTCTTGCATTTGCAACCCTTTGAATGACCTCCATGTAGCCATGCCTCCAGATAGAGATGTTCAACTTCTGCCCAGGCTGCCTTTCCTCTGAGATCTTTCAGAGTCCCATGAAAGCAGTGTGAGGATCTCTGGGGCCCGTGGGCTGTAGGTTAAAACCCACCGGGTTGGTTTTACCCCAAGGATGACTCTGTTCCAGGCCAACGATGTATGTGCAGTGGATCACAAATAAATAGAGTAAGAACACAACAACGACCAGACCCTGCTGCCACCTTGCCCAAGACCCCTACCCATCAGAGACCAAACCTAAGCAAACCCAGAAGATTTGCCTATCTCCACCTATATCCTAATCTCTAGAAATTAGTGAAAACCTTAGAGCTGGCAGTTTAATGAACCTTTCCCAAATCCTTGGAGTTATTTCTTATATCTTCGCCTATATCTATACTGAAGCCTCACCCTCTGGTTTTCAGAGCTTCCAGCAGCCAGCTGGGAGGTTTTAAGGATGGCAGGAGCTCAGGATGAACATACCCCATCCCATCCCTGAGGGGACAAGTTGGCAACTTAAGAGCTTGTACTGCCCTGTGCCCTGTGACTGTCATTCACACCTTAGTCTTGTAAAGCAGTGTGTTGGTCCCCTCCATCCCAGGGTACGGTATGAGCAGGGTTGGGTGACAGTCAACCATCTATGCATCCGAATTATGTGCATTGCTCTCCGTCAAGCGTCACATCTCTCCCCACTGGGCATGCATATCCCCTTTCACCATTCACCCTCTCCACTGACCTTCTTAAATACATAAGGGTGTTATTTCCCCTACCTGGAGATTACCAGGTCTTTCTCTATCGGTGCCTTTCCCCTCCCCTCCCAGGCATTTCCCAGGGGGTCCCTGGGGTGTCAGGAATGCAGTGGTCTTACCCAACTCCACGAATGCCAGGCCAAGCAGGAGCCCAACCAGAAGTGTCTTCATGCTGAGAGCAGATCCGTGCAGCCAAGGCAGTAAAGGAGAGCAGCTCTCAGGGAGCTTTATATGTTTTCCCACCCTCCACCTCCTGTTGATCCTGTGGGCGGATTCCCTCGGCGTGATCAGAGGAGAACTCAGCTCCAGTCTGGATTGGGATTTGTAGAGGAACAAGTTCCCCAAGGAGGTGACGTCATTGCAACGAGCAGACTTGTGTCATACGTCGTCTCTTCTTCAGGTTTATGTCCTGGGGCTGGTGCCATGGAAAAGGAAAAACACATCTTGCACTGCAAGGGGTGGCCCCACACCAGTGCTTGGATGGGGAATGTGACAAGATATGTTTGTTCCTTCAAGTCTGGCTCCGCGAGCCAAGAACTGGGTTGTGTCATGTGTGTTGCGTTGGGCAACAACAGTCAAGACGCAAGTGGCAGCAGGCTGGGCTTCCACACATGCTGGCTCAGCCTCACCAAAACCTCTGCCATGTTCTCATGCCTACTGCTCTCTGGCAGGTGGGAAGCTGGCGTGGCTGGGTTTACCCCAAACATGTCTATTTTCCCAAATCCAGTGCAAAAGCAAGCCTGGTTTCTGGCTCCCAGGGGCTTAGTTATTAAGTGCTGAGCTGCTGGGCATTCGAGTCACTGAAAGGCCAGTGGAGGTGAGCATGGGAAATGGTGTTTCCAAGTCTGGAATTTGGATATGTCATTTTATTTCAAGTCCTGTGTCATGCTGGCAGAGCAGGACACTGTGCTTTCTTTTGTAAAACTGTCGACTACTTACCTAATTTTATTCTGAAGCTGGGAAATAAAACCAATGTGGAGGAATGGTTCGATTTTCCCACTGCAGTACCTTCCTGATAGAAAATTTCACTTCATGCATTTCAAGGCAACACTTTCAAACATAATGATTTTTTTTGAATTTACACAGTATTTGTGGAAACAGCTTAAAAAGCCTGCAGTTAGGGGGAAATGCTTTGCTCCTCCCTTTTGATTGAGCCAATGGCATTTTATATTTCAGAGGAAAAATTGATAGACTCTCTGTTGTTTTTGTTGTGATCCAGGTGGAAACCCCCAGCATGATGCAATTTCCCGTAAAACAGCTGAATAAGCCAAAGAAGGAAAGTTCGTGAGTCACTGTGAAGCACTCAGAGACTTCAGGGATGGAGACAAAGTGAGCGTGCAAGCTGATTTAATGACTGGGGGTCATTAAAGTCACAGGCTAGTTGCAACGATGCATGTGGGCATTGCTACCATTCCCAGCAGCCTATCCTTTTTCTCCCAGTTTGAGAATGAGGATTTTTGGGAAGTGCTGCTCCCTAAACGGTTCTCAGTAACTCGAGAAGCATTACTAATGAAAATTTCCACAGTCATGGATGACACAAAGCTGATTGAGCTGGGGTGGCGGAATTAGTACTGTGCCGTGGGAAAAGGAGGGAAAGATATGCACCCTAACGCTCTCTTAGCTGTGAGAGTGAAAACAATAATTTATCTTTATACTATCTTGCTGTGCTGTCAGAGCAGCAGATATACCTCTCTAGGTATACAGGAAAAACTCAGCTCTGTGAAAGCCACCAGACCTGGTTACATCCAGATCCTTTCTTGTAACTGGGCAGTTCAAGGCACATTTGAGCAATATCTTAATTAACACCTGTGAAACTGGAAAAGATCCAGTGCTTTAAGCACTCAAGGTGGTTATGCCTCAATAGCTAAGCATGGCGGGGTTGGCACTCTAGCGTTCACAAAACTAAAATGTTGCTTGACAGATTGTGTATAGCTTGCTGAAATGGAGATGTCCACACAGGCACGTTTTAATGGTCTGCCTGTACTTGAAAGGCATTGCATACTGAGAAATCCTTGGAATATATCAGTGCGGTTGAAGGACTAGTGATATAAATAGGAAACTAAATGAGTCTGTTCAGCTTGGTGGAGGCTGTCCGTCACTGTAGTGTCTGATCATGGGATGCATCAGCACGGTAGGATCATTTGCTTCTGGCCAGTGTAAAGCCACTTAACTCTGTCTAATGGCTTGAAAAGGTTTGAGATCTGGCCGTAAGGCAGTGCATCGAGAAACCACGGGAGCTGGGGTTGTTAAAGCTCCTGCAGACTGGCTGATGTGCGAGAGTGCCAGACTTCAGGGAGAGAGAGGTTGGGAGCGTGCCAGTAAAATTGTGGAGGAAAGGGAAGGCCTACAGGTATTAGCTGATCTAATGATAACTAGGAGCCTCTGGTGAGATGGAGCCCTGAAAACAAAGACAAACACGAACAAACACAGGTGATGTCAAGTTGTGTGTTGGGGTGTAAGGGAGGCTGTTAGCAGGGTGATTATGGAAATGCTAGCACCCTGGCATGAAGCCCTGGCGGCTTCTCACCTGGAATTTCATCACCCCTATCAAGAAAAAATGGGGTCCTGATGGAAAAAAATAAAAAACAAAAACCAAAAAACTAATGGGCAGACTGGGAGACCAGGATCCACCTGAAAAGATGACACTGGAAAATACTGGCCCCTTTTAGCTTAGCAGAGCAGAGGTTGACTGGAGATACAGTTTTTTCCCCAGAAATACATCGCAGGCATTGAAAACAGAGCTACAGAAAGAAAAGCTCTGTAAGCTAAAACATCACACTGGACTAGAGCTGAGTTAAGACTAGCATGACTTAAGTGAGACTGGCAATCAGAAGTAGAGTCTTAAACACTAGGAAAAGTTGTGTTCTTTCTGAAAACAAAGGCAGGGTAGAAATCCCACCTGTTTTAAGATGGAGCTTGATAAATACGTGAAAGAAGTGGTTTGATATAGCAGTTAGGACAGCCTTAGACAGCTTGTAGGACTCAGGAGGACCTAAATTCCCATCTGTCTTTGTTGGTGGTGGAATAAACCCTGAGCAAGGCTTTGAGCACTGACTGACAGGAGCCATAAGGGACTTCAGTTGAAATGTCACTTCAGGTCTGAAGATCTGAGAATATAAATGAGGTGTGGTATGTAGGGAGGAAGACTTGTGTGCCAAAAGACTCTCTGAATTTTCAGTGGTATCAATCCAAAACCACTACCAGCCTGTCCCTGTGAGACTGTCCTTATTTATAAGGTAATCTAGGCAGACATAATCTTTCTCTGCTTATCACATATGCAAGGAAAGGCAGATGATGTAAATTCAGTGTTCAGAGGTAAGGTAGCGATGTGCTTTATAACTATCTGATCTAACTTCTGTTATAGTTAATTCCTGTTTAAATGAAAAAGAAACCAAATTTTGTAGAGATGTCCTGTGGCAGAAGTGTACACCAAGCTTTGATAAGCTGTTCCAGTGGTTGGTTATCAGCCGTGTGTAAAATTACCCATGTATAAAATATTCCTACTCTGATTTATGCAGCTTCTACAGCCAGTGCCTCTCATTACACCCCTCTACTAAACTTAGTTGCTCACTGTTGCAATTTTACTTTCCCCATGGAGATGTGTTTTGTCTGGGATATCCCTTTGATAGACTTTGGTGGGCGTTTTGAATCCTTCTCTGGAAGGTCTGTCCTCCAGGGCTTTAAACCTTCCAGTAGTCCTTCTCCGAACCACCTCTGATTTACCACCTTCTCCCCTGCATTGCCCAACCCTGAACTAGATGTTGCCTTGCAGCAACAGTGACTCCAATCCTAGGTGTAAGCAGAACGTATCCTTCTGTCATGAGATGATCATCAACCAACCATATTTGTCACTGTGGCCATGGCACTGTAGCCACAACATCCATCTACCTGATGTCAACGTCTTTCTTGGGAGCTGCTTTGCAGGATGGAGTCTGCTATCAGGTTTGCAGATATCATGGTGATAGCTGGGGTATAGGAAAATAGAGAAACTGCTGATCAGTGTATCGAGCCAACTTGAGTTCAGCTCCTGTGATTGAGGGAGGGTAGATTTTTGCTGGGGACCATTTGGATGACTGTGCCTGTGGGCTCTACCATCTTCATCTGTGACTCACTAGCGGGCAAATCATGCCGTCTGTACCCGTGGCTGCAGTGATGCTTGATGATGTGTTCAGCTAATCGAAGCTTCCACCTCTCACGGGTGTGCGCTAATAACAAGACTGTAGGCTTGTTCGGGTGGAGTTGCTCTCCACCCTCCTGATGAAACTGCCACTGGGCAGAAAGGAATGCAGGTTTCATCTGGAGAAGGGTGAAAGTGTAAGCGTGGCTCGGGTGAGCACCCTTCCCCTAGGAGTTCTTTAGGTCTTTCTTCCAGGGGCTGTTCGATACAAAACACACGTGTCTCCATATAGAGGGTATCAGAGAGAAATCCAGAGTCTCAACGCTGACTTAGTCTGTAAAGAGCTCTTACCCCTTTCTTTCCATGCCTTTGCTTCACTTTGGTGGTTTGCACGCCCTGTCTGAAGTTTTGAGACAGGAAATTGAACCTCTCCAAGCAGAGAAAGGAATTGTATTCACATCTCCCAAATTCTGGCTTAAGCACACTAACCTCTAGGCTAAAAAGCAGGTGTACTTCTGCAGATGGGAGGAAAACCCCCTCACCTGCTGTATTTTTAGAAAAATAAGTGAGTTCTGCTCAGTGCTCTGTGAGAAAAAAGGGGAATCCAGGGACATGGACTCTACATCTGCAGGTTCCTCTTCTTTCAGCTGCACACAGGGTTGAAGACAATCCCTTCAGGCATCATCTCACCAGCTGTATTTGGTCAGCCCTGGGAATGTAGGTCCCCCAAACATTTACAGAAGACATTCAAAATGTCCAACACATGGTTCTGGACTGCACCCCAGAGGGATGGCTATCCACAAGTCAGGCATTTCAGGGTTCCTTTAACCTGTATTAGTCCTATCATGGACTTGAGGACTGCCTAGGATACGTAGTATTTGGCATGGTCCCTGGCCCTGTTATGGCCTGAATCCCCTGAATCTGTCCCAGGCAATACCCAGGCACACTCTGAAGCATAGTGTGGGCTAAGGATGTTTCCAATCAGGATATTCTGGTTAGAGGGATAAGAAAATTCAGTTATGCAGGCATGAGCTGTGGCAGATGTCATTAGGACAAAAGAATGGATCCTGGCCCCTTTTAAAGACTAGTGTAGATGTAGCCTGGATGTCTTCGCAAATGAAAACCTCTTGCATTCATTGTTTTGTTGTGATTCCCCTTTTTGTCCTGGTCATAGCTGCTGCAAACCATATGTGAAAGCCTTTGCGTTATGATCCCTAAGTCCATGCTCTAGCATGTGAGAGGATCTTGTGACCATGTGATTTTCCATCCGAAAGTTGGATGATTTACAGCCAAGGCTGAAGGGTGCTGGGAATATTCATGGGGGCTGCTGTTGGTTGGGGGTCTCCGATGCCTTGGTCTACACTTTGATCAGCTGCTGGCACTGTCAATCTCTGAGCAACCTTCTGCAGTAGTGCAAAGACTGGCCAGTTACAGGGCCTGGTACCTCCCTCCCCTTAGTAGGGAGAATTTCCCTCTTTATCAGCTAGGCTTTGGTTATGCAGAGGACAGGAGAAAGGAAACGGAGTTCTCCCCATTAACTTCAGATATCACTTACCATTGTCAAAACCAGGGACTATAACTGAGTCTGCGACTGAGCATTGAAGTGATTGACATCACTTTGTCACCTCTTTAATATCATCAGCAGTGCCATTGACTGGTGGGACTGAGAGCTCTATCAGGAAGCCTGTGCCTTGCACTACTGCTTCATGTCCCATGTTGGCAGCAATGTCTATCACCAGATATAGACCTAGATGCCTTACCATGAGCTAATCTAAACAGTAAGCCTTGCTAAATAATAAGAATAACTTATGGTGCATGTTGCCATGGGTATCCAGCACAATAAAAAGAAGAGTATAACAAAGAAGCCAGTCCCTGTCATTGGGATCTATGTGGCTGGGGCCAAAAGTTGTGGGAGCACCAATTAAAAGAAAATGCGGAAGACAATAACCTTCAAAAATTTGCACAGTCACAAACAGATTGAAGCAGGACACAAAATCCCGAGTGGGAGTCATCTGACTTAAGTACAGCCTTTCTTCTATAACATAGATGTCTCCTGGGTGAATCACCATACGTCTTTCTTTTTGCAGTCAGGCAGACGCATGAACAATTCATCAGAACTGCTTTAGACAAAAGCCTCATCAAAAAATGAATGCCACTGTGGATTACCTGTTTCCCTTCACCGACTTTGAAAGGCACCTTTCAAAGGTGAGGACTAGGTCACCTGGAGCCTTTCCATAATAAATGTGTGTATTTCGTCATAGAATCATAGAATCATAGAACGGTTTGGGTTGGAAGGGACCTTAAAGATCACCTAGTTCCAACCCCCCTGCTATGGGCAGGGACACCTTCCACTAGACCAGGTTGCTCAAAGCCCCATCCAACCTGGGCTTGAACACTGCCCATGATGGGGCAGCCACAACTTCTCTGGGCAACCTGTGCCAGTGCCTCACCACCCTCGTAGTGAAGAACTTCTTCCTTATGTCTAATCTAAATCTACACTCCTTCAGTTTAAAGCCATTACCCCTACCCTATCGCTACCTGCCACTGTAAAAAGTCCCTCTCTGGTTTTCTTGTAGGCCCACTTTAGGTACTGGAAGGCTCTATAAGGTCTCCCTGGAGCCTTCTCTTCTCCAGGCTGAACAACCTCAACTGTCTCAGTCTGTCTTCATAGGAAAGGTACTCCAACCCATTAATCGTCTTTGTGGCCCTCCTCTGGACTTGCTCCAACAGGTCCATGTCCTTCTTACATTGGGGCCCCCAGAGCTGAATGCAGTACTGCAGGTGGGGTCTCATAAGAGCAGAGTAGAGGGGGAGAATCACCTCCCTTGACCTGCATCTTTTCATGCAGCCCAGGATATGACTGGCTTTCTGGTCTGCAAGTGCACATTGCCAGGTCATGTCAAGCTTCTCATCAACCAACAACACCAAGTCCTTCTCCTCGAGAATTCAAACCATTCTCCACCCAGCCTGTATTTGTGCTTGGGGTCGCCCTGATCCATGTGCAGGACCTTGCACTTGGCCTTGTTGAACTTCACAAGGTTCACATGGGCCCACTTCTCAAGCCTGTCAAGGTCCTTCTGGATGACGTCCCTTCCCTCCAGTGTGTCACCTGCACCACACAGCTTGGTGTTGTTGGCAAACTTGCTGAAAGTGCACTCAATCCCACTGCCCATGTCGCCAACAAAGATGTTAAACAGTGCTGGTCCCAGTACCAACCCCTGAGGAATGCCACTCATCACTGGTCTCCACTTGGACGTTGAGCCGTTGACCACAACTCTTTGAGTGTGACCATCCAGCCAATTCCTTATCCACCAAGTGGTCCATCTGTCAAATCCCTGTCTCTCCAATTTAGAGACAAGGATGTCATGTGAGACAGTGTCAAACACATTGCACAAGTCCAGGCAGATGATGTTCATTGCTCTTCCTTTATCCACCAGCACTGTAACCCCATTGTAGAAGGCCACCAAATTTGTCAGGCATGATTTGCCCTTAGTGAAGCCATGTTGGCTATCACCAATCACCTCCTTATTTTCCATGTGCCTTAGCATAGTTTCCAGGAGGATCAGCTCCATGATCTTGCCGGGCACAGTGGTGACACTGACTGGCCTGCAGTTCCCTGCATCTTCCTGTTTTCCCTTTTTAAAAATGAGGGTTATGTTTCCCCTTTTCCAGTCAGTGGGAACTTCCCTGAACTGCCATGACTTCTCAGATATGATGGACAGTGGCTTAGCTACTTCATCCGCCAGTTCCCTCAGGACCTAAGTATGCATCTCATCAGGTCCCACGGACTTGTGCACCTTCGGGTTCCTTAGATGGTCTCAAACCTGACCTTCTCCTATGGTGGGCAGTTCTTCATTCTCCCAGTCCCTGCTTTTCTCTTTTGCATGTTGGGCAGTGTGACTGGGGCACTTGCTGGTGAAGGCTGAGGCAAAAAAGTCATTGAGTACCTCAGCCTTCTCCATGTCCCAGGTAACCAGCTGACCCATTTCCTTCTGGAGAGGGCCCACATTTCCCTAGTCTTCTTTTTGTCACCGACGTACCTATAGAAACTTTTCTTGTTGCCCTTGATGACCCTGGCCAGATTTAATTCAGTCAAGGCTTTGGCTTTCCTAACCTGATCCCTGGCTGCTCAGACAGTTTCTCTGTATTCTTCCCAGGCTACTTGTCCTTGCTTCCATGCTCTCTAGGCTTCCTTTTTGAGTTTGAGTTTGTCCAGGAGCTCCTTGTTCATCCACACAGGTCTCCTGGCATTTTTGCCCAACTTCCTCTTTGTTGGGATGCATTGCTCCTGAGCTTGGAGGAGGTCATCCTTGAATATTAACCAGCTTCCTTGGGCACCTCTTCCCTCCAGGGCTTTGTCCCATGGTAGTCTACCAAGCAGATCCCTGAAGAGGCCAAAGTCTGCTCTCCTGAAGGCCAGGCTAGTGAGCTTGCTGTGCACCCTGCTTGCTGCCCTAAGGATCTTGACCTCCACCATTTCATGGTCAGTGCAGGTGCATCCTACTCCAGTGTTTTTTTGGCTTGGAAGGTACAAGATCAAATGTCCCCACAAAACATAACTATTTCTAACAAGGAGCTGAGTGGCCATTGGAAGAGGAAAACATATCCATTTCTGGGACTCACCTTAGGAATGGGTTTTAAAAGGACATGGAGAAGAAGTTCTTAGAAGAGCAGCTCATTCCAGATGTCTTTGAGATTACGCTCAGGATGTTGACACAACATTGCAATGGCTCAGACACTTCTGTTGGACTGCAGTTGCTTTGGAGGCTGCTGCCCTCAAAGTATCTTCAGATTCTGAGAACAGATCAACCTCTGAGGACATGGCTGGGTATGAATATTGTTAGATCATCAACGAGGACTCTAGTTTGTAGGACTGTGAGATTATTTTGCAGGTAAAGCAGTAATAATAGCTCGAGTCATGGTGATGGAAAAATTCCACTGGCCTCTTTCTATCTACATTCTCAGCATTGCTGATGGGGTGGAGCTGCACTAGGTAAATGACTGAGGGAAGAAGCTTGCTCTGAACTCTGGTGGGGAAGCTTCTGTGTAGGCTCAGGCTACAGGTGTGGAAACGGTGCTTTGGTTTCCCAAGCACTAGAAAGATTTGCTTGTTAGCAAACACATTTTCTTTCATGTCACATTATGTTAAGGACTTCTGGCTATGTGCTCAGTATATGTCTTCCTTTTGCCTAACATCAGGACATTGCTCAGTTGACCTGAATGCATGGCTGTCTATAATCCTGTTGGATATCTGTTGGATATTTTTCTGAGGAGGTTACTTCCATGGCTAGTTTGGAAGAAAAAGGAGTTGCTAAAGACAAAAGTACAGGGGCATTTTGAAGCTACTGCTGCATGAATAACAGTGACTGAATGTGGTTACAGAATAAGTTGGATGGGACATCAACAAGACTTCTTTGCCAAGAAGAACAGCGAGCAATTAAAAACTACTCATGGGCTACCCGTAGTTCACACCCTGGAATGTAGTAAACTTGCAGCATAATAAATCTGTTGTGATTTTAATAATAAAGGATCAACCATTAAAAATCTGCCCACTTGGTCATGAGTAAGGCTGTGGATGCTCCTGGAGATGTAGGGTGAGAATGGCTCCGATCCATGGTTTCCAGTCTTCTCAGTAATAAATATTCTCCACCCTCCCCTCGTGCCACAAGAAGAGTGCTTACCTTTGGTACATGCCTGCAAATGGCAGCTGAAGAGGACAATGTTTCCCAAATGGGTCTTTGTCATAAATCTCTTTTTTGCCATCCCCGCTTTTGAGTCAGTGTCTCAAATGAGGGGACATTCTTGCTCAAATTGAAGAAAGAAACGTCATCCCCATACGGAACTGTGCCAATCCTTCCCAGCTGGACCAAGCTCCTTCTTCATTCGTTCATGCGTCCAACTGAAATGACCACAGCCAATGCTCTCTGCGTTTGCCTTCCCTAGATGTATTTCTTCTGGGTATCCTATGTTTCTAGAGCTCAGCTGCCTGCCCAGAGTTTAGCTGTTTGGATTAATTTTGATCTACTCTGGCTTCAGCTCCATTTAGCCGCCTACAGCACAGACTAATTGACTCTACCCTTCCCCCCCCATATCTCCCCTCCTTGCAGAGATGTTTTTTGAGATGGAAGACTCTGGCAGCCAGGCTCAGGACTCTAACACACTTGGAACAGTATTCTCCCCTGATTCAGCTGAGTTTTAGATTGATTCAGTTTAAGATAAACAGATACCAAAGATAAATGTTGATATATGTGGCTAGAGAAAGGGTAAGTGAACTGTGAGTTCAAGGATGTGGATAAAAGGCATGAAGCTTGTGGTTCTCTGAAAGCAAAGATTCAGGAACCTATCTGGAATTCATTTCCCTAACAAAGAGGAAAAGTGGAGAAAAAAACATCTATAGAAAAAAACAACTGTGGCCTGAAATGAGTGAATAACCACTTCAAAGATTATACTAGGAATGAGAGGGAAGCCTAAAAGAATGGAAGCAGAAACCGAGCAGCAGACAAAATTACATGATGGCGATTAAGAAATATATAAAGTAAAAATTTGCAATAGTCAAAATGACTTGGATCTCAGGAAGGACATTAAACGTTAAAATTATTCAGCCCTTATATTGAGAGACAAAAGAAAGTAGTGAATATGTGATAGATGAAAACTGAATATTAAATTTAACCACTTACTTATTCAATATAGAAAGTGCTTTTGACTTTGAGGCTGAAGACAGCATGGAGACAGGTGCCCAGAAGTAGAAATAACCACATCTGAGGTGGAATAAAAAATTTAATGTATTAAAGTTGGGACAAAACCAGACAGGATATTTTCCATCCTGGAACTCTTAGAGAACTGGCATACAGAACAACAGGTCCAGGTTCATTCCCAAGTATTGTTCATAAATCGATCAAGATCAAGACAGCATCATGTGGTCAGAATTTACTACCTAAATTAAAGATAGGAGGGGTAAAAGTAATTTGTCTGATCTCGATAGCATGCCAGGATTAAGAACAATTTTTGAAGGAGAGAATAATGAAAAACATGAAAAGGCTTAAAAAACAAGATTATGATCTTCCTTGATTTCACATTAATAAAGTCTGATTTTCAAGAGTTCAGCAAAGTAAAAAACCAATATAATAATTGGAAATGGAAGGGCTGAAAGTTTTTTAAAATGTTGGGAGGGGGATATGAGCCTGGGGGAGGTCAGTAGTGTCGTTCCTCAGGAACCGGTCTTGCAGTACTTTCTAATATTTTCTGTAAAGACCTTGAAAGATGTTAAATAGGATGGCGTTAATGAAATTTACTGATGATACAAACTCGGGAAGCATCAGCAGTGCCGAGAAGGATCAGGATGTCGTAAACAACCAGGTGGCTTGGATGCAAGTCATATACTAATAAGATCATATAGTGTAATAAGTAACTTATACGGTAAACTAAGAGGTCACCGGTAAATGACTGGAGAGATGAAAGACATGAGAGTATTGGTTCATCACGGGCTGAATGTATGTCAGACATCTGATGAAGTGTGAAGAAAGCTGTCATGATTGGGGGCTGTGTCAGTGAGGACAGTGCAGGGCTAAGGTCATCGTGCAAGGCACCAATAAGACCACACGCGCAAAACTGGGTGCATTTCTCACCACCTGTGCCCAAGGGAGATGAAGTCCCATACAAAGGCTAATATGAAGATGAGAATGGACAGTATATCAGGCTAAAAATGCTGGGATGTCTTAGCAGAAGGAGAAAAGATTCCCACTTATGGATATACTCAACAGCAGGTAACTTGGAAGGGAAGATCTCTCTGAGATAAGAAAGATAGTGACGCTGGACACATAGGTGGGATCTGGCCATGAAACAAATCAAGACTAGAAATTAGAAATGTGTGCCCAAGCGATGAATTAGTCTTCTACTAACCGTTGGGGAAAAGGACAAAGAGCTAGATTTTAAGATGGAGTTCGATCAGAGTATGATCTATTGATCAATGTATTGTCAAGATGATGTGTTTTGTACGGCAGAGAAATAACTTCAGTAATCC
This sequence comes from Aviceda cuculoides, assembly GCA_035590195.1. NCBI lineage: Eukaryota > Metazoa > Chordata > Aves > Accipitriformes > Accipitridae > Aviceda > Aviceda cuculoides. Next base: position 52,457,218 of record JAVJGG010000029.1, on the reverse strand, counting down.
AGGACTACCTCTTTTGTTTCTTAAGTCACTTTTAGATTTGCATTGCTTTGTGCTGTCAGAGGATGTGGTCACTGCTTCTTTTATGCTCAGGGGAGAGATGGGAGGTCCACTCAGCGCAAACTGGCTCCAGATCACAGAAAAGATGAACTAGGCCAGTCTTTCACTTCTCCATGTAAATGTACCAAGTTTAGTTTCAGCCTTGGAGATGCTCAAGGCCGGAGCAACCCTACATGTGCATGTGACTGGCAAATTGGCATGGAGACACAGAAGCAAAGGCTGGTTTGGACTAAATATAAGAAGCGTTCTTGCCAGACACTTGAGCAGAAGGGCTCCATTTCCAGACAAAGCATTAGTCTCCTCAGCTTTCAACACCCATCCACTCAGTGAACGTAATGGTACTGCCCTGTCATACAAGGATGTTGGGTAGATGCATCATTTGGGATTCTAGGTGTGCAGATAACCCCCATAGCTAGAAATAAGAGTTCATGGACAGGAACAGTGCTCAGCTCTGTGCACAGATGAAACAAGCTTTTCCATATACCAAGGCCTATTTTGTCTGTGCCAGTGCCCTGGCAATCTGTGTTTGGGTAACTCCAAGGGTTCGGGGTATGTGGAGTGGTAGAAATGGGTAATAAAGGAAGAAGTGACCAGGCAGCATCTCTGGTGGTCTGGAGGAGAGCTAGGTAGTTTTTAAAGTTATTCTACATGTGAGTGAGATGAGAGTAATTCGCACTTCACTTCTTCTGAAAGCACTGATAAGTCTAATGTCAAGTCTGGCTAGGTACTGTTGAAGGGATGTGACTAGGATAATAAGGATGACATAAGTGAAATGTTCACTTGGTTGTGATGTGTGGGGTCTGTTTTGGGACAGCAGTGTTATTCCTGAATTCTCTGTTTGCCTTAGTATCCTGTTAAAGATACTGATGAAGTAGATGAGACCCTTCTCCTCTTAGGCTCTTCTTGGACAGACAGCCCCATTATGTGAGGTAGACCAGCACACCCCCCTTCACCAACCATCTTCAGAGAGTGTTCACATGGTCACATTGCCTCCTACATCCTTGATTGTCTTCAGGACGGTGTCTGCTTCTTATCACACCATTCAATAGGAAGGAGGTAGCTGTATGTTCTACTTTCGCCTGAGGACTTTGGGCTTGTTTACATCAACATCTTAATCCTGAAACCAGAAGCATGGATGCAAACGGTTCAATGTAATTTCTGTGATGCAAAGGTGTCCAGTGTTTTTTATTTCATGGTGAATCACCAGGGTGGTGATGGCAGTGAATTTACCTTGAGGTATCCACACGGTGTTGTAGATTTGCTTCCTGCATATTTCTGCTCCACCCTTTGCATTTTGGGATTCTTTATAGAAAGCATGGCGAAGTATGTGCAAGGAAATAGCCAGCTGTTCTAGAGAGATTAGAATAGAATAGAATAGAATAGAATAGAATAGAATAGAATAGAATAGAATAGAATAGAATAGAATAGAATATTTC
>JAVJGG010000029.1:52428024-52447359 GCA_035590195.1 Aviceda cuculoides | reverse complement strand
CCAGGGGCTGATCTACAGTCACAGGCTGCTCCAGCGTGGGCTTTCCCATGGAGTACCAGCCATCCTGGGGGGGCCTCTGCTCCCCCGCTCCCCTCCATGGGCTGGGGGGGGGACAGCCTGCCGTCTCACCATGGGCTGCAGGGGCATTCTCCCCTCCTCTTTCTCCTCCCTCACTGACCTCAGTATCCGCAGAGGGGTTCCTCTCACATTCCAATCCCCTCACTCACTGCAGGTTCCCCTTCTTAAATCTGTTCTCCCACAGGTGTTACCACCATCACTGATGGGCTCAGCCTGGGGCAGAGGTGGGTCTGACGTGGAGCTGGGGAAGCTTCGAGCAGCTTCTGCTACCAAAATCCTGCCACACAAGCCCAAATCACAAACCCACCTGTACACTCCGCTGACACCAGCCTTGTCTTCCTTCTTTTGTTGTATATTGGGAGGAAGCCCATGTGACACAGTGGCCTTCTCCAGAATGTTTTCTACCTTGTTTTTCAGATCTCCTCACATACGTATTTCTTGGAGGTCTTATTTGAGGGTTTCTTTCAGGCAGATTTGTATAGTACTCTGCTGCCTTTGCCAAGCACTATACAGGATCTTCCAATGCAAGGTGGGAACACCCGAGTTTATAACCATAAAATAAACTATCTGGAGAAGGCAAACCATAATTTAGAATCTATAACTATATAGAGGGGCTATAACTGTGCAGAAGAGATGTTAAAACTATAGAGTCTGCTTTGGACGCAGACACCTCATTGGTATCAGCAGCAGAGAGGGCTTGAAATGGTTTTCCAGATATTTGAAGCTTGCATGGCTGCCACATTCATTACGCTAGTAAAAGTGGGCAAAGCATGATTGTATCAGTGCCAGAGGCTGCATTAAGCTGCTCCTTCATCAGATATAAGCCAAATCTTGTACGTGACGAGTGGAGAAAGCCACTCTGGTTTCAGCAGGGAGTCCCAGGAAGGGGGAAATCTCAGTGGGTGAAGAAGGGAAATTTCTATTATAAAGAAGAGAATAAAGGACTCTGTGGGTATCCTCATGACCTCAACAAATCTTCAGGAAAGACCAGTCTCACCCTACTCTTCAGCACTCCTAGCCCTGTCCTGAGAGCACCTCAGGAGGGGAGAAGTCAGCCCCATGCCTTTCCCTAGCTGCCCTGCTCTTGTTTTCCTTCATCTTTTCCCCATGCTTGCCTCCTCCCCATCTCTTACTTACTGTATCTCACCTGGGAATGGAAGTGGGTGCGTGCTCACCTCCACGATCAAAGTACCCAGAGGGGAAAATGGGAGCTCTGATGGTTACTTTCTCCACTCTCCCTGGTCTGCTAGGCAAGCCCACAGGACCTTTAAGATAAACACCTCTTCAACCTTGTGACAGGACCTGTGTCCCAAGCTGTGGCATGGGGAATGGATCAAGGAGGAACTTGGTGAAGAAAGCTTGAGAACCTGCCTGTGGGAGATGGGGACCTTCACAGGGTGCCAGTATGGCCAGCATGGAGAACTGGATTGGTTGACCGGGACACCATGGGGACACCATTTCCACTTCACTGCAATGGTTATTGCGCACCATGGTTGTCCAGGTACCTGAATGTGCAGTCCTGCTCATCATCCCAAGGATGCTGCAGCCATGGGTAGGTGTATAAATGACTGTGTGCACATGCAGCAGGGAAGGTGAGCACTGCTTTTGTCTCGTGTGGTAGCTAACAAGGTGCAGGGTCCCGGGGTCTCTAGGTCACAAGCAAGTTCCCCTTTGGGTGTGATTGCTCTTCACAGGTTTTCTTTGGGTATATGCCCTCCAGTGGTTGTCATAAGCCAGACCCCCTCAAGCTTTGGAGGTGCAGTTCCCACCTCTATTCTGCTCTGCCAGGGCACCTCTCAGCACATATCATCATTACACAGCAATGACCAAGACTGAACATTGGCCAGACCGTGCAACACACCCACTCGCAGTTGCTGCTGGGTGCAGAAATACATGACTAAGTGATACAGAGGTAACACATGCACACTTGATTCAGAAATAAGCATATTTTAGGTGTTATGCAGAGAGCATGTACACATATTTTCTTATGTGGTAGCACTAAAGGAATACAATAACAGTAACGAAGAAGCTATCATATGGCAATAATCTGCCATCAGCTCCAAGGATGCTGTGTGCCCAACACCCCATACTGCTCCCGCTTACAATTCTCGTCATAAGAGGGGTGCTTGAAGACTTTCTGTGGTCATGGGATTCCTCTTTGCTCCTCACAGTCTGTTGTTCAGGAAGGTCCAGAGCACGCCGGCTGCTATCCCTGCTGCCATCCCATAGCTGCACCTCACGCTGCCTGCTGCGTTGACGTTGCAGAGGTTGCTGCTGCAGCAGGAGATATTCCTGTTGCCTACGCTGAAGTCCCGATGGAATGGTTCACATGACGAGTCGCAGCCCTTGCTGATGATGTTGAAGAGCCCTATGACTCCTGGAAGGAAAGCAGGACCGTTACTACAAGGATTCAACGCAAGCCAAGCCAAGCCTCATGGAACTGAATAATGAGATGTTATTCTTTTCTGAACTCACTTCTTGGAAAAAAAATGAGTGTTTTGAATCAGCTGCAAGTTTCACTGTAGCAGGTGCTATCTTTGGGGTGTTGGTTTGTCACCAAGGGAAGAAGGATTTCAATGCCCAAGTGTTTGCTTAAGGCAGTGTATTCCACAGCACAATTCTAAAAATGCACCAGCTACCGAAATTCTAATAAATTAATTAACAATGAAAGTAGCTATTAACACCTCTGACGGGGTTTTTAAGTCACTAACAGATGAGTAGCAAGCATGTGGGATAATCATTGCTCATATGCTATACATCTTTGTTGCACAGAGCCTTTCAACACGCAGGGAAGTTACGGAAACACGGCTTTCCGCATTTCACAGATGACAGAGTTACAGTTTCATTTGTTTCTGAGAGGCACAACCTATTTTTCTACGGCCAGGTCATACTTAGTAACTGCTGGTTACCAGCAGATTGTGGTCTGCCTGATTGGTCCTGATCTTGCAAAATCTATTCTGGGCACCAAGTCTTTGACATATGCAAATTCAGTGTATAGGGCTAAGGTTAATGTGTTGCCTCTCCTGCATGTGAGTGCATGGCCATGGGTTTGCACATTTCCAACAAGGACAAAGCCTACTGGAGGTATTGCATTTACTGCCTGACAGAGATCAGTTTGAACATGTCACTGATGGTTTTGTGTCCCAGGTCTAAGAGCAACTGAGCTGTCACCACAGGTCTGGACAGGGCAAACATTTTTTTGCCATATTTAGAATGGGAGAATTAAATCATAATCTGTTAAAGGAGTTTACCCAGAGACAGACAGATGGCTGCATTCAGAGCTGGCTGTAGGTCAGCCTAGGCAAAATTCTATTCTTTTCATTGAATTCACTTAAAGTCATCTCTGTCGTTGAATGCTCCTCCTAACTTCAACGACAAGGTTTCACCAGACTCAGCCCCTCACACCTTAATTTATGTTCTAAATTTTTCAAAGCCACAAACTTAACTATTGCCCTTGTAAGCAAATACTTTTTGGTGTTATGAAAGAGAAATAAACCTAATTTTGTACAGGTGAGAGACATTGGTAGGTATTTGCAATATCAAGCACACCCTCCTGAGATTTATTCCAGGCACTGGCACCGCGCTGGCCATAATGCTCAGTTTTCAGTGTGATCTGTTGGCAAACACTGAGGAACTTATGGGGTACAGCATGCACGTACCAATACGACTTTCTAATCACACTCTTGTGGCCAGCGTGGGGAGAAGACTTGATGATGGCCAGCACCACTACCAAGGGACCAGCTATCACCAAGGGATAAATATTTTTCTCTATCATTTCTCCCCAGATGGCTTTTCCCTTCCTGCTGCACACTGAGCTTTGCTGGCCCACACCAGTTGGTGTATCTAGAGTAGGTGAGGATGGCTTGGACAGCTGAGGCTGGGACCATGCTTGGCTCCAACATCACAACTGAGATATTGCCCACTCCCACTTTGACTTACTGATCACATCTGTCTTGCAGATTTCCTGCTCCTTACAGTCCATTTTATTCTGACAGTTGGCATTGCTGAGCTGTGATGTACAGCTGTAACACTGCAAAGAAGAACCTGCAAGAGACCAAGAGGGGTTATAAAAAAAATCTATCTGAAACTCTCCAGGAAACCCAACTTAGTGCTTGCACTGGGAAACAGGACCATTCCTGTGGGTCCTCAAAGGCAGGTAGCACCTGTGTTCTTGGGAAAACAATGGGGTTTCCATTTTCGGTGGAGAATAGTCCACTTGCTTGAGGTGAAAGTCGAGTTTTGCACGTGCTGAAGATGTTTCAGATGTAGTCAGTGAAGTGAGGGAGCAAAAAGAGACCAGCCGGATAGCTGGTCTCGTTGACTGATCTCATCAATCAACGGGAAGTGCTTCCCAAATGCTTCTTCCTCTGCACTTGGGATGCCTAACTCAGTTCCTGTCTGGAACAGGCTTTTTGTGATATTCCCACCTCCTGAGCTGGGATGAAGGGATGAAGTCCCCAGAATGCCAGGCTGATATTATTTGTCTGCCTGTAAAAAAGATTAGTGTTTTGCCAGGTGGGCTTGTGAGCTTTAGCTGAGGCATTGCCAGGGTTGGATGAAAGAGGGAAAGCCCAGAGGGAAGGGAGGGTGAAGGAGGGATGGAGCAGGCAATTTGCAGGGTCTCTTCCAGCCCGTTGTCTCAGTTTGCCCAACTCGTGACACGTACTCTCCATCACCCCCTCTTAGAAAGCAAAGTGCAAACACAGCTTTCGCTTCCCTCCGAAAACCAGGTCACCACGTGTTTCCACCCCCTCACGGACATGCCACTCTGGGGGGGATGCAAGTCGGTGTTGTTAATGTCTGCTGTGCTGTTATACGCATGAGGCAAAGGCAGAATAAGCATTGCAGCTGACAAGTGTCTAGCCCTGATGAAAAATAGTCCTCAGAGGAGTGCGAGCATGGTGCAATTACCTGTTCCTATTACCTACCTGTGCCCCAGGGCATCATGGAGCCTTGCAAGTGTGAGAGTTAATGTTTATGTATGTAATTCAACCCCATGACCACCAGGCTTGTAACAGGAATCCCTCAGGTCAATACCCTAATGCCTAAAATACTCTGTTAGGACACAGAAAAACCCTATTTAGAAATTAGTGTTATTCAGAGCAGGAACAGGAAGTGATTTGAGGCACCTGGTCTCCCTCTGTCCAAGCCGTTCTGGTATAAATGACTGATGCAGTCACAGAGGCAAGGAACCAGTTTGTTTGTAGTGCTGCACTCTGCTCTCACATTTATCTGACCTTAAATGCTACGTAAGTCAAATTTCAGAGCACTCTGATGGAAGCTGGCAGAAGAGAAGGTGTGTCTAGGACTGTACAAGACTCTTCTCAGCCTTTTCCTTAAACATTCTCTGCTGATTGAGAAATGTTTCTGCTTAGATCTGCTTCTTCTGTTCTCTGGTAACAGGGAAAAGCTGGTTTAAACCTTTTTTTCCCCCAGTGAGGCTAGAAAAACCTGACAGTGTCTGAATCCCACCAATCCAGTTTATAAAATAACATGCCATGGCATTCTCCCTTCTGTCCCATTAAAATTCTGACAATCTGTGCCACTTTTGAAATGAAGAGTCAGAAAACAAGTTGGAACAAAACTTACCTTTGCAGAAACATTGCAATTTTGATAGCCTGGGAAGAAGAAAAATAATCCTCCCACCCCATTTAACCACCCCTCACCCCCCGCCCCCATAACTGTATGGTCTAGCTTAAATAATTTCAATTTCAGTTAAATTCAGTTTTGTATAGGATTCCTCTTTCCTGGAAGCTGCTCGACCCAGCACTAGGATCACACCCTCAGCAGGGTGGGACTATGCATCTTTTTCCATGCAACACCCAGGACATCCCATCAAAAAGCAAATGTCTTCATATGCCAACCGTGTCACCATTTCTTCCCTCACTGCCAAACTCCATCACAAGTCTTTTTTTTTTTTTTTTCCCAGCTGAAGATCTGCTGGAGGGGACGTGGGTCAGGGACTCCGTGCTGCCTTACCTGAGTCCAAGCACAGGACTGCTCCCAGCAGGAGGATGAGGAAAGCCTTCATTTTGGGATAGCCTCTCTCGTGCTGAATACGGATTGTTTCCTGCCAGGGCAGTTTATATACTGTGGGAGGCAGCAATCAGGCATGCCCAGAAGGTTACCCTGTGAAGGCACCTGAGCGAGGCTGCTCGCTGGACCAAGGGAGGGGTTGGTTTGTGGTGGTGATATTTGCGTTGGGTGCCTCTCCTATCTGACTGCGACTTCTGGAGCTACCAGCAGCTCCTCTCCACCACTACGCCCCTGCCTTTCCTCCTACCCTTGGGCAAAATGTTCACATGAGTGGAAAAAACCCAAATTCTTTAGAACAAGGCTGGCCTTATGCATTTCTCCAGAGCCAGTGAGGCTGTGGTTGCACCCTGTGAACAAGGCTCTCCACCCCCATTACTATCCTGAGTGGAACTATTGTGTCTAAACCCAGGACAGAATGTTCTTTTAATAAAAACCTCTGGCTGTTTATCTGCATGTGTGAGTTTCTCCGTGACACTCGTGGCATGTGGTAGCAAGGTATGTGGGCAAATTACAGTGCCTTGGCATCTTCCAGGTGTCCAGGTGCCCGTTTGCCCTTATTTGTATGTATCGTCTGTAGTCTAGCAAAAGACAATGGCCAATTCAAATTTTTTTTTTTTATGTGTGTTGAAACCAAAGGGACTTTGCGATGGCTTTGTTTGGTATTATTTTCTTCTGCCACATCTGTACAGTGGCATGCTTCTCTTTGTCTGCCCGTCTGTCTGTCTAGGGTAGGTTGAGTACCATTTTGACACTTGAACTCACTTCAGCGTGTATTGTAAACAATTCAGGCTTGTCAACGAAATGCCACTTCTCATCACAGATGAGGGTGAGTTCAGCCACATTCCAAACTGAAGTGTGAATGTTTGCTTTTGCGGGTTGATTAGAGACCTCTCCCATCCCTCACGTCCTTTGACCACTTCTCAGTACATACCGGCGTAAAAGAAAACAGGCCTTTCTGCTAAATTCAATTTGCCATGGTTTCTCGCTTTATTTAGGGTTTTTCTGAAATCTCAGGAACTTAGTGCTTTGCAGTAATAACCTTCAGGGATTTGCTCTCACGCAGTTTAGCTCTTAGGACACTTTTTCAAATTGAAAGTAAGGTGTGCTGGGGTGTTGGTGGATCATTGCTCTCGATCAGGGACTTTGGGATGAGCGATACAGGGTGAGCTAGACTAAGTCTGCTGAAGTTAATGACACTGCCCTGATTTACACCAGTGGAGAATCTGGTGCAGGGGATGATTTTGCAAATCCTATTTCCTCTGTGGGGATCTTAAGTGCATCCCCTTGGACTCTTGAACTTCTGTTTAAAAAGTAAAGAACAACAACTGACTAACATTTCCTTCCTGTCTCTATTGACTTTAGCTTCATAGTATTTTTGCAGACCATCTCATTTATAGCCAACTTCTATGGAATAGCTGGATAAAAAAAAGTGGCGATATGTTCTCAGATTCTGGTGTTACTTATTCAGAGATATTTAAGGCTATTTTTCTTTTTTAATCCCTTATTATTGTCCCTGTAGGGTTTGGATCCTTGTATTAGAGAAGGATAGGGCCAAGGGGAAAACATAACCTAGTCACCCTATGAAATCCACCCAGGCCTTGAATTAAATATTTCTTCCTTCAAGCAACTCATCGATAAGCAAGGAGTGCTCTTTTCATCCTCAGCAGCCTGACTTGCTGCCAGTCAAACTCTCCTAGTACTATTATTTCTTTTTATTTTTTTTTCCTAACAGCATCAGGGCTGCCAGTGAAGACCAGGACTTATGGTGCTGTAAAAGAGATGCACACAGCTGAGAGCCTCTCCATGCCCCAGTCCTGCTTGGCTGCAGCCCAAGGCTGTGCGAGAACCCAGTAATTCCTATAACCTTACATCGAGTGTTGCTTCTCACTGTTTTTTTCAATGTTTGTGTGTAGTTCCTGCTCGACTCCTGAAGATGGCAAACGTGCCCTGTTATAATTATTATACACACATTAATATGCAGTTGTCCATAGGATCGTGTGTGCATGGTATTTTTTATTTTCCCGATGTTATAAAATCCCAAGTTCATCTAACTGCATGAACAAAAACATCTATTTTCCTTGGCAATCTAAGGATGTCTACAAATCACTTGGGTGTTTTGTTTTGTTTTGTTTTTATTTTTTAATACTGATTTATGTTGTCAAGGCAGATTCCTGATAGATACAGGTCTGGAGCTTTCTGTTGAGGAGGGAGGGAAAAAGGGCTTGATTATTTGCTGTGTTCTGGTTCACCTGCCTGGTGTCAGGCTGGGAAAGTGGCGGTGGATCACGGTACAGAGCATGATGTCATGGATCACACTGAGGAGCTGGATAAGCGTGGTAGGCAGGAGCTGGAAATTTGAGGACAAGAAGAGCAATAGGTAAAACGATTCCTGGGAAATCTAGACAGAGATACCAAGTGTCTCTGAAGGCAAAATAAAGTTCCTTCGACTTCCTGAGCTGTGTCAACCGTTTGGCTAGGTGGTCTGAAGAGGCTGTAGGGAAGTTTGCAAGACGATAGAGATAATGTATTAAGACTAACTTTTTTTTTTTGTGGGCATGTCTTTTATGACCAGCAGAGAAAACAAAACAAAACAAAACAAACAAACAGGACCCGGTAAAGAGGAAACTAAGATGAAGTTCCACACACTCATCCAAGCTCCTGAATGAACTGTAGTCCTTGAAAGAGCCAGATCATCAGGGGATCCTGCAGAGCCTCCAGCCTCTGAGCTCAGAGGTGTAACACCTTCTCGGATGCCTTAATTCAAGCCAGAATTAAGAGCAAGAACGAGAGGAGCTGCTGTCCAAGGCTGCCCAGCCCTGAAGAGAGGTCGCTGGATTGCTTGCTCAGCATGAACGTGGCTTGCATCTCCTTTTCAGGATGTTCTGAAGTACGCCTGTGGAAGTTGCAATGGGCTGCAGAGGAAACCTTATTGACTTTTCCACTCCTGGAAGGTGTTTGGTATATGTGCAGTGAATGAGCTGGTGCTGCCTGCAGTGATGCCTGCGAATCTACTCAGGCTGTGGGGGTGTGGGAGGTATGATAAGGGATGTTAGTGGCCAGTTTTAGGCATTGAAGTGGGAATTTCTAACACCTGCACAGCTGTTTTCCTGGGAATGTAAGCAGGGTCAGGAACAGCGAACTGTCCCGAGTCAGAACAGGTGGGGAATAAATGACACTGATTCACTAGATGACAGTAAGGAAACCACATTACAGGCTCATCTGTAAGGAGGGAAGCATGGATCCTAAATGAGATGTGATTGGATAGACAGGAAGACAGATGGATAGATAAGGGGAGAGAAAGATTCAAAAACGAGTAGATATACAGATGTCCACAGAGATGGATGGACAGCTAGCAGTCAGGAGGAGCTGTAGTAGCTAGTCCCGTGTACCCTCTTCTCTGTGCGGGATTACAGGCATGCTTTGCTCTGCAATACATCCCCCGTCTCAGCCTAAAGGATTTCTTATCAACCTCTCAGCTCTTTTCCACTCTCCTGTGCGCTTGTCTTGGGATGGACAGGCATGATGCAGCAGGAAACATGATTCCTGGTGCTCCAGGGCTGCCCTTGACTGCCAGCGGAGATAGGCTCCGGCTGCTACATCTGTAGAGGCTTAGTGCTGTTTCATGTTATGGTCTAGCTCACATTACAAGGATTTACTTCTAGGTTTGCTGTTCAAGTGAGCTTCAGCGTATGTGGAGGCAAGGTTAGGCTGCCTGAGACATCTTCCAGAGTCCAGCAACGGAGACCAGAGCTGTCATTAAGAGCAGAACACTGAGCAAAGACACAAAAGTCTTGGGGTCTCTGTCAGTGGGCTGCTGAGGGACCTTTGGCATGTGCCTCCCCTTCTTTGTGCCTCTTCTTCCACTAGTAGGCGTCGTGACTACTGGATCACAACGGAATTGTTTTGAGATCTGTGGGTGCAAACAAATACAACCAGTGAGCATAGTAAAGGTTTAATAAGCAAGCAGCCTGTTCGACCTTGAGTATTTCTACAAGGGTCCAGGCACAGACCCAAACATCCAGCTATTGCCATTTGGGATTTCAGATTTCAGAGGCTAGCCTGACGAACCTTGGAGAAAAATTTCACCTTCACGTCACACACGTTCTTGCTGACAACCATGAAATGAATGCATTGCTGCAAATTAATCCCACCACGGTGCTAATACCGTCTGCGGAGCAAGCTGCAGGTGGACAAAATTCTGAGGGCTGTAGAGGTTAGAAATGCCCATACGGTGGTGCTGTTGCTACGTTACTGGTGCCCAGACCTCTCGGTGTGTGGGAGCAGCCCAGACTGTTTGTTGAAAATCTCGGCAACTTCAGAGCATCAAAAATGCATTTGACATTTTTTTGTTATTTTGCTAATTGCTAAGCTCTTTTGGTTGTAAAAGGCTCGGAGTGTGGGATCCCTGCCAGCTTCTGCTGGCGATGCCTTGCGCATCTCCGAGTTCGCAGGAAAAAGGGAGTGCATCTTCCTATGCTTACGCTTCAGAGTTGGGGTAAAATGTGGGGACAGTAGCCCCTGTGCTATGATCACAAAGCAGTTCTGTGCTTACTTTGCCATCACAAAGCACTTTCTTGTCCCTTCACATACCAGGCATTGCAGTTTTCTATGGCCAGATGTAGCAAGAGGTAGTTTGAAACAGTGGCAGAAAACATGACTTTGCTGAGATCACACAACGGGGCAACATCAGACCTCAGACCAGGACCCTAACATGCCTGCTGCTTCCTAGTCTGTGTCCTTTTCCTTCCATCAGGAAAATTATTTAATTGCTCTGGCCCCTATAGGAAACCACAGAATATCAATGGGGAAGAACTCGAGATTTCCAGTACAGCTGCTGCAGGTAGAAAAGGGTAGACCTGATGGCTGGACACACCAAGGCTGTCATAAGGCCGTCATAGACAATTGCTCCCCATGTGGAAGTGGTGCATTCAATGCATGGCCACTTATGGTCCCTCCTTTGTCCTTCATCTCCTCATTTTGAGGCCAGTACTCATGGGTGGTACTGCTTACCCCACTTCAACACAGCTTGGGGAGGAAACTTTGGCACGGGAGCTCAGCTCATGGTCTTACATATGGGAAAAGTATTTTCTTGAGAAGACATATTTGTCAGGCTGTTTTGTGACTTGGTTGTGAATTTATTGACAAGATACCATTTTGTTGACAAAGAAATGTTCTGCAGAAATAATAAAGCTATTTTAAATCCAGGATGGATTTTGCAATCAAACCCAGGTAGAGAACTCAAGATCAGTCTACAATAGCCAAACTCCGTTGGTTAGGACGTGCAATTAAGATGCAGGAGATACAGGAGCAGTCCTTTTAAGTCATATTTCCTTTTGCTTGAGAAGATGCTGTATCCACAGATACTGGAATTCAGATTGTACTTGTCTTTGTCCCTCCTTTTAGAACTGTTCCACTTTGTGTTAACTAATTATAAACTAATTGGGCTGGAGAGATGCAGTGTCATGAAGCAATTTGATTTTGATGAATTGGCAAATTCTTACAAAAACTGTTTCATTAAAAAAGTTTTTTTTTCCTGGCTGCTTTATCAAATGCTCCAATGCTTAGGACAGCAGAAGATGAGTGGTACAACCCAGGAGACATAATGGGAATTCTGATTAATATCTGTCATTTCCTCCTGTTTTAACTGTTTAGTTAGAAAATCAATTTGAAAAATCAACCCACAGTTTCTTGGAGTCATTGCAAAAAGAAAGTTTTTTTAGCTAAATAAAGTATATATGAATAGCTCTAAAGAGAGGGCTTTATTCTGGCTTAATATCCTATTTTAAGTACTGGCTAGGAGACTCTTTGGCAAGCGGCACCAGGGGAATGAAGTTGTTTCTAACTCCAAGCATTGCCCTCTCATCCTGACAGTATCTAAGTAGCCAAAATATTTAATACAGATTAGAAAAAAATTATCATTACTTCATCGTTTCCTTGCTGTATCCTTGAAGTTTTCGTTGGTGTATCCTCAGATTACCAGTTTTTAGCTGTCTGTACCACACTCCGATTCAGTGATTCTCTGAGTTTCTTCCCATGTCACCCGCTAACGATGAGCTCGTGCGATGCAATCGGGTTGTGGTATCTGCTCATACAACCCTGGCCGCTCTCTGCGCTCAGGGGAGATCTGGTTAGGGGGGCATGGGGTGTTGTCTAACTTATCCTAAAGTCAGACAAATTGTCCCCCCAGCTCCATTTGTTGGCTACATCTCTACTGACTATACTGGGAGCTTAGATACTCAGCCCTAAATAGGCCACTACCTTGCAGATGGTCGTGTTTTGCCTGATGCCCAACAATAAACACACACATAAAAGGAAAAAAAAAAAAAAAGTGTTCATATGGTGTGACTCAAAGCTGTTCTCAGCAGTTACATTTTTGGATTTGTCACTGGAATGAAATCATCCTTCACACATCCCCAGGCAGGAGTCGGAGATCCCTTCCCCTACTTGACCTTTACAAATTGCACACCCTGCTTTGCCGTAACCTTTTCAGAGGTGCCACAGACCCCAAGCACAGATTTTTTGTAATCGATACCACAGCCCTGCACAGAGCACATGACTTAACAACTGCCTTCTCAGTCTCTTCAGCAAAAACCGTGATGCTAAAGGATAGAGACAAGGAATGTGCCTGGGATTAAAACAGAGATCTGACAGCACCTGAATGGAGGAGATGGATTTACAGACTCAGCAGCCTGGGCACGGCCAAAAGGATGCAATTTTCATGAAGGAAGCTTTCTGATGAGCAGCAAAGCTAGTGAAGCTTAGTTTTCCAAGCACATGTATCCTCTGTCCTCTAAGCTCCCAGTTCCCTGTTTATGTACCATTACCTGCCTTTTGACTCCCTCCCATGACTCCTTCCCCTTTGGCTGGGCGAAAGGCATCATGTTCAGGGTATGGATTTTCTGACTGGCCAGCTGGCTGCTGCTTCTAAGAGTGGTTGAGGAGCTGAGATTCCTTCGGCGGGACCACTCATTTTGGTTTTTCTCTTTTATTTGACCAATTTTCACAAAAACGAGAGTATATCTTGACCTTTGAGAACTTTCTCCTCGTTGAGTTTGCTTGAACCTAGGCTGGCTGATAGCCAGTCAGATACATGGGCAGGCAGGTGGACAGACGGAGGGATGAACAATCAATGCAACTGCCTAAGCCATATTTCCATAGACCAGGTTAAGAACTTATGGAACTGCAAGAAAAACACCCATAGATGAACACATACAAAAAAAAAGAAAAATAAAAAGGATAAAGCCACCAAAGAAAATTGGATTTCAAGAAAATATCAAGGATGATACAAAATAATTGCTGGCCAGGGAATAGATAAAGAGGTAGCAGGAAAGGTAACGGGTGCCATTCCTCCCTTGTGGTCCACAAACCCTGCACAGAAGAAAAAAAAGAGTCAGGAGTTCAGGGAACAGTCTGTTTCTCTCATTTTGATGGTTCACATTGGATGGACCTTGGCTAATTCTTCTTCACTTCACAAAGCAAGGTCGTATGCTCTCGGGGGCATAGCAGCCTGGTTTGAATTAATTTTCTATTAATTACTGGAATGATTTTAGCATTAATAAGCAATGGCTATTTTTAGCAGTAGGACTGATTAGGCATCGGAGAGAACTACCCGGGAAGTTGTGGGGCTCCTGCTGCTTAGGAAAGGGAGAACGACCATCCCCGGTTGGACCAAAAGGTCCATCTGGCTTATGTGCTGCCTCTGCCCATAGGCCCTTAGTTGTTGCACAGGGAAAGATTATAAGAGAAAAAGTCAGAAAAGACTGCTTTCTCCCACAATATCCCCCTAGTTTTGGCTATCTGTGGCTTTGTGGCTTCATGATCAGGAGGTGGTATCCAGACCATTCTGCTTTTTTATGAAAGACTTGTCTTTATGGATTTCTCCCACTCATTTCTCAGCCTTTTGTGGGTTTTTTTGGTCCTAAGAGATCCTCTGCAAAACCTTTGCTTGTCTACAGCCTCACACCCGCTCTTTCCAAGATGGAATAACCTCAGTACTTTCTTCTTTCCTCCCTGGCCACATTTTCTAGACCATGGCTGATTGCTTTTACTTCTCTCTGGATCAGCTCCAATAGGTACATCTTCTGGCTGAGGTCTTCAGCTCAAGGTTGGAAGCCTTTTTGGGAGATAGATTTTTGCCAAAGGTGAGGTATTGCTCTCAGCGCAGTGCTAGTGGGGTTAACGTAAATTCTGCAGGAACTGTGACAATGTGGTCTGCTGTTTTCTTCTGGCCATTCATTTCTGAAGCCATGGCAACCTTCTTAAAAATTCCAAGGACAAAGTGACATGTGCTTTGAAAAGCAATGCCTTTATCTCCCTCAGTAAATTAAATATCCTTGTAAGGGTGTTGGTTTGTTTTTTTTTTTGTTGGTTGGTTGGTTGGTTTTGGGGTTGTTTTTTAACTGTTATTTTTTCCACTGAGACCAATGGGCAAGAAATGGTTGTACAAATGCTACAAATTGTCTTACCCTCCCAAGTAGGAAGATTGCATGAAAGCTATTGGAAATAGTCCCTGGCCCATACTAACTTCTAACTGTACAGAATTTTTTGGGGACAATGGTAGACACTTAGCTGCATTTATTAGACTCAGTGCTGTGTGAGTGTTGAGTGAAAAGACTGCTCTTAAATATAAAGAATAAACAGCAAGTTATTGGCAAATGATGCTGATCATCATCATTTGATTGGGGGTGTAGCAGCACAGATAAAGTTTTGCAGAGCTATCTAAGTTAAGGTTTTTAGCCTAGAATAATCAAAAAGACATCAAGGGAAGAGGGATCAAAAGAAATGGGCAGAGGTGAGAGGGCAGAAAGAATGAATTTTCCATCTGAACAACCAGCACCAGCCAGAGTATGAAATCAGGCTGGTTTAGATAACCACTGAATATAAAAATGAGATTAAATTTTTGATAGAGTTTGCCTGGAAATAAGGTTATAAATTAAGCATATGCAGTTACCATATTTGTAATAATGCAACTTTATGTTAGGGATTGCAGAAGAGTAGGTAGGTTGTGCCCTGGAGATGCTGGGAGATGGAGATTCCCATGCGTGCATGTGTGCACAGAGCACAGACTCACGCTTCCTTCTGCTTTAACACCAGCAGCTTTAACATGACTTAACCTAAACCACCTGACCCCTATTAGTGTTTCTTAACATTGTAAAATCCACAAGAGTTTCGGCAGGAGTATGTTACTCTTTTTGCTATGTTTATAAAATTGTACTACTTGTAAGTTTGGACTATTTTCCATACAGCATTGTGTAGCCTTGTTTTGATTTGTTTGCAATTGATGTTTGCTGTAAGAAACTTTAAAAATGAGTTATTTGTAACGTCCCATTTGTTTTTTTTCAAACCAGCAAGGCGTTAGTTGACCTGGACCAAAATTTTCCAGGGTCGAGGCAGACAGTGGTGTTCTAGCACAGGAAACATCCCCAGGCACTGTTTAATTTACAGTGAACTGAGGATTTTTGGCCATGAAAGCATCAATTACAATCCACTAATCGGGGTGACTCCTGCTTCGATGTTGAACCTGGCTGCAGTAGCGGTAGCTAGGCTGTTTGAGCAGCTTTGCTTTGTGGCTTATCTGGGAGGAAGGTGTTTCATTTGTGTCTGAGGGCTTTTAAAGCACTTTGCAAATATTAATGCCTTCACACCAGTGTGCTCCAAATGAGGTAAATATTGGGCCCATTTGCAAACAAAGAATGGCAAAAGCAAATGATTTGCTCAACATCCACTAAATAATGCAGCTTTTAAAAAAAAATCGACCTTCAAAAGACACCTGTTGGGGAGGGAGTAAGAGTCAGATAGTCTCTGAATTGAATGAGTCTGCACAGGTGGACCACAGTTGTAAAGATAAATCCATGTAAACACGATGTAAAGACACAAATTGTCTAGTAGAACTCCACTGGCTGAATGATTGAGCATATCAGGAATATAATCAGTGGTGTTGGCTGCAAACTCTGCCTTGCGGCCAGGGTTCACGAGGTGCAGAATACACAGTGATTACTTTCTCCCTGTGCTGAAATGCAACCTCCTCAAGGGGTAAAACGGGAGGGTTGCTTAAACGGCAATACTGCCTGACAGCTCAGGACAGGCAGCGCGAGGCGTATCTGTGATGATCATTATGGGATTTAGGGTTGAAGGAGGTGTTCGGCTGGCCTGGAGCTTGGCCAAGCCTCATGGTTGACTCTTTCTGCAATTACTGCTCGTGGGGAGCCCCACTGTGGTTACCCCTCGCCTGCAGCTGGCATCGCTGGTAAAGCAGCTTCCAGCATTGCTCTGAGATGGTGTCTCAAAAGTGCCCTTTTAATTACCTAGGGACTGCAACTGGCAAAACACTTAAGGGTGTACTTAACATTAAATGTGTACATAAGTTCTATTTGGCTTGGCTGAGGATGCGACTCAAGCGTCTTACTAAATAAACATGCCCTCAAACAATGGATAGGGACATCCTCCATACCCCCTGACCTTTTATTGCTGTTGTTCATTTCCACTAATACAGGTATTTCTTGCTTTCCTTGGTCGTACTGCCCTGTCGTAATATACTTGTTGCTCTGTGTAAAGAGAGTTCAGACACCAGTTTGAACTGAAAGCCACTTGCTTCTACGTATGTCCCTTCGAATTTTTCTTTTAGTTCCTCCTCTGGCTTTTTTCCCCATCTTTTTTTAACAACTCTGTTTTCAGGCACCCAAACTATCTGGTAGTTACGCTGTCTTTGATAAACATTTCTATTAATCACAACTTGTAAATACCTTGCCTGTTTAACTATGTGTAATTTATCATAAAGGCTTGTGAAGCCTTTGCTTTCCCTCTTCTCTGTAGAAGAAAAGGAAACAAGAGGTAAACTCACAGTGTTATTTTAAGTAAGCTATTAAGAATGGGACTTAGTTTATAGATCCCCCCCCCCCTTTTTTTTTTAATGAATATGACCGCTTAGACTTCCCTTAGCAGGGTTATATATCTTGCCTCCTGGTTTTATATATTGTTTTATATATTGTTTCCTGGCAATGTATTTTGTCCCTAGATTTTTTTTTTTTAATTTCTTTGATCCCTCTTCCATATAGCCACATCAGGTTTATTAAACACCACAGTGGCATGGAGAAGTGCAGACCCCTGCAAAGGAGTGGCAGACCTGTTTGGCTTCTCTTGGGATCATATATCCTCGCCCAAACTCCATTCAGGTGAGTCCTAGGTCAGTCTCCATCTCCAGGAGATGTCTCCCAGCGCAAAAAAGCAGGAAACGAGTTGAGGGAAATTGAGGAAAATCCTTGTCAAAAAGGGGAAAAAGAAGTGTTGTTTGTCTCCTTTAGCATTTCGGTGCTACCTTAGCCTAGTGAGCAGGTACCAATGCCCACTTTTTTGTCCCTACTGTGATCTCCTGCTCAGTTGCATTTATTGACCTCTTCTACCATGGTCCTGCGATGTGAATGTGTGCGGACATAACCCTTCCAGGCAGAAAATTACTCCCATGAGGCGTGTGGAAGTCTTTTTTAAACGTCTAAGATATGAACAGTCAACCAAAATCTTTGCCTTAGCTGTCATGGGCAGGAGTTGTTTTCCTTCTGAAAACACCCCATCACAGGAGATGTTAAGGAGCTGCCTAATATCATGGGGGAAACATTTATTTACCTACCTTCCATTGGTGGAAAGGTCTAAAGGTCTGGTCTGGGGTTTCCCTGTGTAAGATGGACAAATTAAGCCAAAATTTTAGACATGTTGAAGTTCATAAAACCAGTAATACCTAACTCTGAGGCTGTAATCATCAAAATCACTGCTCATCATAAGATTGCTTAAAACTGTTTAAATCTAACCTCTGAGATGGAGTGCAAGGAAGAAAGAAATCACTTATTCCCATCTAAGCCCTGTCAGATCCAGAGATCCACCCAAATCTCCCACAGGATCCAGCAAGGCTACACAGAGCTTGAGACACCAGCTATGCCTCGAGCATCTTCTTGGTGATCCTCACAATCCTTTTGAGTGGTACATTGCCCAAAGACAAATTTCAATCTCCTGTCCGATGGGGCTGGTAAGAAACTTTGGCTCACAAGAAGGCTGCAGTTCAGCTGTGACATTCCTGTTCAAGGTGCTCCTTTATAAAATGTGACTGTGGAGTTCCTAAGGATCGCAGCTGAGAAAGCCTGTACTATACAGTTTTCCCTGAGTCAACACATGCTTCTTCACTCCTCCTGCTCACCTGGGAAGGAAGCTTTTTCCCTCCTATTTTATCAGCTTCTGCTTTTTTCTTCAATTTATTTCTGTGTGTTTTTATTGATGCCGTTACTGCTGCTTTCTCCTGAAGTGCTAGGGAATGGCCCGAGCAGGAGACAAGCTCTGGGGCAGGAGATGTTCTATTCCCACTGCTTTAAAACGTGTGACTTCAAGAAAGAATTCTCCTTGGGTGAGATTGGAAGAATTGGAGCCCAGGCCCAAACAGGAAGAATTGGTTGGATTTCTCCCACCTTCTCCTGAAGTGTAGGGTATTATTTGCTTCACCAGGATCCTTTGGGGATTTTACTTAAGGGAATGGCTGCTGATAAAAGGATATAGAGCAGCAGCAGTGCTCAGCCTCTCTGTAGAGAATTTGGCACATAGCATGTGCCAGGTGATTTGTGTTGACAGTGCTGTTGCTTTTCTTCAGCCCCCAAGTGGCTTTTAAGGCTGCAGCTGGGAGTACATGTCCCCCCCCTAAATCATAGCTGTAAGCTATAAACCTATTCACAGGACCGAAGGCTCTTCAGAGATGGTAGCCAGCACTGTACTTTTCAGGCAGGAGGTATTAATTAAAGGGGGAGTGATGAGTGTGCTCCCTGCCAGACTGCTTTCACAGAGGAGAGAGTGAGCAGGATTGTCTGTATGTCCGTTCGGGTGTGAAGAACAGGTATGGGGAGCAGTGAAGACAGTGGTTTTCACAGGGCTCAAGAAAGTAAGACTGGTGGGATGTCTCTTCTAAACCACCGTACCTTGAGCTGTGCTAGAAAGCTAGCTAAGGGCAGTGGAGATGTGACATTGGGAAAATCTTGATGGATTGCACCCAGGTTATCCATCCGAGACCCAGAGAGACTGGGGGTGATGGTGTAATTTTGCACCATATATATATATATATATAAAATGAGCACGTGTTTACTTTCCATCTCATCTCCAGTTTTAGGGTTCAATGAATGAAAAGACAAAAAAAGGCCGCAGGGGGGGGGGGGGGGGGGGGGGGGGGGGGGGGGGGGGGGGGGGGGGGGG
>JAVJGG010000029.1:52390937-52428014 GCA_035590195.1 Aviceda cuculoides | reverse complement strand
ACAAAAAAACGCAGCACTCCCTCCCCCCCCCCCCGCCCCGTGCCTGGCCCAACAGATGTAAGGGTCACTGCCTTTTCAACAAATATGTGTTTTTTCAGATGAAAAAGGTGTCACTGAGCTCTTTCTCACCTCTGGTGCTTGCAGAGGTGCTGATGAGTTTGGAAAATCAACTTGCTTTCGGACCTGGTTGGCCAGAGACAACAGAGACAAGGGATGTGGATGAGGGTGGTGGGGAAGAGCGAGAAGGTCCTGCAGGGCACTGCCCACCCCACGCGTGCGGTGCTGAGACAGTCAGACGTGCAGGGGGAGGGCAGCCTGAAGGAGCATCTTTCTCCCAAAGGGGATGAGTTCTGTGACCATCAGGAGGACAAGCTCTGTCTGCAAAGTTTGGCACTGCCGGGAAATCCTGTCTCCCTAACCGCTCTCAGAGTTTTCCCCAGCACAGGTTTCACAGAAGCTGATGCTTGAGGAATTGATAGGCCTGAGCCTTGCAGGAAAGGCGTTTTACAGTGGCTGATTGCACTCCCACAAACTGGTTTTGTTTTCTCTCGAAGCCTCCTTGGGGACTGCTGTCCTCATCAGATGCTACTCTGTGGACTAAAAGTGGTTGTTTCCACAAGGTGGGAGCTCTCTTCCCCTCCAACAGGGCAGATAAACGTTGGAAAAACACAATTCGGATTGCACTGCCTTTGATTTTTCTTTCACCCCGGCCCCTGAAGTCAGCAGGGGCAACTGGGATCTCACCAAGCAAGAGGTCCAAGGACACACAAGTGGCAGGAGCCAGGAAGCAGTCCCCCACCGGATCCTGAGCAGAGGCTCAGAGAGCTCACTAGCGTATGTCAGAGGTTCATAACAGAGATAGGAACATTTTTAACTTATGGTAGAACTTGCTTTTGGCCTACTGACAAGAGCAGAAAGCAGTCAACAGCTTTGCACTAAATGTAACTCTGTTTCCACCTGCTCTCTTTCCTTTTGTACTGGTGTAACCTCTGCTTTCTCTTTTTGCATTGCAATTTTTACCAATCTGGGGCAATATATGTGATGCACTTAGAGAGGTCAGGCAGGAATTGGACGGTGTCAAAGAGGGGAGGAGAGCTAGCATGAAAATTAACACAAACACTGTAGAATTATTGCATTTTTCCCCTGATGGAATCAGCATGAAAAAAAAAATGCAGAAGCACCCACTGGAGAGAAGAGGGACTGGGCACAGGACGTAGCAGAAAAGCACATCTGCAAACACGTCGCAGTTTCTGCTCTGTCTCTTCGTTTGAAGTGATTCCCAGAGTGCCTGTTGCACTGGTAGCTCACAAATTTGTTGGTGGAGGGTTAGTGCTGCGAGTGGCCAGCCTGCACTGCCTCGAGTGCACGGCTCAGTTGCGCGGAGTGGGTCCTGGGGCTGGTTGCAGAATCACCCCCATCGCTTCACCAGCACGCTGTTTCTCGTAGTTGGGTAAGCATAACTCATCTTAGAGAGTCTCCAGGGTAAATCCAGGCAATTAACTTGCTTGAAAGTGTTCCCCTATGAATATTTTAGCACAGCTGCTCCTGCCAAAGCTCCTGAAAATGAACACACTCAGTAGAAGTGTTCAAAAAGTGCAGAAACATGACAACAGGAAAATCTTAAAATAGGAATATTTGCAAACCATTCAGGTGGATTATTCACCGTTATGTTTCTTTGGAATTTGCTTTCTTTTGCTCATTGCTTAACCTCTAAGAACTGACAAGCGAAAAGAAAACACAGGGTCCAGCCTGCTCAATACCTGCCTCACTGCTGAGCAAAACCTACCAGATATGTATCATCTTGGGATGTTTCTGGAGTTCTCAAATGTGCAAAATGAATGGACTAGCTTGAGTTGTACAGTGAGATCAGACTTGATATGCTACTTAAAATTGCAATTCTCCTTCAATTCTTCTCCTAAAAGCTTAATTAAATACATGATGGGGACCATCCTAAACTCACCTGAACCTACCGGAGAAAGATTGAGAGAAGAAATAAAAAGTGGGAAAAAAGAGCCAGTGGGGACATATATACAGGAACCATTCTGGAATACCTTTAGCAGAGCCAGGATATACAGAGCAGAAGAAGAAAGATTGAAAAGGGACAATTATTGGATGTGGCCTGGGACCTTCTCTTGTTCTTTGTGACCTCAGCTACCCAAATGATCTGTCTGAAAATGTGCTGATAGGCATTTTAATTATAGGTCAGCTGCACAGGGCCATGTAATCATGGCTGGTCTTATTTAGCATTCCTCAATAGCTTATCCCAAAGCATTTTAGTGAGGAGGAAAGGCTCACAAGGGGCAAGAATTTTGTTTATGAGACCAACAGATGTAGCTGGAGAACACTGCTGAGCTCTCAGGCACAGAAGACCCTCATCAGGTCTGAAACTGAAGCAGCAGACTTGAACAAAAGGACAGCTGAGAGTAAAATTGCTCTAAGTTATTTTCTTGGTGTTAATTGGTGAGATAATTTGAAAGGAAAGGCATCCTGCACTTGTGGAGCAAGCAGGTGTGTTGGTAGGGCTGGTAAGTGATAAGGTCATTACCCTGCAGGATAGAGGGACAGAAGAGAAGCAAATTTAGTGTTATTATTCTCCATTGTAGACACTGGGAAACTGAGGAACAGAACAGTAAAAAATTTGCCTAAGCTCACCCCACTGGCAGTAACAAAGCTGAGAATAAAACTGAGAGCCTTGAAGCTCAGTCCGTGGATCCTGGGATTTCCCTGCAATAGTTGTAGCACAGTCACCGTCGTGTAAGGGAAGAGAGAAGGAACTCTTGGCAGGGTGCATTGGGTCATATAGGAGGGGACTCTTAGGAGCTGCGGCAGGGAATGTTGTTCTCTAGTACAGCTCCTTTGGTCTGATGCTTCTGGAGTGGGACCAATTTCCTAATTCACGCTAACGTAGAAGTGGTTGGACATTTCCTGAGCTGGGGATGAGGGTCTGAACCTCGGGCTCCTTTTTGTGTTTGTTATTCAACGCAAAGTTCTCTCTTTCACATTCAGGATTTTGCCAAGTGCCCTCATCTCCTAGCGTGACCAACATGCCCTGCACAGCAGATCCTGCTGTACCTTCCTTACTGGGTGTATGATAACATAATACTGGAGGGCCTGACACAAAGACTGGAGGGCAGGTCCAACCATGCTGACAGGTCTATGATCATGAAAACATTAACCATCATGATATGGTGTCATACTGGAGATAGTAATTTCTCTTTCTAATGTCTATGGAGGAGATAAGAGGTATGACCATACTGGTTCCAGTTCCAGGGTCACCTTGACTGGTATTAGCTCAGGTATCTGAGCTTCACTGCATGGTAGAAATGTGCCTTTTCATCCTTTCCAAACTTTTATCCACATAACTGTTTCATGAAGAAATTGTCCTTGTTAGCCCAGCACACTGTCTACCTTCCTCATTTTCAATGTACTTCAGGCATGAAGTCCACCGGAATTGAACCAGGGAGCATCTCCAAGTCAGCCCAGTGGGAGTAAGCACCATTACTCCAAGATGAGAACCCGAGGAGCTAATAGTGAGGGAGGAGGAACTTCCTCCTTGTCCTCTACTCAGGGGGGTTACGGTGGAGATGTGGATATGTTCACTGGGGACTTCCTTTTGCAGCTGTCCTCTCATAGCACTCTTCATAAGCTTTCATCATGAGTTAGTCCTGAGTTAGCCTTTACAGAGAAATCTGCTGCCTGTCGAAGACTTAATTGCACTAGAGGCTTTCAACAAGATGCGCATTAATGAGCCGGAATTCAGATATTCGTGACTTAATGAAAAACCCAGTAAAAGGGCTGGTCATGGGCTTCAGGCAATTCTGCATTGAACGGAGGAAGCATTTGCTTTTGCTTAGGACATTAATACAGGGAGGATAGAGGAGAGTGGCTTGTCACCATCTGTCAGTTCAACCTGGAGCATAGCCAGGAGAGCCAGGCAGTTAATTAGAAATAAGAGCTGTTTCCTTTCACAGACATATATATATGTTTATATATAGGCATGTGTGTATATTGCCATTAGTGGAAGTATCTCTTTCCTTTCTAATTAAATGAGCCAGCTAAAATTTTGTTAGATTATATTAGCTCTGGAGAACTTGCTCAGTCACATCAGTCTGCCTTTGCTCTTCATGAGCTCCGGGACAAGCTTAGGGAAACACAGCCCTACAGCAAAGGATGATATAACTCACGTATTTTGCTCTTTTTGAATGGGCTTCAAAAGGATGACATTAGACTGAGAGAGGAAAGCTGTCATCTGTGTTACAGGATTCATTCCTCCTGCTGGCATCAACGGCAGATAGTCTTCTCCTGATGTGTTTAATAAGCAGGGATTGCAAATGCGCCTTGCTAGCAGATATCATCTCCTTCTCCCAGATGTCCATATTGTGTCCAACCAGCCACCAGTGTCCACCTGGAAGGAAAGGAGCTCCTTCTCAGGCCACCGGGATCCAGATGATGAATACAGAAATGCTGTGAAACTTCAAATAACCAGATGTCTAGAAGGACTGGCCATGCTCTGCAGACCTCGGGCAAACTTTCAGTTGTCCTATGAACAAAATATGCTTGTCCATAAGCAGTGGGTCCTGACAGGAGTCCTCTTTGTGGATTTTGTATGAAAGGTTTACAAAGTTGCTATTTCTACCTCTCCATACAGCTTTGGGTGGCAAAACACAACACGTATATGCCTAGAAATCACGTCGTTTTGTGGTCTGACATCACTAGTTAAAAGCAGAGATGAAGGAAGATTTCTTTTTTAAGCTGTGAGGAGATCCACATGATCTTAAAGCTCTTGTCTCCAGCTGAGATTGAGATACACGCACACCCATGTGTAGTACCAGTAGAGATGTGAATGTGGACCAGGACTCCAGCATCTGCTGTAGTTGGGCACAGGTTTCCCCTGGACCTTGCACCAAATCAGCCAGTGTCCTGCAGAAATCTTGGCTGCCTGTGGTAATCTCAGGTTACACAAGATGCCAGAAAAACATCTTTTTCAGCAAAAAAATCTTTGGTTCCTTCAACCAGACTCAGTTCTCCTTAGTCATAGGAGAATCTCTGAGAGGAGAGAAGGCAGCAGCTGGTCTCAGAAGATTTATTCTTCTTCCTGCTGAATGACCTCATCTTTTCTTTCGCACTGACCTCAGCCAAACATTGGAGGGTTTAAATCCTTTCTGTCTCACCCTGCACTTGACCATTTCCCTATGTCCCTGGATTTGTGATCCTCCTCCCAACTCCTCGTTGTTGCTTTGCTCTTTCTCCTCTTTACAATAACTGCCTTTCTGCAAGGAGAACCTTTCAGTGCAGCTCTCCCAGCAGGTTTCCAGGTGCATCCTTGTCAGGAAAACTCCTTTGTTTTTTTGGTAAATGACTCCCAGAAGAAACGTGACATGAAGAAGTGAAAATACTGAGAAGGAGGACAGAGTATACGTGGAACTGATTTGCAGGGACTGCTTGAGAGGCCTCTTTGTGGGCTGTGAAGTCTAGAGTCTGTTTTTTTCTAACAAGCCCATGAAGCCCCAGACAGATGTTTAACATTCAAATGAAGCAAGTCTCCATCCCTCTGCTTCTAGCAGACATCAGTGTGTGCACATAGATAAGAGATGAGCTAAGGTTCACAGCTCACTTGTGGAATGACTCATCCCTTTAATTACATCCCTTTAATTACAAATTAGCCTCCTTGACCTTTTCTTCTTGCTTTCTCCTGAGTGCCACAGCACAGTCTGATCTTTGTGCTGCCGAGAGCAGAAGCAAGTGACGTCTCTTGGTGGAAACACTGTTTGAGCTGTGGCCACGCAGTCACCTTCCTTAATCCCATAAGTTCTGCCAAAGAAGTCCCTTTTTCTTGAAAAGGTCTTTGTGACTTAAAGAGGGCTGAAAAATGCAAAAACTCCACGTAAATCTGCAGAAGAAAGAAAAAAAGTCTAGCAAATGAAGATACCTAGATTTGAGCATAAAAACTCTAAAGACTGGGAAAACCGAAGACCTAGTGTTGGCATTCCTGGACGGATTTGCTGTTATGCTATCTCTCTTTTGTGGTCCTTGAAACTGTGTTGAAAGCAATGATGTTACTCTGACACAGAGCTGGAATAATGTAAGGCTTATTCAGCATGAATATTCCAGCAGAAATGCTTCTTGGCAAGAGCAGACATGGAATCCAACCAGGAGACCTCCAGAAGAGGATGGGTAAACCTTTTCTAAAACCAGCAGTTCCTTAGCAGAAGTGAATACAGGAAGTGGAGATTACCTGTGAATTTCCTTTACTTTAGAACGTCAAAGTCTTCAGGAACAGAAGTTTCTAAAAAGGAGAAAACAACATTTGAAGCTATTTGCCTTTATTCATCAGTGAATTTTTGAAATTTTCTACCCTGCTAGAGTGTTTGGAATAACACCAGATTCACCCACTCTGTGCTGGCATTTAACTCATCCCATTATATGCATTACGCCACCACTCCAGCTTTATCCAGGATATAATGTAAGGAACATATACACAGATTTAGAAAAATAGATTCGTATATGTCTATTTATAACAGTACATATATTTATAATTATCTTCATTGTGAAGAAAGTTAAGCACACAGTAGAACAACAATGGCCTCTTCAGCTACATAAAAATGCCATGAAAAGCTCTTTCCTCCTCAGTGAAAAATTTCCCTAAGTGCTCAGAGAAAGTTGCATTTAAAAATAAAAAAAAAAAAAAGCTTAAAAATGGGAATGTTTTGTTTATAATGGTTTATTCCAGTTTAAAGTTACTTTTTCTTTCATTTTAAAAAGTATACCTGGGAAGAAGTTGTAAGGTTTTTCTATAATGTTGCATCACACACACTGACCAGGGCAAGAATTGATTTTAATCAGGCTTTTTGGTTCAGCCCCTAGATTTGAAAACTGAATTATTTTTCTAAATTCCCTCGGAAAACCAAAAGCATCGCTTGTTTTCAAAGCTCAGCTCTGTATCACTTGCTTGAAAGCAGGACTTTTAGCATCCCAGGCAACATAAAGCTCCAGTTTTGTGATCACTCCTAACGGAGGGAGAGCTGGTCCCTTCTTCAACCAGCCTACACTTTGATGTGAGAAGCAGGACATGGGGCTGGGAAGGGCACCAAGGCTCATGTAGAGACAAGGTGATGTATTTGCTCCTCAGATGCTCTTTCAGCATGCAAGCTCTGGCATCTAAGCCCACAACTGCAATGCAGCAGGGAGATGAGACTTGTGGGCCGACTTGATTAAGTAGACCCAGTCATCCCTGAGCTCATCCTGGTGATGGGCTGGCATCGGCCTCACAGGGTTGGAGCTGTGTGGAGTAACATCTGAGAACAGCTGGAGTAAGGAGGGATCATAAGAGGATGACAAAATGAAAGGCTGTTCGGGAGGAAAAACGAAGGGTGGAAGAGGTTGAGAAGTTGGGGTGAGAAACAAAGATCCGGCCTGGGGAACATGATCACAGAGGTAAGTGGGAGAAGGTTTCAGAGGTTCACGCCACATGACCATGTGCTGCAGGTTGTCCTGTGGTGAGAGCTGAGTGAGGTGCATGAATTCCCGTGGGCTTTCTTTAGCTTCTGCAAATCACCCTGTTCTGCTCTTTGCAAATGTCCTCACCATCAGGGTGAACGAGAGACTGAGGTGTGGTTGGCTATACAACAGAAACCATCCCACACTAAGTGCCAACCAGATGGGAAATAACTCAGTGTTTACCAGGAAGCAAGTGGGAAATTCCACCTTACATAAGAGGCCTTTTGCCATCCTCCGGAGAGTTCCTCATGACCTACTTTCCTTGGGATTTTCACTGGAACTATTCAAAGAACTTCATACACATGTCTTGATTTGCAAGTTGAAAAGAAAAGAACAGGAACCTTGCTTTCTTTCTTATTGCACATTGCATAAAGCTTTAATAGCAAGTAATAGCTTACATGGGTTTGATTTTATTACACTTAAATGGGTAATTCTCATGTCTCCAACTGTGCCCAAGAGGACTGAACAGAACAGAAGTGACTGTGCCACAGTACAAATGGGTCTTTGAATTCCTCTTAGATTCCCATGGCCTGGATTGTATTTAATAAGTCATGCACGGTAAATACAACCAAGAGACGTGAGGAGATTCATTAACACTTGCAAGGCGCTCAGGTGCCACCCTTGTGAATATCAGAGGAGAACACTGCAGACAGAGCATGGGAAAAAAATGCCCTGCTTATATCTCTGCCCCTCCCCTTGCTCATTAGTAAAGAATGTTTCCTACCACTAGAGATCCCCAGACATAGCTAAGGGACCACAGCAAGCCATTTCTAATTTTATCCCTGCTTGCTTATGACAGGGAGACATAAGGTTACATCTGAAAGTCAACGTCCCTAGCCCCGTCTTTGACGACGGTTTGTACCATCGCAATGCCTGTTGGCTGCAGGGCGGAGATTTCTTGCGGCATGCCTCAAGCCTTGCCATGATGGACAAGCCAAACAGCAGTGCAGTGCAGACACTTTGGGTGGGCAACACGGGGACCGTTCAGCTGGCCATTTGGCTGAGAGACACAACCGTGCCAGTTTGGTTGTAGAGACAGCCCAGAACTCTCGTGTCCTATAGCTATCCTGGAGCTATTTTCACTCTGCTCCTCCCTTTCTGGGTGATACAGAGTATGGAGACCTCTGACGTGAATATCTCCTATGCTGTCCCCATCTTGCTGCATCATATTTCAATGCCTTGTTAATATTCTCATACTTTGTCCAAATTTCACCTCTGCTCCTTAATCTGTCCTCATTGAATTCGAAGCCTTGCACATTCTCTTCTGCCAGTGAAGGCAGCCTTCTCCTCCCTTTCACTAGGGTCTCTCCAAAATCCGGCTCCATACACCTTCATGGAGTGAATAGCTACCTGAAGTGCCCCTACAGCCTATGAAAAATATCCAAATAACCTACCTCAGATGACCCCAGTTTCTCATTGTGCCTTAGGCAAAGCTATGGAAGTTTTCTGGGATGCTCAGTAGCATCAGTAGCATCAACTGGCCTGAGCTGCCGATCTGGGTTGATGGGACAGAGTCTTGACCTTCCCACCGATGATTTGCACAACTCTACTCTAATGAAGCTGTTACAGTTACTTAGGATCAGATACTGGAGCCTTTGCAGTCTGCTTAGCCATGTCTCCTTTAACACTTTTAAATGGTTAATATGTCACTGCTGACAGCTGAATAAATTGTTAACTAATATGCAAATCAGCAGATCTCCTAGAACTGTCTGAAAAACCTCGTCTGAAGGTGTTTGTAATGCACGATGTGCACTTTAATGTTTGCAACACATTTCACACCAGTAATCATCTGCTCGCCCTTTATAAACAGAACTGCTGTTAAACCATGACCTGTTTCACGCTGGCTTTGTCTACAGCAGTAAATTAAAATGTGTCAGGGAATGTTGCTAGGTGCTGAATTTCTTTTTTTTTTTTTTTTTTTCTTATCCAATTGGATTGCTAGCATCCCCTTGGGCCAACTAGCACACTCTTCAACAACTCCTGAGCATGAGCAGGGACTCACCAAGGTCGGGGACTGAATGCAGTTGTAGCTTGGAAGTGGCTACTTTGTTCTGGAGGGTAAGAGAGTAATAGTATAGATGTGACTTGTTCCATGCCTGGCAGCCTCAGTGCCAGAAAATATTCCTTAATTGAAAAATACAGGCGTAGCCATTGACTGCCGAGCAACAGCTAGATGGAAGGAGCTGGGGGTAATAAGTAAAAGACCCGGATCAGCTTCAGAATTGTGGCCAAGATGTCAAATGGCCTGTTGTTTCAATAGTGACTCCTGCTTGTCCATCAATCAGGCATTTTTCAAGGGCTGCATCATTTCCCATCCTTTCTCTCTTTTGTGTTGAGCTCCCCAAAGGGGAGGTGTCAGCTGCCCAGAGAACTGTTACTGGCTACATGCAACATCTCCTGATCCTATTACTTCTATTCTTTTCACAAAGATCCCTGGAGCTTTGTGTTTTTAAACAGGAAATACCTCTAGCTGAGAATCCCTGTAGCTCCTGGGGCAAAGGATGGAATGCCTTGTTTACTATTATTGATATTTTTGAGCATTAGGCTGACAAAGACAGACAGGCAAATTTCAAAAAAAAAAAAAAAGAAAAAATCATGAGTCCCATATAAAGGCCTGTCAACAGAAATCCAGCTTTAATATGTGTTCTTTCCTCCCTTGTCCTTCTGCATTTCCCTTTGTCCCATGTAGCAAACTTTCCCATGTGTCCTGCACCTGTGCTGGATGGTACTTCAGGAAGATGAAGTTGCTTCATTAACATCACTAATACCCTAGTTTGCAAAACAACAAGAGATTTGTACTTATTGAGATTGCAAAGCTACCACTGGGGTTGTAATTTCCTATTTTTCTCCTGGTTAATGGAAATTCGGACATTTCAATCCCTCAAAGACTTATGAGGTTCTTCCTTCAGTGCTTTGTATGTCTCAGCAGTGTGCGTGGGGCCTCCAAAATACGCAGTAAATCAGCACCATCCCTGAAGCACTTGCAAGAGCTGAAAGAGATGCAGCAAGGCTGCAATGTATTTATCGTTCTAATTGAAATCTCACCAGACTCTATCAGTTTTACCCCTTATACACCATCAGCTTCCTACCAGTCTTCCCCTCCTTACACGATCCTTTGCAGCATCTCCAGGTTCACACCAGCCAATGGAGATGTGCTACGGGTTCAACATACCACCTCGTGTCCATCAGACAGCCCGTCTTTGGTATTTGGACTCATCGCTGCTACTTTTCCCTTGATACCTTGCCTCTCCTACAAGGCTCCGGACTCTCTAAAGTACCGCGTGCCAGAGCCATATTCCTGTAGATGTTGCAAGATGCACAGGGAACTGAATCACAGTTCCATGACGAGAGTTGTTCTGCTTAGCCTAAAGTTATTTTTATAGACAGGGAATATGTACGAATGAAGGATGACGTCAGTTTTCACATTTGCCAGCAGGTTGTGTCGCCTGCGATCGTTTTAGCACTTGCATCCTTGTTTTTTTCTGTGGGGTTTCTATTTTAGTCTGTGAGGTAGCAGCTTTATTTATTTTATCAGATGAAGTTATTCCAAAGCTTGGAAACTGCAGATCACAGCATGTACATAAAACCAGGCATTCCTGGAAGGTTGCCGGTCTCAATTCATAGCACACGCAGTGCACCATTGAAAGGAGTGTCTCTCCCTGTATTTCTTACCTGTTAGAATTGTGAGATACAAATTGATTATAACCCAGTGTGTTGGCCAGACCTAGGAAATCTCTCTGTCAGACCCTGGTCACATTTGGAGCCATTGAATACTATCAAATTACAAATAATGCATCAAGCTCCACCCAAGAGGAACATATTACATTGATGGATGATGTGATCCCATCTCATTTTTTGAACAAACCCTAAAACTTCTATTTAGGTTTTCTCAGGTTCTAAGTGAAGTAGTTTTGTTAAAAAATTGAGGTTATTAGTGGTTAATAATTTTTAATTTCAGTCTTATTTTGATTAAAGAAAGAAAAGACAGGTTGTAACTGTGTAAATTTCACCTAGTTTAGAAATTTAAGTTTTGGTAGTTGGGGAACATGAGGTGGTGTTTGCAAGTCTATCTAGAGACTCATGTGTCTCACTATGAGCGTGCCCGAAGTCCCCATGGCCGTTATTGGGTTTTTAGCTCACGAATCAGCTTGATGATGCAACATTCCCTCCATCTCATAGAGCATAAGTGGGAAGAAGAGACTTGTTGAGGATCAGAAATGTCCTGGTAACAAAACCACTTTTCCTGAGATCCTAGTCAGCAGCCACTTTTGGTAGGGGCCAAAGACTGATGGCCCATGGGGTTGTGCCTGGGAGAACTGGTATCTGGGGAGGCAGCGGCTGTAGGACCTGTGGCTTTCCCAGGGGCAAGATTTGACTGATGACCTGATGGCTGCTTTCTTACCCCTGTGCAAGGGGATCTCACACTATTATGTATCAATTAATCATCAACAAGTTGTCCCTTTGAGAGACGGTTTCTCCTGATGACTGCCAATTCTTTATTTACGTGCCCCACTTCTATTTTAGAAATGAAAAATTCGGTCTGTGTCCCTACATATAACATGTAACCAGTCTCAACATTAGATGGTTTTTCCTGCTTTACCTGCCTTGATTTTTTCCTTCCAACTGTTCTGGTTTTTGCAGCACTTAAACCAGCCCTAGTAGCCATAGACAGAGTCATATATTAAAATAGTTTTGCCTGCTTGTTTTGTCCCTCAAGAGCTGTTGAGATTTGAGAGCTTAATTTGAGCTCTGGGTCAAGCACAAACACAACCCAAGAAAATGGGGAGAAGACGCTAGGGATGTGGAGAGCAGGACAGCTCTCTTCCTTGCTGAAATAAGCAGTCTTTAAGTTTGCAAAAACATTTTTGCCTAAAGGATGCATTTTTTTCCCACTGAAAAGAAGGTGTTGGACGACAATGATGGACTCTACCCAAAGATAATTAATCTGCAGATGGAAACATCTATTCACGTGTGCTCTCTTTAGCCATCTATCCATTCATTATTTTTATAAAGCCCATTCAAGTCAACAAAGAAATTCTGCTGCTTTGCAGGCACCGACAATGTCCTCTGTACCACCCTTGTGGTTTTTGGCAAATTCTCCTCGCGCCACGGTGCTAAGCTCAACATTGACGTCACTAACAACGAGCAATAGCCACCGCCTCTTAATGCTGGGAAGATATTTGCTGCATTTCTATCTATTTGGGGAAGGAAACAAAAGGCTGCCTGGATTTTTTTTCTTCTAGCTCCCCATGGTGCAGAGTTTCCCTGTGTTGCCACAGCAATAAATTTGTTACCTGTTTCTCTAATGACATTGGTTAAATATTTTAATGCAGTTATGTTTAATCATTATTTTGTACTTACAATAAAACCTCTGCAATTACCCTCAGGGACAATAACTGTTTGGTGAACCATGCTGTGGGTTAAACTCCCTGCTCTGAATAAAGAAAATCTGTCTCTCAAGAAGAAAAGTGCTTCACACAGGACACTGCAAGGTTTCTGCCTGTTGATGCTGTTTTGTTCTGCATAGAAATGTGCAAATATTCACTGAAGTGAAGATAGCAATGAATAGGCTTTATAACATGCTGGGTTATAACACCTGGGTTAACACCTGCGAAATACAGTCTCCATCTACACTTGCTGTAAATATATCAGGCAAAGCAGAACAACTTCAGTGATAAGACCAGGAAGAGCTTAACTCCAGCCTGGGCTAGGCACTCTGCCAGCATTTAAAAGACCTGAATGAAAATCCAGTCTCTGCTTTAATTCTGAGCCTGAATTTTGAACCACGATAGTGTACCGAACAAACTCAGTAATTACACTCATTATTTCCTTTCCTGCTTTTTTTATTGCCTGTTTCAAGCAAGCATCCCACAGAAAAGTGTTTTCCTTTGTATGAAACAAAATTACACACTTTCAAATGCATATATTTTTATTTTGAAAAGAAAATAACCACTAACTTTAAGTTTATCTGAGCTAAGACCTATTGGGTAGAGGGGAGAGGAAAAGTTTCTTCAAACTTTCTTGCTGTTGGACCAAAATGTCCTTCCCAGCAGAGAAGGGGTTTGAATGCAAGCCTTCCACCCCAGGGATGACTGTTCTCCCTTCTGCACAGGACTTGCATAAAGTAACTGGGGATCATAATACACGTTGGTGAGTAATACGTGGTATTTAGTTCTAAAAAATACATACGCTTCTGGTTCCAAGGCTCCGGTGCATCATCATACCTGCAAGTGTGACCAAATCCTCCTGAGATCTGTCACCTGGAAGAGGCTCTGACTAATCCTCCCACAGCACAGTCACAGTTTGCGTAAGGGAGCTAAGCAAGATGCACTTCTCCCCTCCCTGCTGGTATCCAGATTTTTGGGATAACCTCGCATGAAGTTTTACCCTCCAGCCAGAGGTCGCTGGTTCCTATCAGGCTCCAAGAGATGCCAGACCAAAAATTGCAGATGGGTACTGATTTCTTCCTAATCGATCCTATGTGTGTTCTTTTTTATCCCTCTGGCTTTCAAAGGCACTTTCAGGAGAGATAACCATAGGTCACTTGGGGGGATGGAAGTGATACCTACAAGGGGGAGAAGGAACAGCAGGTGCCATCAGCATCGGTGTTAAAGCCAAGGAAGCCTCTAAACCCTCCAAAAAGACACACCTTGCCCACCTCAACTTGCTGCCTGGTTTGTTACGCAGAGGGAATTTGCTGCTTGACATTTCTAATTATCACACTGCAGAGGTGTGGAGATCCTGCCGGCAGCAGAATGGAAGGGTGCCGGTGAGAAAGATGACCAAGCAGAATTTTGGGGGCTCCTTATGTCTCTCCAGCCTTGCTTGGTCTGCAGTGACAGCTCAGAATCATCGTAACTTCCCTGTATATATAGTCCATTTATATGTAAACAAATACACATCTCCTGAAGGAAAGCAAAAGGGAATAGCACTGGGTGTAAATGCAAGAGGCTTAAATCCAATGATCAATGAGGCCACTGACTTTCTTCTTTAGTGTAACTACTCTTAATTTTGCCTTTCCTTCAGTTCCTTTCTGTGACGTAAGGTGAGGGATCCCAGTTTCTATGGGCACCCCAAGGCTAAGCTTCATAGAATCATAGAATCATTTAGATTGGAAAAGACCTTCAAGATCATCGAGTCCAGCCATCATCCATGCCCACTAAACCATTCATAAACAATTAGTTGGATATTGGGGTGCAAGGAGACAGGATGAATAGCAACCATCAACTTTCACTTATGCAGGGGTATGGGATGGTATAAATGGGCAATAGGAGGGTGAGATTAATATGAAGGAAATAAAAGATTGACTGGTGCAGACGTAACGTCCAGGAAAAAGTCAGTACCTTCTCTTATGCAAAATGTGCACACAAGCTCTGCAGAGGGCAAAGGGACCTCCAGTAGCTAAAGGCAGTGCAGGGAGGCGAGGGCCACATATTAGGTGGAGGTGGGCCTCAAAGGGAGGTGTCAGAGCGAGGTGGGACCTGCTAAATGGCAATCTGGGTGACCACAGGCAAGACAGCAGGGGAGGAGGGTAAAAGACAGATTATCAGAGTTATCAGTAGCTGAGGACCGAAATGATTCTCTCTGTTTGGTAGGAGAGGCAGAGAAGTCAGCAGTACATATCTGCTGGAGATTTAACCCAGGGCTTAGGGAAGGGAATGGAAGTAGTGTGTTACAACATAACCTATTTTACCAGTCATTCTACATATATAAGGGTCCTTCTGGGGGAGCGCTACGCTGACATCACGGAACATTCACCTTCCAAGGCCGCAACATCTATGCCCTTGAGCTGAATTGGCACCAGATGGGTCTGGAGTAGGATGCAACGGACTCAGTCGATGGGGCTCAAGTCCCAGGCAGAGCAGCTCGCTGAGGCTAAAGCCAACATCCCTCAGCACAGGAACATTTTGCTGCAGGGAAGTCCCGGCCAGCTCAGGGCTAGTCTGTGGGATTGCAGCGTGGCACTGCCATGGATACCTAGTGAGTCGTCTCCATCCAGGAGGATCCCAGAGCCCTTTGCAGAAGAAACTGGCTGAGTTATTATTTCTGTGTCTGTCGAGAGAGTCCTCAGTCGTGGGCTTTGCAATGCGGTCTCCCGTGGTGTAATACGGGACTTTGGAGTCTGTATGGCCCAGTCTAGTTCTTCCTCCACACTACTGGTTTCCAGCCAGACCGGTTGACTTTGCCACCACAACACTGGAGACCAAACTGAAGATCAGTTTTCTTTCTGAACCAGTTCTACTGGCTCATGGTGATGGGAACGTTGTATGAACCAGCTGGGCTAAAATCTAGTGAGATCAGTGAGAATGTTTTTTCCAGTGACTGCCAGGGTCATGGGACAAGACCACTATAAATACGTTATTTTAATTGCTTGCCCAGTGACTGTGCATGCACACAGTGGTCACAAATTGTGAACCTCACACTTTAAAGACAAAATCTGGAAGGAAAAAAACCAGTAACTATTAACCAGTATGCTGTTATACAAGCACGTGTGGTACATGGGTAGTGTACATCAGTTTACATTGCTTTACTGGCCTTCTGGTTCACTTGTTTCCTTAAAAAGGGACAGCAAAAAAGTGGAAAAGAATGTAAAAAATAACACAGCTATTATAAAGGGAACTTTCAGTGTATTAAAATGTGAAGTCCCATTCTGTTTTTATGGATAGCTATAAATAAGTAAACAAGAATTAGGCTACATCTTTGGAATTTTCTGTGAACTTTGCTCGGTGGGCAGTGTTGATTACTGAGTCTCTGTGGCTGACTGGAAAATTCACATACATTTTCTATAGAATATGAGAAGCATACTTCAGAAAGGCCCTGCTTCAGAGCTGCCCCTTTTTCAATTCATTGTTAATCCTGCTGCAAGATTTCATTAAGCTTCAGAAAATATGTTCTTTCAGTCTGTTTCTCTTCAGCTCCCCTTTGGCTGTGAAAGAAGAGCAAAAGAAATGACCACAAGCTTTTTGTCAGTCATGAGAAAAGTTATTTTATAAATTGAACCCAAACTGATGAGTTTGGTGCACAAGGGAAATTATTTCTCCTTTGAATACTGTTACGGTCATTCTTTTTTTCCCATCTGATCTCTCAGTTGTAAAGGTTGAGGTCTCCTCTTTCAGCTGAACCTTATGGGAGATAAAATAATATGCAAAGACAGCTCAGATGCTAAGCTATTCAAGCTACAGTGTTATTCAGGCAGAAAAATACTTAACCAATACAGACTGGCTCAACTGATTAAAAAGTCACAGTTAGTAACATTGCACATACACACAGAGAACATCAGAAAAAAAATCCTGTATTTATTGACTTTTCCTTCTGTTATTGCTATTGTTTGCTAATTCCACTATGATTTTTCTGTCTTCCTTTATCACACTATCTCTCCTTCCCATAACTCTCCCTGAGGGTCTACTCTTTTATTGCTTGTTGCTAGCTGGCTGGTCATCACATTTTATCACTGGCCTCTGGAAAGCGGAAGGTCAGAGGAGAAGCACCCAGACAGCCCCTAGACTGAGCCTTCCTGACAGCAAACTGCATTTTGAGATTAAGCTCTATCTAAGATACCGAATCCGATTCCTTCATTTCAGCTCCGTTTCCTAAAAGTGCTACATTTGCCTTATTCGCCTTAAGTGTACAGTATACATTTGTTTTTTCTTTCCCCTCTCACAATTACTTTGAGCAACACTTTCCGTTCCAAGAATGAAGCATGTACATTTGATTTCCTTTCTCTAACACGCAGTGCTCAGAAATAGATATATCAAAAGAAAATGCAAACAAATCAGCACTCCAATTTACATACTTTTTTCCCAGGGGAGAAGATTTTTCCTAGGGGAGAAGATAAGGAAGCAAAGCACTATGAGAGACATTGTCTATGTTTTTAATGCAAAGGAGTATGTTCGGAGCACTAAATGTAATGGTACCTAGCATGTTATATTATCTATACATACATAGATAAAACTCAGATAACTTAAAGCAATACATTCTCCTGGGATTATGATATGGGATATGTAATTATTCCCACTTCCCAGTTAGAGAAAATACAAACTAGAAGGCCCCATATGGGAAGCTGTAATAAAGATAGGACTCAAACTGTGTTGCCTAAACAATATGATATCGAGCTTTTAGCTTTTGATTCTTTCTAATCAGTGACTAATCCTGCTTTTTCTGTGAGCAAAGTTATAGCCATTGGTGGACAAATCAGTGGCTGATAATCCTGTTTCTTAATCTGTAAAATTAAGTACTTGATTATTAAATAATAGCATTTATTTTGAAGACCGCATACCCACTACTTTGGTGGTCTGTCACATGAACCTCTGAGCATAAGCAGTGTTAATCCTGAGGTTCTATCACAGCTAATCCCTTAAGCAGATTTCTGCATTGTGCTGTTTAATTAACAGTGATGTCTAATAGATTATTATTGTACTTCCTGTGCTTTATTAAGAATTAAAAACCTC
This sequence comes from Aviceda cuculoides, assembly GCA_035590195.1. NCBI lineage: Eukaryota > Metazoa > Chordata > Aves > Accipitriformes > Accipitridae > Aviceda > Aviceda cuculoides. Next base: position 52,410,069 of record JAVJGG010000029.1, on the reverse strand, counting down.
TAAGACAAGGACAGGCCTGAATGGACAGTCAATGGCAGGAAGAAATACAAATCCTCAAAGCTTCTCAAAGCACACTTCTTTGGGTGATAGTAGCTCTAGACTTTTTTTTGGTCCAATCTCTTTTCACCTTTCTGCACTTCAAAATCCACAGCTGCACAACTATCAGCCTAAAAGGTTAAATGGCTTGTTTGGAAACATTTTTCTGGGAGCAAAGTTACAGGCATTGGTGGACAAATCAGTGGCTAATAATCCTGTTTCTTAATTTGCAAAATTAAATACTTGATTATTAAATAATCAAGCCCAAAAGGAAAAAGTATGTTGCTAGAAATTCACTACCATTTGGAACCAAGCGATTAAGAGAACACAAGTGACGGGAAACACAGACATGCGGAGCAGGGTGGAAAATGAGCATAGGTTAGGGAGTTTTCGAAGATAGCCTGGCGATGAGGTTTTCTGAGCTCTGGATGCATCAGCGTGACCTTTCAGTCTGTGCTGAACCTACCTCGTTCCAGTCCATGGCCCTGACGCCTGCAGAACAGAAGCAGAGGGTGCGAATGCTCTTCTTTTTACATCAGCTATTGCCACTGGATAATCACGATTTGCTGTGACATTGAGAGACTTGACACCTGTGGAGATCTGTGACAAGGTAGAGATTTTTGGAGAGGGCGTAGTTCCTTGTCACACAGGCGAAATATGGATGAATGTGTGGAAGACAAGGCTTCAGGCATTTTCTGTCCCCCTTTTAAACTTTATTTTTATCCCAAGATGCAGAATGTCAATGTAATAATTTTACATTCCCACCTTGCAAAGGGAAGCTAATGCTATGTAGAGGTGCAAGACTCCTTTCATCACCTCATCTCAGGCTAAAGTCAATAATGAAACGAGTTCAGACGAAATGTGCCCTGAAAGTGCTTCTTTTCCTTTGTTGACCACAGAGCAAATCTGAGATGATAGACTGAGATGTAGGTATGTACCCTCTTGGTAGGTGAAATGAATCCTGTCCTACATGTCTGAGTGTGGTTGACCACAGTGAATCCCTCACTGTGTCTACGGGCATTCAGTACTACCACATTGCAAGTAATAATTACTTGATTTGGGGTTTACCGTAGCTAATGACTGATATTTGTTTTCCCTGGAAAGTCAGGATGAATTAATGTCTGTTAACCATCGCAGGGATGGGGAGAAGATAAGATGAAGAAGGAACCAGCAGCTAGGCAGGATCCAGTATTATGGGCAGAACTTAGTATAATGGGTTAGTGCTGGACTTCTGTCCCCTACAGTGCTTTGTAAAAGCAAAACACCATACTGTCTCAGTTTTTCCTCGACTGGAGCTCGCACCAGGACAGAAACATTCAAAACCTTCAGTATTTCCTAACTTCCAGAAAAAAAGCAGCCTTTATTTCATTTCAGTTCTTGCAACGCAAAGCTGGGAAGAAAAAGATGAATGTATGCAAACAAGCAAAAGCAAACTGTTCCCTACTAGGTCCAGGTTAAATGACTGAGGTTATGAATAGGTAGCACACCCACAGCCACGCTCAGCAGAGGATTCAGGCACACAAGAAGTTATTTGAATAGAATTTACATATCTAAATCCAAAATGTTTGGATAATAATCCAACACTATTTGACAGCTGATGGCTCCATAGGCACCTCCCTTTTTTCTTAGCAATGTCCAGCAGCTGAGAGCTTCTGCACGTGTCCCGAATTGGCCTGGGAGAGGAAGAGCTGAGTGGGAAAGAGCCAAGCCCTGACTGGGTTTCTCCTCTGAAGTCACCTGAGGTGCTGATCCAGCCTTTCTTCTCAGAATATCTGGTTCCCGCTGACAGACTGAGACACCAGTTTCACTCTTGAGTTTCCCCTGAAATCTGGCCAGAGTAAGTCTTCCTATTGTACCTCGCCAGTGAAAGCCCTTGCCAAGGGAGTGGGGTCTTCTTTGACTCCAAATTCAAGCCTCCATCACTCATATGATTGCCAGGATCAGTAAGGTAGAGTGAAAGAGTATTTGCCACCTTTCCTGTTCAAACTGTGTTATGATATAGGAAATAATTAGCTTGGTCCAGAAGAAAGCATGTAACAACGGCTTCACAAGCAGATTACTCGGCCACCCACATCATGGGGAGGACCATGGGTTTATCTTGTCCTCATTCCAGTTCAGCATGAAGTTAAACTGTCCAGGCAACACCAAAACACCCACATGCCTAAAGGGATCATCTCTAGGGATGTAAGAAAAGTCATCTTACCTATTTTAGCAAATTAAGTCTTGGCGTAACATGTTTTCGAGCACTGAAGTTATGTTTTCTACACAGCCAAATTGTAAGAACGATGATGATTTTGGTCTGTATCAGCATTCTCCAACAAATCTAAGGCATAGTTTAGGAGATAAAATGGGCCAGGGAACATCTTAGCAGGCAGCATGGATCCCAGGCTGTTTTGGGGAGGAAAGAGACTTCAATAGTGTGGATGAGCCAGTTGGCTTCAGTGCCAGATGTTTTAATCTATTAGCATAGGCATACACGTAGAGTTTGGAGAACAAATTCCTCCTTCCCCATGTAATCCTTTCTTGGGCAATACATGTATGGATACAGCAAGAAACTGGCTTTTCTGTTTCTGGCTGGTTGGCGGTGTCCTTTGGGAGAGGTGTGAGGCAGACCAAGAGCTTGCGTCATAGTCTTTCAGCATGCAAGCACCCTGATGTATTAACCCCATTAAAGAGCTACGCTTAGTTCAATTCCCGTCTTGTTAAGCACTGTACTCTGAGTCGTGCTGTGGAGGAACAAGATCCTGTAAAATGACACTTGTCATCAGCTGAGTGGTTTTTCTGAAGGTCTGCAGATCTTCTTGCTGTCGGATCAGGAGCGCAGGGACATTTGGACTGGACAACATCTATCCAACATGTTAACTTCTCTCCAGCCTACTTTAAAGCAGCTAGCTCTGTCTTTTACCATAGTTCAGGCCTATGCTTTTCCAATGTCAGTTTAAAATCTTAAATATCTTTGGCATTGACTTTCTTAGCTGATCTGACAAATTACTTCATGAAAAATTAGGGTCCTGCCTACTGGACAATATGGTTATTCTGATTTTAAAATCATAGCCACATGAAATTCTTACAAACACTACAAAGAAAACAAAAGGGAAACATGAAAACAAAGGATTTTAAGAACAAATACCTTTATAGCCTTCAGCTAGTGTATTTATATATTATGGAAAGAGCAGGGCTCAAAAGGTTTTGATATTTATTTCCTTGCTCCTAGAGGAGCAAAGGGAGGAAAGACATTCTCGGCTTGGGTGACAAGGGGAAGAGGAGAGAGAAAAAAGGATATTTTTCTGAACTTCTGATACCGAAAAAAGCTCAGGTGTCAGCATCTCAAACTTTGCCAAAGGAGAGGGCTGATGTGGAGAACAAGCAGAGCAATACAAGGACATAAAGCCACGAAGCACTGCAGAGATGTTTAAGGCAAAAGAGACCTGTTTGCAGACTGACAGAGAACAACTGCGTGTATTGTGCTTTTACTGCAATGTCTCTTAAACTTAGGATGTAGAGATGTGAGGTATTTTGTACTTTAAGAGGCTTGGCTTTCCATACAGCTTCCTCAGCACATTTTGGTTCAGAATAATTGTTTTTCTGAGCTGGCAGTTGCTGATGGATCCCTCTGCCTCCCCACAGTCTTTTCCTCTAATGTTTGTTTATTTACCTGTTTAGCTGAAATTTATCTTCACTAGAAGCATCACTCCTGAGATTTTATTAATCACCAAATAACACAACAGGCAGGAGTTCATCTGGTAACATCCTAGATAGAGGGAAATCTCCCTTCCTTATGTATGTTCCTGGAAACATCTCCCTTTTCGATGAACTAGAGTTGCGCAATTTTTTAAAAAAAAAACCCAAAACCAAAAAACCCCCTTGATATAAAATGTCCCAGTCGGTCCCTGGGTGACGAATAATCCTCTATCAATGACATGACAGATGATGATGTCCCCAGGGAAACATTTTGGCAGTGTGTTCACCCCCATCCTCCTGTGAGCCTGTTAGATAGTCCATTTATCTGCTGTACGTACGAAATGAATGACCTACATCAAGATGGATAAGACCTTTAACCACCTGATTTTCCTTTAAAGTCAGCCCTGCTTTGAGAAGGAGATTGGACCAGAGGTCTCCTCCTACCCAGTCTATGCCTACATGTAGTGGACATACCACAGATGCCTTCAGTTTCTGTTTGAGATCCAGGTCCAAGCAGTAAATTTTGACATTGTGTTCAGCCCCAACCTTCAATACTTCTCGTGCTGTGTCTCTCCCCTCCCTGGTTAACCTTCACAAGCACAGGGAACAAATTCCTAGTTTACATGGGAGGATGCTTCAGGTCTTCCCCACATGGTCTATCTCCCTTCCCTCTCCTTGTTGCAAGATTGACTTTTCCTGCTGTTCTCAACTAAAGAACAGCTGGGCAGAGCTGTAGGGCGAACTTAATAGCTCTGTCTCCTTACTATGGCACTTTATGAGACAAAACTCACCTGAAGACAAACTCCATGTTTTGTCCATTTCAAAGGGATCTGGCTATACTTGGGGTGATATGTCCATCAGTAATTTCTTCTTTGAAGTTTTTCCTTCTGCTTCTATCGATGGGGAATGTTGAATTTCCTTTTTTTTTTTTTTTTTTTCTATTTTTTAATGACTCATCCTCTGTAGGTGTGAAAAGGAGCTTTATGCACTGCCGGGAGATATAATTTGTGACTCATGTAACCGTGGGCTCTATGCTTTTGGAGTGATAATTAAAAGGAGGGGGTTGGAGCTGCCCGGGGGCTAGGTAAGTATGAGGTTGGAATAAAGAGCGTTATCCTTCCGTTCAGCAACTGACTGATAGAGGGAAACAAGGCTGAATATGTAAGAAGGCTGGCTGAATTAAAGGTAAGCTTTGAACTTTTAAGCATTGCCTGCTTCTCCCTGGGTTTGCTGCATTCTACCAGAATGCCCAATTACACACACTAATTAACTCGGCAAGTCCAGAAATTACTAGAGCTATAGAAAGAGAGTCATGAAGTAGGAGAAAGGCACTAGGTTTCCAGGAAAACTCTTTCAGCCATTCTCCAGACCTGAAAACCAGCCAAGGCCTGACTCAAAAGCAGATTTCCCATTCTTAGCAAAAAAACCCCCAAACTGGTGGAGTGAATATCAGTCAGTTTATTCCAGGCACTGTGTGCTCAAGGTCCCTCCTGAAACAATATCCAAAAGTATGATTTGATCAGCTTGGCAATACAGGGAGGCTTTTCTCTTTTTCTGGTGCTCTCTTGGCAAAATCATGATCTATTGAAATAATTGCAAATATTCACAAAAACTGAGATTCGGATCACACAGAGACGGCAGAAATGCCTCCAAGCCTCATTGGCTCCTATTAATTGTGCTTTCTATGGAAGAAAGACAGAAGTAAAGGGATGCATCTCAATCTCTTGCAGCTGAGTTCAGTACTGCCCTTCAAATTGTCTTCTTCTTTGATAAATCTGCTTTTCAGTGGTGTGCGCTGGGGATTTTCACTACTTACTCACCTACAAGGATACTACCTTTAGAAAGGGAAGCATGGCCTAATTGTTTGGATGCTTACTTGGGATCTAGGAAATCTGGGATCTCTTCCTTGCTCTGGTACAGATGTCCTGCGTAATCCTAAACACTTCTAAAGGTAAGAGTCACGCTGCCAAATTTGAGGATTAGTTGGGATTATGTCTGTAGTTGAGGCATTTTATCTTAGCTATTTGTCTAGGCTTTCTCTGTAGATAGATCATGGAAAGGCTTAGGCAGTTCTAGAACATGATTCTTTCGCTATAAACCATAATCTCATTAAGCGTAATACAGTGTCAACTATGCCAGGGACAGTGACAATGTATATGTCTATCTGCATATTCCAGCAGAACACTTCATGAAGATACCTGTTTAAGCCCAGAAACCAATTGACCATGCTTGCATAACACCTTCTGATGTAATCACATGACTTTGATCACAGTTTTTATCTCCAGGTGACATGTTGATGTTACTGTATCTCTTCAGGTCCAAGATCTTACATGAACCCAGATGCAGTGGAGGTACGCTCAACCTCACACTCATCTCTTGACCTGTAATGAAAATGAAGGTAGCCTACTGTAACGAAAACAAAGGCATCCTATCACAAAATGACTTCAAACTTTAGGAAAGGAGGTGTTAGAAAGTACATAAAGCCTGCTTTGATTCCATTGATGCTACATGGAAGTGCCTCAGATATAAGTTGAGGTTCAGGGCTAATGGTTGAAAACTCTTAGATAGGGAGAAAAATCTTTCCTGTTTTAGAGCACTCTGGAGAGTGAAAAGGGCCTGAAGAAAGAACCTGAATAGTCAGACTTTTTTGTCCAATTTCAGCCTTCCATTCCTTATTACAAACACTCAGATCATCTAAATATTTGTGGTGGGTGATCCATGGCTTGATGCCAGGTGCCCGCCAACCCACTCTATCACCTCCCCCCCCCCCTCAGCTGGACAGGGGAGAGAAAATACAACTAAAGGCTCATGGGTTGAGATAAGGACAGGGAGAGATCGCGCACCAATTACCTTCACGAGCAAAACAGACTCGACTCAGGGAAACCTAATTTAATTTATTGCCATTCAAAATCAGAGTAGGGAAATGAGAAAATAAAACCAAATCTTAAAATACCTTTCCCCTAGCCCTCCCTTATTCCTGGGCACAGATTCACTCCCAAATTCTCTACCTTTTCCCCCCTCAGCAGCACTTGTCCTCACTCATCCCCTGCTCCGGCGTGGGGTCCTCTCTCCCCGGGCTGCAGGTGGAGATCTGCTCCCCTGTGGACCTCCCTGGGCTGCAGGGGGACAGCCTGCCTCACCATGGTCTTCATCACCACGGGCTGCAGGGGAATCTCTGCTCCGGCGCCTGGAGCATCTCCTCCTCCTTCTGCACTGACCTGGGGGGCTGCAGGGCTGGTTTTTTTCACATATTCTCACTCCTTTCTTCTGGCTGCTGTTGTGCAGCAGTTTTTTTCCCCTTCTTAAATCTGTTCTCCCAGAGGCGCTACCACCATAGCTGATTGACTTACCTTTGGCCAGTGGTGGGTCCATCTCGGAGCTGGCTGGCATTGGCTCTGTTGGACATGGGGGAAGCTTCTAGCAGCTTCTCAAAGAAGCCACCCTTGTACTCCCCCCAAACCTTGACACATAAACCCAATACAATATCATTTCTCTTCCCTACACCTCCATGCATAGCTCGGCAAAGAGAACCGAGGCAGGAAACTTTCAGCTCAAAATCACAAATGTTTCCCACTTGGATGTTGAATATTTCCTTACCAGAAGAGAGTCTTTGCTACTGGAAGAAAAACATACCTCTGAAGCATACTTTCATTTCAAACCAGAAGAGCTGAAAGGGTCTTTGGTCTCCAGCTGGGTTGTATACTAGCCAAGGACTTTTTAGATACAGTGTAGTTTGGGGACTTTCAATCTTTTCTAAAAAAATTTTACACCTATTATGGAGTTCTGGGGTTTCTGGAGTTGAAAGGATGTAGCCTTTCCTGGAATAACCATCTGTTATTGCACTATTGCCTGCTCTCTTGGGGCGGGAATTGGTCTTGGTGACTTATGCTCCCTTGTTGTTCTTTGTTCCTACTGTGTGGGAGAGAGCTCTTCTTTCACCTTGTATGGGCCAAACACTAAGTGAATCTATAGAAATGAAGAACCACACCCAGCCAAATGAGAAGTTTCTTTTCATCAGTATGAAAATCCCTGGCTCTTCAGTGATTTTGTTTAAAAAATAACACAAAACACAATGACTTTCAGCCTAAGCAGATGCACTCTAAGTCAGTAAGTATATCCCAATGAAGAGAAATACTTCTCCGATCAGAGCACTCGGCAATTGCATCAGCTCAGAAAAATGTTTCTAGTTCATTTCAATGTTGCAGCATGCTGAAAAATGCATTAAAACTTTGAATTAATGCTTGACTTGGGCTTTGAAGCCAGCTTGAGATACTCAGCTCCGTTACTATGATGACAAGTGTGGTTTAAAATGCCTAGGAAAAGATAAGATGTGCAGACAGAACCTTCTAATGTTGCTTGAACTTGTCTCCTCATCACCTTTGCTATAAAAAGCTCAAGAAAAGAGAATGGATTTTCTTTCTGCTAAATAGACTGTACTCTAGTAAAACTTTCAGATGCTGTTAGGGTTATTGCATAGCCACCCAGGGCATGAATGGTATGTGTTAGTATACCCACATCAAGGTGTGAAGTCCCTTTCACATATGACATGTCTCCTGGCATGTGGGTGTGCACACGTGTACGCATACAATTTAATATGTATAATCTACATTTTGGCAATTCTGCTGGCTATAAAACTCCTCAGCAAATTACAGCGTTGTTAGAAGCGAACTGCACTGGGAAAGCCTTTGTTATTTTTCCTCTGTGTGCTCAGGGAGAAGAGAAGGGCATCTCGCCATCCAAGAGTAGTGATTCATTACGCATTAATAAATTTGGTTGTCTGAAATGCAGGTTTCTGTCCCCAAGCAAGTCAGCCCATCTGGAGTTCCTGCTCCCTTTTCAGTCAATGGCGTTTAAGGCAGGAAAATTATTACAGAAAACTCTGTAAAAGTCTTTTTGCTAAAGGCAAGAGAGCGAGCAGAGGCACCGTTACGCCGTGGAGCCCAAGTGAGCAGTACGGCAAGCAGAAGGATCAGACCGTTCTCAGCCAGGCTCAGGAGGGCGAGGGTGGGGGTGAGAGACCCAGCCCACGCTAGAAAATTAAAATTGCTTCAGGAGCATTCTCTGGGACACACGCCAGCTGGCACATAGCGACATTATTTCCTATTATTTAGCTCCTCTACTTTCCAGAACGAGGTATTCTCATCGACGCTGCCTGTTGGGGATGATCTTTGACCTGTACCAACTCCTGGCCCATGACTGAGAAGCGCGGGGGGGAATAAGCTTTTGGCACGGGCTGTTCTAACAGCACAACGGCATTGAAGTCGGCGCCTGGGACTCTTCGCAGGGCTCTTTAATTTACTAATAAAGATATATGCCTAGTGTTTAATGCTTTTTTTGATGATGGGATGTGACCCCACATCAGCCATCCAGCAAGGGCATCTGTACCCCCGCAAGCTGCAGGATACAGAGCAAGGGATAAGAGTTGTCTCCATTTTGTGTGTTCCTCCTGCTCCGTTTTATCGCCCGTGTGCTGGGAGAGGAACCTCACAGCTCTCCCATATGCTGGATCCCGAGCAAGTGTGTATGCATGTGGCAAATAAGAATAGCTCTCCCTTTAAAAACCAGCATCTTGAGAAATGAGGCTGAATAAAGCTGCTGCGGAAAAGCAAAGCAAAACTGAAACATTTGCTTCTGCCTCTCCATCAAAGACTCAGCTTTAATGCAATAGCAAAAAGTCCACTCTCCCACACTGACTACAATTATATTTTCATTTGTCCTGACTCGGCTGTGACCTGCTCTTGCTTAATGTGAAGTTAGTGTGGTGAAAAATCGATAAAGCTGTATGAGAGTGGCTTTTGCCTGTTGGGTTTTTTGGTTTTTGTTTTCTTTTTTTTCCCTGAGAATTCATTAACTCCTAACACTGCTGCCTTCCACCTGAAACACCTCTAGTCCACCATCTATCTTGATAGCTTTTCTCATAATAATTGTGTCCTGTTCTCTCTGTGGCTCTTTGATCAGCAGCTGTTTAGAAGGGACCCTCTAATTCTTTGATCCTTTTAATTTAAAGTAATTTTTTGAATGGTAATACTTTTTGGCAAGCAGTCTCTCTAGTCCAGCAACCTCTGTCTAACCCAGTGATTTAGAGGAAGATGGAAGGAACCCAGTTGAGGGATAAAACATCTTCTGATAAAGTTTCCTCTACATACCTGTGTTTACAATCTGCGTCATACCACAAACCTGGAGCCTCTTACAGGGTGTTTAGATACTTTTTAAGCTCATCTGCTGTATTTCTGGCTGTCCTAGAAGACTCTTTTAATGCCCAGATGTGTTTTTGTTTGAAATTCTGATGCCAATCAAACCTGCTGCAGTGATTTCCACAGCGATTTTTGTCGCATCTCTTAACGGAGAGAGGGACTATCATCCCATTAGCTGGGGAAAAAGGTGGCCTAGGAAAAAAAAGAGGTAACAGATTTAAATAAAAAAGAGGCATAGATGCTTTAGAGGAGGAGGGGAGAATTTGCTGAGCATTTATCACTGAGCTCTTAGTCACCAAATTATTTATCTGTGCCTCATTTTCCCTGTCTGTAAAACAGGATAATTGAGCAAGCTTTTTAAAAGTTTTGAGACTTGGGTATGAATAATCTCATTAAAAAATCTAGACAGCACAATAATTATTGCTACCATGAAATAAGATGCACATCATATACCAGCAATAAGCAGAACTTAAAATGGAAGACTCAGAATTCTGAGAATTTTTTCCAAAGGAAAGTCTTCCTCAGAAATGCTATTTTTTAGAATTGTTAATATCTATTTCTGTTTTAATTTTTACAAAACCTGTTTTAAAAACATTGACATTTCCCACGAAACAGAATTTTGATGCTTCAACCCAGTCTAATAATAACACTTGCACTACTCTGAGCGGAGGCACGAGGATAAATATTCTAATAAATAGAAATTACTGTGTCATTCTGGTGATAGGGGCCAGAAAAATATTTAAAACAAACAGACTTTTATAACAGTGTGATGTTGCTGAATTTAGCACTTCTCATGCTCCCGATGCACAGAGGCTCAAATTCAACCCACCTGGTTTTAAGCACTGAAATGAAGAACCGACATTATGGGGCTATTCAGCTTCCAGCAATGAACGACGAGTGCCTTCCAGGGACAATTCAGCTCATCGGTGGCCTGACTTGCCATCTGGAGGTCCCTGTTTCTCATTACTGATTTCAGCAGGACGAGAGCAAATGCTGGTGGTGAGAGCCTACATTTGGCCAGGATGGGTGTAAACTTCTGCTTGCTTAAAAACATCGCTCAGACGTGAGTCAGCTGCTCTCTAACTTACAAATAACGGTACAGCCGTGTGTTGATAGCCACGCGGACTTCTTATGGGTTGAAGTTGGTCTTGGTAATAGTTTGCTTTGGCTTCCTAGCAGATGGGTCATTAATGTGATTGATACTGATATCACATCATCAGAGCTAACTTAGCTGGGCTATTAAAACTAATTGCTGGTCAGGATGAGCCAGAAACAATGAGCAAGAGACATTGATTGTGTCAGGGGGGATTTATCCTTCTTTCAGCTCAAAAGACATCATAGCTTTCAACTCTTCTGGCACCTTGGTTGAGTGGCAGCCAAACTGAAGGCTGGGCAAAGAACTTAGAGACAATTCAGCATAATAATAAAGTCAGATGAGCAAGCTGGTTAAATCTGTCCATATTTGTTTAGTCAATTTTCTCCTTCACTAGACTCGACTGCGGAGAGCTTAAGAAAGCACTGTTAAACAGAAGAGTGAGATGCAAAAGGGATTGTTTGGGAATATTTAGGTAATGTCTCAGAAGAGTGACATGCCCATACTGCCTCCTCAGGGTGGGGTCTGATGAGCTTGTGAACAGTACCTGGGAAAAACAATCGCAACTTTTTCTTCTGGAAAAGTTAAGGTGCTACCAGAAAAAGGGAATTTCCTAGAGGAACTTTTCCAAACCAGTGGTAGGTCTGACACTGCAGTATTGCAGATTTTGGTGATGGAATGATAATTTTTCCCAGCTGAATACAATATTGGAGTCCTGAATAATTGCAGGTATTACAGGACTGTGGTATATTTCTGTCACCACATTATGTATTTTAGACCTGAGGCAGCTCCTAAATTCAGTCTGAGGCTATTCCATTTTGCCGGTATTTGGGTTTTGCTGCACTTCACAGTAAAGCCAGGAAGAATTGCTAGTTTGACCTCTGGAATACATTCATCTGCCACTAAAGTTGGATGGTCTTTCATACACGAAATATGTCCCATGAAGGCATATTGAGAACCTAGAAATAACATTGGTGCACTGCATCTGGTGCCCTGCTGGCAATGGCCACCATGCCTCCAATCCCTTTTTAAATAAATAAGCTTCCTCTATGACATAAATAGTGTTTGCCTCTGTTTCTCCAAATGGAGGGCTGTTCTAATCAGCTGCAACCTCCTTCTAATTTCTCTCCCGCATTTATGCATAGCTAATTTAGATCTATTTGTTCTTTTGCCAGTAACGTCCTTTAGTTCAAATAGTTCTCATTCCTTGCCATTTCCCTCCCAAGTGTATTTATAGACAGCAGTCAATTCATGACCAGCCATTGCTTTGTTCAGCTGCATGAACTTAGCTCACGTAGTCTTCTCATTAGGCCAGAGAGGTTCTCCTTCCCCTGAAAACCCTCATAATCTTTGTTGTATGAAGTCATGGCGGAATTTGTTCTTTGTGAACACAGGCGATTGGAGCTGCGCGTGATGTTCCACGAAAAGTTGTACTTGAGACTTGAATAATATAATTCATTCTTCATTTCTTTCCAAAATATGAACGACTGCTTCCCAGGGCTGCATCTGTCCACGAGTATGGTTAACCGTGAGTAACTAGAGCAGAGGCACCTATCTTGGCACAAGTTACTCCAGACTCCCTTGAGTCAACACGGAGTAACTTAACAATTAAGTCAGTGCTGTTTAAGGTGCTATTTATTCTTTTCAACTAGAAGACACCAGCATTTGGTTAGATGATTCATATCATTGACTCTGTCAATACAGGAAGTCAATCTTTATTGATTAAAAAGGGATTTTGGGGTGATTAGCCTGTGATCAGCTGTGTTGCAGACAGTGAATGTTAAATGAGAGAGATCTCGCCCCACTGAGTTTGATTAACATCTTCAGAATTTTCTTCTTCATCATTTCCAGCCGACTAACTCCTTCCCTAGAGCACATGTTCCTGCTGCTGGTCCTTGCAGCTCATGTTAAATTTCATCTCATTTTGAATACTTTTAGCCTCAAGGTCATTTGTTTCTCTCTTTGTGATAGCTTGATCCTTCTTGCTAGGGAAAATGCCTTGTAAATTTGTGTGTTGAACTGAAAACTCTCCTGCTTTTTGCTTCATCGTGATTAATGAAAAAAATAAGTAAATTCAATTCCAGGACTGATCTTTGGGTGAATTCGCTAATAACCCTTTTCCAGCCTGATGCTTCTCTGACCGTCCTATTTTTCTTTCATTCTTTCTTCCCCCCCGTACCTTTTCCACCACCTGCATTAGTCTTGATCTCCTAGGAAAATATGGGTAAGAGCACCAAAGTGGAAAATCTCCCTTTCTTAGTAGCAAAACTTGTTTACATAACATTAAATTGCTCAGGGAGCTACACTGAAATACTCAGAGTTTGCACTGCAGTTGTGACATTCCAAATCAGGTTTTGCTCTCTGTGTCTCTGATCCTTTCCATCCTCCTTTTTTTTTTATTCACTTTCTCACTGTCACAGTGAAGTCCAGAAGGGATAATGCAGTGTTCTGGCATGGAGCTCTTTGACCTGTAATGGACTGGAGAACAGATGAAATGAGAATGATCACAGAATAAACAGGTTATCTGAGGCTGGAAGGGAGCTCTAGAGGTCTGCTCCAACAACCTGCTCAAAGCTTGGCAGATCTTGAAGGTTGTTTCAGCTTCAAAGTCAGCTCAGTTTGCTCAGAAGTCCAATCAAGACTTCAATGTGGTATGGAGGTACGGAGATCTCATGACCTCTCCGGGCACCTTCTTCACTGTTTCCTCACTCTTCTGTTGATTTTTTACCCCACTTAGTATCAAATCAGAATCTTCTGTTTTGGCACTCGTGTCTGTGGCTGCTTGTCCCTTCTCTTTGCACCACCAAGAAGAAAGTAACCATAGTCAGTGAATAAGGTTTTCTTCTAAGCTCGTCATGTATTAATATACTTCTTGTACTGGTCTGGCATGGTAGAGGCAGATCCTTTTGGAGGGCAGGCGTTTATAGATGGGTAAGCCAAGCACCTAGAATGAACATTATTAATTAACTTCTTGGTCTGGTTAAAAGGCTTTGTGTTCATGTCAGAGTCCTGATGCTACTTAGATGCTTCATTTATATTGCTTTAGATCTGAAGCATTGCAATTTCTGTCTGCAGCTGGCCAGGTCTGAAGTCGTCTGCAGTCAATAGGAGACTGTGCTGTGGTCAGGAAACAGGGATTTAGTCATAATTACTCACACCCTTCATTTTAAGGAAAGATACAATAAGGATGTCTAAAAAGGGTGTTAGTTCTGGGAGACACACAGCTTAAAGAGGGAAGATTCTGGTGAGGTTATGAGTTAGAACAGAAACTTTTCTTTAAATAAATCATTTAATAAGAATTCTCTTTTTATCAATATGAATTATTTCACCTTTTTAAAATCCTGAATTTAAAATATATAGATTTTTTTTCTTCCTTCTGCTCTATTTTCCTTTCTCCCCCCCCCCTTTTTTTTTCTTCATTTTCTTTCTAGCCAAAAGCATGCAAACAGAAAATAAAGGGGGGAAAGCAGAAAAATTACATAAAAAAACTATTTTTAACTGAAGTTGAGTATTCTGTTTGACTTTTCCTTTGCAAAAAAAGCAAACAAGGACTTTCTCATGAAAATCATTTTCATCAGCAGAGCCAATGTGGCTGTCTGTAAGACAGAGATGACCTCTTATTTCCAGCTGCACCCCCTTCCTGAAGTTTTCAATATATGGTCTTTAAAGGCACTGTTTTGTGCTTGTGCTTCCTTGATTTTTTGAGGCACCTTTGTTATTCCAGCTCAAGACCAAAGTCCAAACTAGGCAACTGGGAAAAATTTGAAAAAGGAGAGGAGATGCTTCAGAAGGAGTGAACACAGGCTTCCATCTAATATATGGAATACATTTGGTTTTTATTGTTTTGTTTATTTCTCTGCTATTCTTTTTAATTAGAATACCAATTGATTTTCCATTGTCAAGAATAACTAGGTTCCAATCAGCAGAGTCTGGAATATTAAGTAGACTTAATTTTTTTATATGGAACCCGTAACAATGTTAATATTAAAATGTCATCAGTCTCGATGAGATACATAATGAGCATGAAATGAACATATTTTCATTTTATCCCCCTCCTTTTGCAGATCCAATTTAAATTACAAATGTTCTCGATAAAAATTGCACAGGCTAATTTGGATATCACAGACAATTATTTCCAGTTTGGTGAGGAAAAAAAATACTCAAAAAGACAAAAAAAATTTCAGAGAGGACTTTCAAACTGAGTGCAATAGGTCCGAAGCATTCCCCACCCTCATGGGTCCATCGAGAAGGACAGTTTAAAAAACCTAAATATTCCTCCCTTTGAAATGGCTTCTCTCTATGGGGAGCAAATCTAGATTGGTTCATCTATCAATTTCTCCTCTGAATATGTATATTCTAGAACAAGACAGCCTTGTTTCAAGTGAACTTAAATCCACTCAGAGACTCATTTGTCATGTGACTTGTTTACTAGGGAACAATAGCGTCTACAAAGTGTGTTAATTAAGAATGTGTTTTCTGCTTTAAATTAACATCCTGACTCTATCTAAATGAACTTTGATGTGCAGTCTCTGTATGCTGTGAATGAACTCTGCTGTGCGTTTCCTAACGTAAAGGGATGCATTTCGTACCGGCTTGATGGGTGTTCAAAAACCCATAGTAATAGGGTTACTTGAGGTCTGCTACACGGAAAATGGGATTGTCACTATACAGAGGTGAAGAAGTACTACTTTTCATGTGGATATGGTTGTGCCTCTAGAGAAGTACTTATATCCATACAGATAATGCCTGAAAAGCAGGGCGAAAATCAGAACAAGTGGCTAATAAACCAGTCTGAATGCTTTCCCAGAGCCAATCTGCAGCATGCATTTTGCATTAAAGAATGCCCAACCGTAGTAATTATACCTATAATTAAAGTAGGTCTTAGATGCTCATTTCTTCATGGCAGGGTCTATCTTTTTATTAGCTGATCATATAAACTCATTTATATATGCTTATTATGTAGCACCCAGAACAATAAGGGCACTGATTCAGAGCTAGCTACTGCAATAAATAAAAGCTATTAGGAGACTTCGGTGTTGCAGTCCCAGATCACCCAAAGGATGTAACGATTAATGGAAAATTGGGAGAAGTGGGTTAATTTTCTGCTACTTCGTGTCCCTGGTGTGTTCCTCCTCCCTTGTAGGCTCCCGTTTGCTTTTAAAGGGAGACTAGATATCTGGCTCAGGGTCACCTAGGGTGGGATTTGTCTCATCTAACTGCAGTTGTTGATAGCGTGGGAGTGCCTGTCTGAAACTCCTTTTTCTGGCCAGCAGAGAGTGATTTCAGAAAGCAGGTGGAATCAGGACGTGTCTCAGCCAGCTGACAGCAGACACACATCCGAAATACCATCAGCTCTCTGCTCAGCAGTTGCTGCGGCTCCGGTCTGGTGTTGAGAGGTCAGATGGGACTGGACAGAGTCCAGAGCAAAAAATATGTGCATTTACCATTCCCGTTTTATTTTCTGTGACACATGGAAAATGTGTTTCCATGACACGTGAAGTACAGGAGTCTGTGGTTTGGACGTAGAAAAGAACAGGAATAACCATAAAGATTTGATCCTTTACTGATCCAAGGGTGTCATCAAATCTCTTTTATGCCAGTGTCCCAGCCACTGGAGAGCAGAATCGATAGCGCTGGCGAAAAGGGAGCAGAAAAAGATATCAAGATCTGACCAGGCAGAGAGGTAAGACGAATAGATATCCCTTGAAAGCATCTGCCGGGTAGAGACAGCTCACTCCCGTCGTTAGTTGAGTGGGCTGCTGTCTTCAGCCCACGCTACTGTGTCATTGTGTCTTCTTGTTGGAGGATGACGTCTTTGTGCATTCAAAGTTCTTATTTAACCAGCTTGCGTCTCTCTGGATTTGAAAGGAAAACACAGTCTTCTCCTTGTTTTACCTTGGAGCTTCTCAGCAGAAAATAGATTTGACGTCGTCTTCCACTGTAGATCAAGAAATGGGAAATCCTCTCCGCAACCGTTCTTATATAAGATAATGTAGGCTCTGTCAATCCAGTCCCAAATAATTATTTATAAGGGACTTCTGTAAAGGTCACTTTTTGGCCCTTCACTGTCAAACATTTTCCCCTGGTTAGTTGCCAGGAATAAAATATAACTATCAAATTTTACAGATGTTACCAAGGTTGGGGGAGACTAAGAAGGATGGGATTGTCAGTATGGTGACACATGGATCATTTGGTAAACTGTGTTTAGACAAATAGTGTATATTTCAATGAGGTCAAAATTCTACATACATCTAAGAGCAAATAAGGCAGATCAGTCATCCATCAGGGGCTGACTCCATGCTACAAATTAACATATAGAGTGGATTGATTCTTTATAGGGCTTATATAAAGCAGTAACTCTGAGAAAGACTCATGGCAGATAATCAGCCAAATATGAGCTCCTACTTCGATGCAGGAGCCAAAAAGGGCTGATGTGATTCCTTGAGGCATAAACATGGATCCTCAGTTTGGCCAAGGTTGTGTTAATTCTGCATTTGTCACTGGTGAGATTATGGCCTGTGTTACAGTGGAAAGAAGTTGATAAATTGGAGAGGGTTCAGAGAAAGGCTATGAGAGTCATTAAAGGATTTGATTTGGCTTAAAATGAAAAGCACAGAGCCTACTTATCAGAGAGAAGGTCAAGAAATTTTTTGATCACAGTCTGTAAAAATTTACATCAGGAACAGACTGTTTAGCCTAGCCAACAAAGGTATGACAGCATCTATCTGGAAACTGAGGCTAGATAATTTCAAAGAAGAAATCTGATTCAAGTTTCTTTTTAATATTAAATATAATCAAGGGATAGAATTTTTTTTAAGGGTAACTGAGCATAATTCATCATTGCCAATTTCCAAATCAGGACAGGAAGAATCTTAGAACTGTGTGAGAATACAAACAAGTGTTGACTCCAGTAAATCTTCTGCATATTAGACTGGCAGCAAAAAATATGCATTGGAACACAATGAACTTTGACTGCTCCTGTGGAGAGCTTATTCAGTGTCCTGGAAATGTGGGACTAGATGTATGTCATAAACTTTTCAGACTTTTCTGATGCCCAGAATAAAACAAGATAGAGGATTATACCCACCAGATCCAACAATTCCTGGATGACCTGGAGAACACTGTTAGAAAGGCAAAACAATACTAAAGGCAGAGTGTCCTGCAGTGAAGAACACTCTACAGCTTCTGGTAGACTATTGCCATGTCTGCTTATCTACACTGCTGAAATGACTACAACTTCAGATATTGATAGTAGGTGTCCAGTCAAGATCCATTTAAAATTATGCCCTGTCTCCACCAGCAGCAAAGACCAGAGTTTCGAAGCAAAGTCCAAGGCATCTCAAATACTGACCAGTCACTAAATAACCACCACAAAGTTCTTTATTCACGTGTGAAAGAGACGGAAGGCAGGTGCCACATGTCATTGTGAAATGATGGCGACCAAATCCTGGCTGTTGCTCATGATTTTGATGTGCAGCTGTAATGTAAAGATGGTGATGGGATTCTCCATCTGGTTTGTGGTGATACGTGTGTTTGTCTCCAAGGACATGAAGGATTGTTGGAGGCACTCTGAAAGGATGTGAGCTGTGGCACAGTTACTTCTGTTCAGAGTGCTGAAAGCAAACTTGTGATACCGAAGGTCTGGATTCTGAAGTGACAGGTCCGTCCACTGGTAATGCCTGTATTTACTGAATGTGAAAATTACTTGGATCTTTGCAATGCATGAGCTTTTATATCTTCTACAAACAGACTTTTGTCCTTTAACTCTTCCTAATAACATTCCAGACGTCTTCCATTGTAATGTCCAAATAATTTCTTCTTAAATCTCAAATAAAAATTTCTTCCTGTTTTTCTTTCTGTTCAGTTCCAGGGTGACAAAATAGCTAAAGCATCTCCAAATTTTCAAGCATGGTTCACTTGTGCCCTGGCAGCCAAGAGGGCAAACCACATCTGGGGATGCATCAAACACAGTAGATCTAGCTGGTCAAAAGAGGTGATCATGCTGTTGTATTCAGTGTTGGTGTGACCTCACCTTGAATATTGTGTGCAGCTCTGGGCCCCACAATTTAAGGAGGATGTTCAGGTACTGGAATGCCTCCAGAGGAGGGCAACAAAGCTGGTGGCGGGG
>JAVJGG010000029.1:52365993-52390837 GCA_035590195.1 Aviceda cuculoides | reverse complement strand
CTGGTCTAGTGGAAGGTGTCCCTGCCCATGGCAGGGGGGGTGGAACTAGATGATCTTTAAGGTCCCTTCCAACCCAACCTGTTCTATGATTCTATGAATTTGCTCTGATCTTCTAATATGAATATTTGCTTTCCTGTCCAAGTCTGGTCATGGCTTCATAGTTCATTAAGACAGAGTAATGAAAGTGAGATTAATAAGAGGAAACCCAATATTTTGGATGCTGTTGTTCAGAACTGTAAAAAATGCAGAGCACTTTGGGACCGTTTTGGGAACAGGAACTTCAAGGATATTAAATCACTCCATTTCATTATCTAGATGTCAGTCATAGCACTCTAGTTAAAACTTCAAGCAGGCTTTTAGTATAAACACTCATTAAACTGAGAGAAGGATAATGGATAATTGTGATCAGTGTTAGGGAGTTAGATCTTTTCTGTGTATTTAATTACTTATGCAGTCAGCAAGTGATGTTACATTTCCACTGTCCTGGTTTTGTCTGGAACAGAGTTAATTTTCTTCCTAGTAGCTGGTACAGTGCTGTATTTTGAATTTAGTATGAGAATAATGTTGATAACACGCTGATGTTTGAGTTGTTGCTAAGTAGTTCTTATCGTAAGTCAAGGATTTTTCAGTTTCCCATGCTCTGCAAGCAAGCAGGCACACAAGAAGCTGGGAGGGACCATGGCCAACAGCTGACCTGAACTAGCCAAAGGGATATTCTATACCATAAGACATCGTGTTCAGTATATAAACTGGGGAGAGTTGGCCAGGAAGGTAGATCGCTGCTCGGGGACTGGCTGGGCATCGGTAAGCAGGTGGTGAGCAATTGTGATGTGCATCCCTTGTCTTTTCTTGGGTTTTATTTCTTTGTCTTTTTGTTATCTCCCTTTTCACTAAAATTATTATTATTATTATATTTTATTTTATTTCAACTATTTAACTGTTCTTATCTCAACCTACAAGTTCTACTTTTTTTCCCAATTCTCCTCCCCATCCCACTGCGGAGGGGGAGGAGTGAGCGAGGGGCTGTGTGGTGCTCAGTTGCTGGCTGGGGTTAAACCACAACATCCATACACTCCCTTTATGAAATATTCAAAGATTATCTCAGTCGCTTCTGTTTTTCTATTTGGAAATACCACAAGGAGTTTATGTTGTCTGTGCATTTGCCCATAAAGACTGAATCACAGGAGAACATAAAGTCAACAACCAAACACAGTTTGAAAGGTTTAACAACTTTTATACTTAGTCAATAATTTGATGTTTCTCAAGGAAGACTGGATTTAGGAACTCTGCCAAGATTTTCAGATGAAAGGTGGCTCTGCAAACATTCTTAAAATTAGATAATCCAGCAGCTGTACTGCAAAATTTCCAGCTCAGACAAGGCTCAGACAAAGCATGCCCTGCAGAGCAGGGGCTGATGTTGTGTGCTCAAGAAATCTGCTACGTTAATGCTCTGCCAAACGTGCTCGGCTCAGCTGCCGGTGAGGTATTGTGCAAACAGAGGATAAACACGGGAAGGGGTACGCTCTGACACGGCTGCTATAAATGCCGCAGAGGAGCTGAGCAGGGCCAGCAAGTTCTTTCAAGGGCTGCATAGAAAAAAAAGCTGATATGGGCTTTTATTTTGCCAGGGTGGAAAGTATTTTGCAATGGATGTGGCCTGGACCATCTTTGGGTTTGTTGCTGTTGCCTGCAGACACCAGCAGGAGCAGATCTCAACCACCAGCAGATGGTCTTCAGGCCTGGGTGACATCTTTAACTCCAGGTGGCTGGTGGGACTATTTGGTCTGACCACCACCTCCACCCATGCGAGGTTTGCTCCTGTCGTGGCTGTGACATGAAGATTATTTTTACCCTACAGATGACAGTGTGTGGTGATGGCCCTCACCAGGGACATGTTGGTGGCACTGGTCTCTGTGCTTTGTTGCTGCCTTTGGGTTGACAGGACAAGACAGATACTCAGCCCACGTGAGGTGGACACGGACGATCACAGCGCCTAAGACATAGAGCTGGTTATCAGACCCCTTTGCTTTCAGTGCCAACTTTGTCACCAACCGCATGGCATAACTCAAACGACACTGACTGATTCTTGGGTGCCTCAGTTTACTTCCGCAGGCAGAGAAGAAAAAAGAAAATTGCGGCGAGTGAGAAAAGAGAGCCTGTCCGTCATGAGCGTATGCAGCAGCGCGAATGTTTAATTGGGAATCTGGCTGTGCTTAGTCATGGGTTGTGAATTAAGTTGTGTCGCCAGGATGCAAGGACTGGGGGAAAGGCAGAATTGGTCTGTTTTTCTTCCTCTAGAGCAGTCTTCCTCATCTCAGGCTCTCACAACGGTGCAGGGTTTGAGATGGGGGATGCACATTCTGCCTTGCAGCCTCTCCCAGCGGCTTTAGAGCAGCTCAGTAACCCTTGATGCTAAAATGACTGCTAAAAATGTCTCGCAGTAAGACACATTTGTTAGCCAAAGAGGTGACAGCGTCTCCTTACCCTGAGTGGCAGAGTTATTGGACTGAGACTTGATGGTCTCCTTGCCAAATCCCAGCTCCCTTATCTCACAAATTACAGATGGAATATAATGGAAACAGCCCAAACTAATTTTCAATAAAAGTGGCTATAATCTTTGATTAAACTTTCTTTGTTTCTCCGAACTGCGAGGCAGGAAACATGATTGTAGCTCCACGTTGTAGCCTTTAAATCACAAAAAATAAATTATGATTCTCATTTGGAAAGAGGCTCCTAGATCTGTGGCAAACACTGAACCTCTGAGGGGAAATATTCCCTCCTGTTTCGAGCGCCCACTGGAATTTCTTCTTAGGGTACCTTGGGATGCTCTAAAAGGGTAATGAACTCTCTGGAAAATTTGAACTCATTGCTGACTTCTCATTAAAATGGCACCTAAGATATATTTTAGCTTTGACATCATTCCATGCTCAGGATCTAATTTCACCTTGTGTGATCACAGGACTGCTGGCTTTTACCATCGTATCGTGAGGGCTGTGATTTCTGGTGACCGACCCATTGCTGCATCGATGACTTCTGCCCCAAAAGAAGATCTTTTGGGACCAAAGGAAGGTTTGCTTTGACCGCCCCGCACCTGGTGTTCTCCAGGCCATGTAGCACAGCAGAATTGCATGAAAATAGCATGTCCTAAAATCAAGGAGGTTATTAAAGGAACTCATGCTGCATTTTTTAAATCCTGTCATTTTTAATCTTATCTCATGATTTTTGAATGTTTGTGGCTGACCTAATTGTAAGTACAATCTGCAAACAGATGGATGAATCTTTTCCTATGTGGCAATACACATTTAGTACTTAATAACATTTTCACATGAAGATTTTTGAAAGATGTATACTGCTTATAATACTGAGCAGTTTTCTTCCAAGCTGACACATTCGGCACAGTTCCCTGATTATAAAATCTCTTCTAGAGTTTCTTCCCCCACCATCTATGACTGATTTCACCTTTCTGTACTTTTAAAGAAGCTATAAGATAGAGTTAATAGTTCTAGCTTGATGTGGGCAGAGTGAATGACAGAGGATGACAAGGTGGCTTAGCTGATTGTTAGTTATAGCTAATTATTAGTTACGAAAGAGGGTAAAATAGCTTGACTTTATTGCACAGAAACCTGTTTTCTCAGGAGTCTGCTGCAGAAAATGACCTCTTAGCATAATGCATGGACGAGATCTTGTGTTTCAGTTTTGCCTTTCTTCATGTCATTTTGTTTTCTTGAAAAATTTCCCAATAGCCCGGCTTCCCTGGACAGAACATACTGTTTCTCTGGTACCAAATGTGCTTTGATGTATGTTTGATTAGGTATAGATGGGTTTTATACTTGTTTATTGCAAGCACCAGGGTACTCGCCTGGCTCCTTTGTAAACTCTAATTGCCGGAGACGTGGGATTACTCAAAAATTCGAGTTGGAGTTTTGAAAGGATGTCTCTCACCAAAGTGCCTGGAGAAAATATCTTGAAAATGTGAAGCCAGTGTGAGCAGAATCAGGTAAAGAGTTTGCCTGGTGTATTAGTCTCAGTAGTAGCAGCAGTAGCATCCCCTGGGTTTCAAAGCAGTCTCGTGACTGAGGTAGAAGTAGTTATGGTCAGGGACTCCAGAGCTGAAAAACCTGATGCAAGTGTCAGAATAAGAAGGATTAGGAATCTGTTAGTCCTCAAAAACAAGCAGAAAAATGCTCTGTTAAAAACCTGTAGCAACAAAGAGTGGGTCAGAAAAACAGACTTGTTTTCCTGATTTTTCCAGGTATCACTTTTGAAGTCTTTTTTTTAACCTCCCTCTGCTTCAGTTTCCTCGTTTACATATATCAAAATGTGGGAGCATGGACAGTAATTCACTAATGCATCACGAGAGTTTGGGAAATGCCTAGCAATGTTCATTGGACAATGAATAACCGGTATGCATCAGCTCTTCAATCTGTCATTCCTGCTGGTCCAGCTGGGTAATCCTACATGATTGCTCACCTGCCATCAGGAAAACAATGTCCGTTAATAAACAAAAACGGAAATTTTTTTAATTAGGGTAAGTAGGCAGCTCCTACTCACGCTTCCTAGCTTCCTCAGGCAGCTGCTGGGAATGGCCATGTGTCTGGCTGCTGTAATGACTCCAACTAGAACGGTTCGACTACAGCGGAGGATGATCCTCTGCTTATTCTGCATGTCATTTAAAAAGTGTTCTTGAAAACAATTTGAGAGATAACAGAGACTCGCCAGCTGCAAAGAACAGTATGTGCATATAAATCACAGAGAGTAAATTGTGGAGAGCAAACGAGAATACAGAGTAACTAATAGTGTTCGAAAGTTGATATGTGGATGAGCCTACAGAAAAAGATAGGTTTTAAAGCTTAAGCAGAATCAGAGTGGAGTTGCACAGCACCAAGTGCATTTGTCCCCAACCAGGCAGGTTGACTGAAATGAGACACTGAGAGCAGAAGGGGTTTATTAGCTCCTGATACACAGACAACAGCAGTTGTTTAGATGGAGCTTGGGGCTCAAGAGCTCATTGTACTGTTCCCTTCTAACTGCAAGATGCTTTTCATTATATTCTATGTCCAGGGAGGCACCATAAAGCTGAATAGGAATTGCGTGTTATGTTCCAGGATGCTGTTAATGGTTCTGTACATTTTTAAGGCCTTGAAAGTCCAATGTGATCATTGCTAGAGAAAACAGTCTGGACAGCCTCAGCTCTGCTGCCAAACTGATAATTTCTGCTTAAAGTAGAAAATACCTATACCCAGTGGTGGGACAGAGCTGATGTCTCTGAGTTGCTTGGCTGCTATTACAGTCACAGGAGATTTAGCCAATACAGTAAATGGAGCAAATGGCACAAATCACCTGAAGAAACACTGACAGTTATTGTAGCATGAGTGGACTGTGCCTTAAATTTCACTGCTGCTAATGCCCAGGGACTACAAAGGGTGATTTTCTCAGATATAGATGTCTACAGTGGAGAAATCCATACTCAGGACAAAGAAACTTGACCTTAGTCTGTCTTCATCATCTATAGAGAGAAAAATCATAGTAAAAGTCAGCTTCTACAATAAGATGAATCATCTCTCAAAATATCTGGGTTTTTTTCCAGTGGCTACACAGAGGCGACAGGTCACACTTAACTAGATAAGGTGAGGTGAAAGGTATCTTCCTCCTCCCCCAGTCTTGATTATAAGACCCTTGAATCCACTATTCCCTTAAATCAGATTTCCAGATGAATTTCTCTCATTGGTAAGAATTTGGACTTTCAACCTGAGCTGCATGTATTTCACTTCACCTTGTAGCTACCATGTTTGTTTATTCCTTCATCTGCTTTTTGCACTTTGTGTGGGGATGGGGATAGAGGTTATGTGAATTGATAAGAGAGAGCAATGAGCTTATAATACAATGGACTCTGACCGACAGAAGATGACAAAGTACTCAGAAGATGAGGATTTGATCCTCAATTGTTGTTCTGCTGTTTGAATTTGGTGAAGTCACTGCAGCCTCCCACTTTTCAATATCCCCTGTCTGCCTAGATAATAATACTGAGCAGTAATGGGCAATCTAATATCCTGAGAAAAAGAAACAGTTTAATCTTCTGCTCTTTGTTTTTATTTTTCTTCAGAATCAAATGAAGATTTTCTGATGTTTGTTGTGATTCTTCATAAAATCAATAAAAACAGCAAAAAGAACTTCTCTAGAGCAGCCAACCTTGGTCACTTCTGGGAAAGCCATGAGTATGTGGGTGTTCAGGACCCCTGCAGAAGCTGCTCTGTCTTTGTCTCCATTCAGCTAAGCTAGTTTTTGGGAGCTGTCTTGGCTCACGCTGTCCCTGGAATTCTGCCCACGTACCAACTAGTGAAGCTCTGGGTGGGCTAGACCGAAAATGACTTTGGAACATTATTCATAGTTAAGCAATGTGGAAAATTGCAGGACTGACTTCGTTCGGTGTGCTAATGCAGGAGTACCCTGAGGAGCTGGTGGAGAAAGCCTGGTCTGGAGAAAGTTGTGGAGACTCAGTTCTTGAAGATATTCACAGTGGACGTAGCCCTGGGTAATCTGCTCCAACTGATGCTATGTTGAGCAGGATGGTTGCACTAGATGATACCTACAGGTCCCTACCAATGGCAACCATTTTGCGATTCAAGGTTTCCAAATCCTGGCTCATTTCAGAATCCCTTGCCTTGATGGTGCCGAAACACTCAAAACGCTCTTAGACCTCGGACAGGCCCTGAGACAGAGTGAAGGTGGCCAAAATGGAGCAAACCCAAGAGCCACTAGTGAGCCCTGTGCAGTTCATAAGACTACAGCCGTGCAAACCCTACCATAACCTCTCGAGTACTGCAAAGGCACATGGTCAGGAAACCTCCAGAGCAAATTTACTAAGCACGGGGCTACAGAACTGCAGCCTAAGCAATGGGAAGGAGGAAGAACATTACCCAGATGACAAGAGCTGTGCTGGGTGGGCACAGGTAGGGCCTAGACTTCTGATGCACCTGTGAGAAGATCTCAAGTAAAGATACCTTCTTTTGCACTTCTGCGGGCAGCTTGGGGAATCACATAACTCCACCGTGGGCTCACTGCTGTTGGTGCTGTTGGGGTGAGATGAGAAGGGTCTTCTTGCGAGGTGAAACCCCTGCAGAAATAGCCATGCAGGGGGAGGATCCCAGGATGGGCTGGTGGTGGCTGGGTGATGCACCAGCTTAACCAGTGGTGACTTCCTTTGATTTTGTGCAGC
Organism: Aviceda cuculoides; assembly: GCA_035590195.1. Lineage (NCBI taxonomy): Eukaryota > Metazoa > Chordata > Aves > Accipitriformes > Accipitridae > Aviceda > Aviceda cuculoides. The sequence continues at coordinate 52,383,621 of JAVJGG010000029.1, read as the reverse complement.
TTTATCTGGCCCTATGGACATGGCTTTTCCTGGAGCACCAAGCTCAGGTTCAGGAGCGTCAGAAATGACTGGAGTTTGCCCTGTCAGTGATACATCAGCTTTCTCTCTGCTGGTAGGAATAGATCTCACCAGCCAGGCTTCTCTGGGACACCAATGGCAGAAACATCCAAACATTAGGGCTAGACAAGCTGTTCTAGCTAACACCGGTGTGACATTCACTGCTGGCTAATTTACCTCGTTCCTTGACTGCCTGAAAAAAAAAAAAAAAGAGTAGATTTAGATTGGACATAAGGAAGAAACTTTCTACATTGAGGGTGGTCTGACACTGGAACAGGTTGCCCAGAGAAGTTGTGAATACCCCATCTTTGGAAGTTTTCAAGATCAGGTTGGATGGGGTTTCTAGCAACCTGGTCTAGTGAAAGATGTCCTTGCCCATGGCAGAGGGGTTGGACTAGATGATCTTTGAAGGTCCCTTCCAAACCAAACCATTCTATGATTCTATGAAATTAGTCCATTTTGCCATAGTTGGAACAACTTTAGTATCTGACTAACTCATTTCATGCAGTTCATGTACATCTATGCTGTGGAGGTACCCTCCAAGAGCATGGTTTATCTAGTTCACCAAACCTTCAGCCAAACAGCTGTCGTACTGCTTGATGGTGCTCCAGGATAAGGCTGAGCTAGCAAAGCCAGAGGGGATTCAGGATAGTAGAAAAGAGTAATCTGACAGCTAGATCCCAAGGTCTGCATCCTCTGGTTTTGCTGTGGCAAGCTCCCTTTAGGGTACCATGGCACGCATGCTTGTCACAGCTGGCTGAAAACTGTGCCACGGGACAGGTACCCACAATGCAGCACTTGCTAAGTGAGCAGCACGGATGCCATGATGCCATAATCCCAAGAGATCTTTAGCTGACATAAGAAATTTCATCCAGTGAATCTGTAGACTTCTTGGAAATACCTAGAAGCACCAAGCATGGACCAAGTCTGCATTGTAAAAGTGATCGACCCACATACAGAGAAAACATAGCTTGTATCCCAGACTAGATAATAATCATGTAAAGACCAGAGGGGACCCAGTGTTGCCAACAGACTTCTGTTATAAGCTTTATAATGATGTGTAGGAATATAAATTTTGTGTTGTACAAATTATAAATTACAGGCTACTGTAAATACATTTAGTGCTACATAAATCGAGGTTTTGAATCTAAGGCCAAAATAAATATCAAAGGGAGAACAGGCAAAAATCTGTGGGATGCTTCAGATAAGGGGAAATCCTAGATGATACGGATTTTGCAGGGCATGCTGGCTTGCCTACTGAAGAGATTCTCAAACCCATTCAGGACCAAGGCTCAATAGCTGCCCTGGCATCAATACGTCTTCGTTCCCTTTGTGTGCGGGAGCTGATCTTCAGCCAGGCTATTGGCATAGCTCCCCTGGAGTCCATAGGGCAGAAACACCCAGATGTTAGGGCTAAGAAAGCTGTTCTGGATAAGCTAATATTGGTGTGAAATTCATTGTTGCTTCCTCACTGGCATGAATTAATCCATTCTGTCATGTCGCTTCTACCTGAGTCATATCATGCAATTCGAGTACATATGTGCAGTGGTCAAAGGTATCCTCCAAAAGGAAATGTTGAATATGAATATGCTATCCTCTTTACACCCTTCAAGGAGAGCCAAGGGGTTAAACACAGAGAAAAGAAGAGAAAAACTGGTGTAGAAGGCAAAGATGGAGCCGGAAAAATGTAGAAATGTGGCATGAATGCATTTATGCTGTGAATGAGAAGATCTCTGGTCATGAGAGAGCATCCTTTGGAGAATGGTCCAGAGTCCTTGGCCCTGCCTGCAGAAGGGAACAGGCTGGTGCACCTCCTGGCCTTGCTTTGCCATTGAGCCAGGATGTGGCCAAAACTGCAAGATTTGAGCTCTGGGGAATGCTTATAGGTCCCATATCTAGAAATAACTTTGCTGTTTAAGCACCACTCCTTTTCCATAGGTCTTCTGTTCACTAGCTCATCAGCCCACTCTTGCCTGCCTACCTCTTTAATCACTTTGTTCTGCTTTTTCATTTTCCTGTCATTTTGAGAGGTGAAATGCTCTCTACAGTTTCCCCTCTGCTCCTTCAGAGATTGCCTGACTCCTTCCCGAGAGCCAGCCCTGCCTTCCAACAGACCTTTATCTTTCTTTCTCCCACAGATAATTTGCTTTAGGGGGTTTTATCTCCTCAGCATACTATTCTTCTTCTGTTTTGTTTTTTTTTTTTAAAATCTTCTCCAAGTTTTAATGATTCTTCACAGACAATGTGCCATCTGTATATCTTACCTATGTGGCTTCTTCTCATTTAAATGAGGATAAATGCCACTAATGAGTTTTGAAAGGAAACGACTCCGCATGAATGTGGAATGAGCAGGAGAAGGAGTCCCTGGGAATCTCAATTAGCGATCGCCTGGGAAATCTGTGCCACTGGGATAAGGGACCTGGGGCACCCCAGTAGCTACGAGAGCAGGAAAGTGGGCTGAACTAGAACGGGGTGTAGGATTGTCCCATTCTTGTCTCTGCTGCTAAGGGACTGGGCGACCCTGAACAAGGGCCTAAATATACGCATAGGCTGGGAAAATATTGAAGATATTATTTTCAACGTGCTGAAGAAGTATTCGCTTGCATGAATGCTTCTGCACCTGAAGCTGATGGATTGCAGCAAGTATGTGCTCCATCTCCAGCAGCCAAAGCAGCACCTCCATTAAACCACACCGACCGAGTGCTGGAGCAGATTGTGGAGTGCTTCTGTGTCCTTTTCCATCATCTCAGCTGCAGGGAGGTAACCAGGGGGGGTTACACTAAACCTACTGACTTTACTAGCCATTCATTTCTTTTTAAACGTGTGAGTCATGGCAAATTTAAGCCCCGAACATTTTTCTTTCTATATGATATGCAGAACTGTAATAAAATAGTAAGAAAAATCCATATTAAGACTTCATGGATTGGATGGAGGAATTTAACCTTCATAGCTAGGTCTCAGAGCAGGGTCTACCCCTATGCACACTCAAAATTCATCAAGTTAGCAGAAGTAACTACACTTTGTACTGGATATGTCATGTATGGGAGGAGACATACTGGTACTGTGAACGCTCATCACAGGTACCTTATAGTCAGATTACCTCCCCAGGCTTTTGCATATAGAAAAGGAAACATCCAGTTTCTAGGACTTATCCTGCTTAGACATCGGTTCCTCACCTCATCCCAGGGAAGAAGTCAGGATGATTGCAGTCCTCCTATGGTCTTTATTCACTTGAACCACTGGCTGTAAAGAAAGTTAATGATGCGTAGGACTCTACAGTTCTGGAGCATCGTTTTTAGCTCAGGCCAAAGACAAAGCTGCTGGACCTCAGTGCTTTCCTGAGCAGGAAAGCCCAGTTGCTACTCAGTCAGGGTAGGAATCACAGAGGTGCTCTCTGGAATCACTTTCTGCTCTCCCTGGAACACACAGCAGGATGGAAATATTGTTTAAGCCAAAAGAGCAAGACTGGAGTGTTAATGAGTATTTAAGTAGAAACACCTGCAATGAGTGTCATTACTGCTATTAACTAAGTGCTATCATGGCTATTACCCTGGAAAATATCAGAAATGTGAATACCAGGAAAATATTTTGCAGCCTGCAGATTCTGCTTTCTGCAGCTCTAAGTAGATTATTTGGCCTCACATGAATGAAGCCATTAGCTGGAAATGCTTTTCCTCTTATTAGCACAACCAAAAAATAACAACAGCTCCTGCAGCCTTTAAACCCTTGATTCACTGGGAGGATATTCCTGATACAGACAGATGTTTCATTAATGCTGTTCAGGACTTCTGGCTGTTATCATATTCAGGCTCGCTTATTCTGTCCTCTGCAGCAAAATGAGAGTTCCATTTCTGCACCAAAATAACCTCTGCTCAGCTGAGAGAGGAGCCAGACCTCGCCAGACCAGATCCCTGATTAACAGAACTGGATCATGCTCTCTTTGAAGATCATGAGAGTTTTGTTCCTGTTTTCTATAGGATACACATAAAGCTTTAAAAGGGGTTGTATCCTGCCGGGTTGTAGAGAGATTACGTGATTGTGTTTGGAGCAATCGTGGCATTAAGGTACCCTGGATGATTGCTAGGGTTCATTTTACAATAAAACAAATTTAAAATAAATAAATAAAAGAAGAAGAATGTCTTTGGTATCTTTACAAGTGGTATAAATATGTGTTTGTATAATATGCATCGACCTACAACTGATGTATATACCCACCAACAATATATGTGCATATATATCTCTGTACCTACCACTATAATTTCTGTACACACTCTTTTATGTATTAAAAATTCGAACCCGTACACTTAATGTAATTAAAAACTAGGTTTGAATTTATGACCTTACTAAATCTGCTGGGATTTTTGCCGCTCACTTCAATACATTCAGGATTTCCCCTCTGAAGAGTTAAACACCTCCTTCGTCATTAACACGTTCCTCTCCTCCTGGGACTTGCTGCCTGTCTTTCAGCACTTTTGAGTTACACTGGTGCATCCAGGTCAGACATGCAAAAACTCTGCCCTCTGCACGTGCCAGAGGGAGATGTGTTTGAAACAGGGAATGCACAAAAACTGCAGCAGAAATGCTGCAGCACATATTGAGAATTTGCCCTCTCCTAGAAGCTTGTGCTCTCCTGAAATAGCCACAAAGATCTGGCCCAAGTGGGCAGTGGAGAGAGAACTGCAGCCCAGAATATCAATGCCTTTGTGTTTGGGTTTTTTTTTTCCTCTGCACTTGACATTTCATCTTACTACCACCCAGCAAAGGGAATTTTGCTAGCTCCTAATTACTGTGAGTCCTTTTATTCCCACTGAATAGCAGATACGGCATCGCTCTGTGTTATTTTTTTAAAGTTATTAGTATTCAGCAACGATCTTTGCCTGCTAAGGATGAGGGGACCTGTAAACTCTACCCAACTGAATTTACAAACTCAAAGTCCTTGGAGTCTGAACATAACCTGCTGCCATACACAGTCTGAAAAACACTCTTAAGTCCTGGGTCAGGTTGGAAAATCATGCTGTAGAACAAATAAATAAAAGCTATAATAATAGAATATTGTTTGAGTGATTTTTATCTGCCATCCAACTTTGGAGGTCTTGTACTTTCGAGTTTCTTTCCACAGCTAAGGAATCTTACAATGTGTATTATACAAATGTTAGACTCAAATTCTGTAGCTAGAACTTTAAGAAAAAATAATAAATACTGCAAGACTCACGACAAAATCATGAAATGTAATAAAAAACATGAGAGAGGACAATGCTCTTATGGCATTAGTATAAAATTACAGGTTGAATCACCTTTTTCTAACTCCAAGCAAGGAAGTCTATTACAAAAAAGACAAACTACCTTATCGTTAAGTGTACCTTACCCCTACCTTTGATGTAAAGCATCTCCTTGAAAGATGGTTCCTGGCCTGTGCTCTACTGATGATCCACAAGGTCATGGCAACTGATCCAGAGCTCACTGGTACCAAGTTCAAGAGGGCTGTGCTAAATGAACATCTAATCCCTGGAATATTTCCATGACCCATTCCTAGTTCACTACTTGATAGTCCAGATGTGTCTCTTACAATAGATCGGGCTGTGCTGTTAACCTGTGAAAGTTGTGTTAAGCCATGAGAGAAATTTCTGGGCAATTAATGGCTTGACTCTTTCTCTTATCTCCTTCTTGAAAAGCTTTCTGCTGCAAATTTAAACAATCATTTCTCCTGTTCTCAGAACCATCCTCCTCTATGAGCAGCTCTTTGACTGAATGGCTCCTACGCAAAATCCTGACCTGTGTGTAAGGGGGTCCAGGCACAGAAAAATAACAAATGTAAGCTATGAGACTAGACCTGGAAGTAAATAGGCTACTTGTTGCCTGATTTTAGGTAGATAATTAATTCCACTGCAGCTCACACTGGCTGTATGGTGGATTAGGGCAAGAAAATATATTTTGTGAGCTGCACTGGAGACAAAAAATGGCCAAGTTTATACCTGTAGAGCTGATACCCACATCTGGGCTAGTTATCGAGCATGATGTTCACGTTACCCAACATAACGGTATGTGCACTGCAGGCATCTTTGCATGATTTGATTCCCAAAGCATCCTTTACAATGAATGAAAGCATCCTGAAAGCTGGAATCTGCACTGCTAAAGACATCAGTTAAAATAATGTCAATTTGGGAAATCGTTCCTTCACCGGATCTGGGATATGAGCTGACTGATGTGAGACCAGAGTGTGGACTTTCAGCCTTTATGAAACATTTGCAAGTGCAAAGTGAATGAAAAGAGGCTTAAGTGACAAATATTGGATTTGGTTTTGCCAGCTGGGTTACCACAGTATCTTATGATATTGGTCCTTGCAGCCAGCACTGCATTTAACTCTTTTTCAAGCCTCTGATGCTGTGAATGGCAGCAAATTGCAGAAAAAGGTGCCCATCTTCTGACATTTTTGCTGTGTCCCAATTCCTTTGCTTTTATTTTTAAAGGACTTCACAGTAGCATCTTGATGAAAGTTTTGCAATTAAAAAAAGAACCTTTTTTCTTTTCTCTATTTACTAGGGAGTTAGAAAGGTACGAATTTTGGAGAGCAAATTGCCCTGCGGATGTTTTTTTTCCATCAGACACGGCAGTGTGCTTCTGCAAGAGGTGATCCAGCATCCAGAAACAGGAGCCCATAGCTGGGATGATCCATGAACCCCTTTGGATAGCATGAGAGCATTCCTTTTTTTTTGACTCAAAAGCTTTTATTAGTGCCATTGGGCTGTGGAAGGGGAGCCAAGGCAGGGAAGGTCAATAAGGAGTGATTCATGGAGAGTGCTGAAGATATTTGAAAATAAAACCCAACAACTGACCCTGGGGCTTGCTGTCTCCCTGAATTTCAGAGGCTGACGTGCCAGGAGGTGAGAGAACTGCGCAGCCCACAAATCCTTCATTGGGTGCCGAGCTGCATCAAGTCTTATTTTTCTGCTGCCTGCAGATGCAGAAGGGCATTAAGCCCTCACAGCAATTCTGTCCAGCTGCTGGGCAGCCTGCCATCTAAAGAAAGAGCGTGGCGATGTGCTTACCCTCATCTGACATGCTTGTCACCTTGTGGCTGTGCCACAACGATACTCTGCAGACCTTCGGTGATGAAGCCTTCAAATGGAAGCAACCGGTGGGTTATTTGCTTTAGCTTGGTGTCCCATGGGTCTCTTCTTATTTTTGAATTTGCTCACTGAAAAGGAGCTCAGATTAGCCTGCTGGGAAGGAGCTGCTGGCAGAAAAGCCCCAAATTTTTCTGCATCAGCAAAAGGATCAACAAAGAACAAAGGATTCGTTGTTATCAGAGGAAGCCTCACGACCTACGTGCTTTCTGGCTCTGTTGTGGGCTGCCGGCCTGGCTGTGGCGTAGGTGCCAATGGTGGGACTCATCTGACTGAATATGCATGTCCACAAACATAAGAGATAATAGACAAAAGGTAATTCTACCAGTGTTTCTTTGGGTGTGATGTGCCAGCCCAACAGAGCTGAGGTAAGATCAGACCTTGAAAGGACCCATTTCTCTGCACTGACTGCAAAATAGTCCCTGGGAGAACCAGCTCACTTGGGACCTCTGTCCTGAAGATCTCTAACATTAGAAGAGTGGACCTCATCCTTTTGGTGTTTGCAGTGGAAATATCCTCATATAACACTGCTCAAAACAACTAATGGCCTGTAGGAGCACAGTTTGTCAGATCAAGTGTAGGTGCCTGCCTCAGGATGAGGAGAAACACTGCTTAAGCTCCACTCCCATAGGAAGAAATCCCAAGGTGACTGGATCACATGGAAGTAGCATCATTGTAGACAGGCAACTGAGTAGGAAGGTGTATTTAACCTGATCCCTGCTCCTGAGCAAGGAAGTTTTGGAGGGCATGGCTGAGTGAAAACAACATAGATACTGGGAAAAAAATCTGAACTTCTGGGTTGGACTGGGCCTGTGCTGAAAATTATGTAGACCTACTCCTCCAGACCACTCCCTAATTTACCAGTGCCTGTAACTGAGTAGATAGTGCCAGAGACCGACTCCACCATCTAGGAAATATGTCAAATGGAAACTACCCTGACATCAGCAAGTGATCGGGCAGTCAGAGCGTCCTAGGCTGTGGGCATTTCTATGAGCTGCAGCCATACTGGTGTACAGCTCTGTGGGCTCGCTGACCCAAACTTGTCACTCCGTGTGGGAAGAAGCATTTCAGAAGCTGTGAAGCTTTTGATGGGTAGGAAATCCCCCATGCTCTACTCCTTCATTAACAACCTTTTGCCCGTGTTTATTTTGGAGTCATGTTTGAGCAGCCAACATCCCCCCTGCTGCTTACGTGGAGATGGGACACCTCCCATTTTGCTCTGTGCTCTCACGGAGAATCAGAAGTGGATTTCCAGATCCTCATGGCATAGTGTCCCCCTTCACACCCTGCCAGTAGGGAGGTGATGGTCTCTCATTTAGCATGGCATGGACTCCCAGTTATCACTGAACACACCTGTGTGAATAACCACAGCCTCCCTGCTGCCTCTGTCTGCAACGGCTAGTTCAAAGCCAGCTTGCTATCAAGCCATCGTTGCAATCTATAAGGTAGATGTCCCCATGTGGCCCAAAGGGATCATTATCCTTTAAGTGAGGCAGCCTTCTCCCCTTGTCAAACAAAACCAAACAATATTGCTCAATTTCATCCATAAATCCCCACTTCATCACTACGCGTGACTCCCTCTCCACCCAGGTCGGTACAGTGTTCATCCCTCTCACTCCTGAGAGTGATAAAAGCATTAATTTATGAGGAAAGGATTATGACTGAACTGCGGCCATGCGTGACTTGAGAATCAAGTCCCTACAATAATTGATTTTTCCTCTTTCCCTCCTGTCTGATACCCATCTCTCAGGCTGGGCCTTTTGATTTATAACATTATTATTAAAAACAAATAAGTTCCTCCAATTACAATTTCAATAACCTATTGATTTTTTCCTGAGTCTTGTTCCATGCCCTGTTCATCCAGTGCTACACAGCTTGCACTTTGTTTTGATATATGTATTCTCAAATGGATGCCTTCCTCCGGGATGGATCATCCTGCCTGACACAGACATTAATAAACTATGAAGCATGGAGGGGACATGGAGGTGGAGGATCAAGGAAAGGCAAGTTCAGGGTAGAAACCAGTTATGGATCATCAGGGAGCTGCTGTCATCCTGTAATGGATTCATTCAGTGTCTGCATGGCGGTGGGTTGTCAGAGGTTGTGATGGGATGCCCACGTTCACAAGGATGTTGCCAGACTCTGTGAATTTTCTTGAAGGTCCGTTGTTTCCTTTTGAGGACACTTCTCCATTTCTGTATCTCCAGATTGCTCTTTTTAGGACAATAGGATTACATCCATTGTCAGTTCAATGAGGTGAACCTTTGGATGACTGGCATTATTAACCCACGAGTGGGAGAAGTCTTCCTTTTCTCTGTTGGTTTAGAAAAAGATGAGTTCCACCTCTGCAAGTACATCTGTTTTAAATTACAAAACAACAACAACAACAACAACAAAATCCAACTAGGAATACCACAAATCTCTATCAACGCCTCTTTTGCTGTCTTACATTTTGCCTCCACTATCGAAGATATGCCAGGAGAGAGTTTTAATAAAATATGACAGTTAATGCTGTTACCTTTCTGGCATCATGTAGCACACTAAATAAAGGGTACTTTATGACAATGTGGGAGAAGGTTTTATTGGCAACTTTCTCTGAAAATATGTCAGCCACGCATGAAATACTCATTTAAAGTCATGAACGTGCTACTGAATGAAGACATATGTGCAAAAGGGAATATGGCCAAAGCAAGCAACATCCAGAACACCTGATTCACCAAGTTCTAGTGCCATTAAATCATCTTGCAAATCTTGAGCTCAGGTTTCAATTCTTTAGCTTATGGAAGAAGCCTGTCCTACAGTATTTCTGGCAATAAATTGAAGTATTAATGAAAGAAGCATAGGAAACACCTACTATTTTCTGGAAGCAGAATTTTTTAAAGCTTCTACATATCCTGCCCAGTAACAAAAGCCACATTTTAATTATTCCCAATTATAGCTGCTATGATTGAGGGCTTGGATGAAAGCACTCTGAAGTCAACCAGAGTCATTTCACTCACTTCGCTGTTCTTTGTATGAGGCCATATACGAACACTTTCCATCCTCAGATAGCACTGCAAACCTGAAATAATGTTCCCTATTCATCACATGAAAATATTCCATTAAGGGAATGATAAGGTTGCCAGGAACATTCAAAAGGCCAATGCCAGCCTTTGAGATGCCTGAACAACATTAATAGACAACCCTGGTGTGAACTCATTTTTATGAGAGTTTTAAACAAAATCCTGTCTGCGGGAAGTTCCTAGCAGAGACTGGAGTAAGGCCCAATCGTAGTTCCTGTGTGATAAATGCAAAAATAAAGCCTTTTCACTTCTTAAAATGTCTTGCCTTTTCAATAACTTGTGCTGGGGGTTTTCAATAAGTTGACATTTCTGTAGTACAAATGGAAGCTGGAGAGATTGGTCCTTAATCTGTGAAGACTTTACAAGGTCCCTTGAGGAGCTGGGAGCTCTGGGAAGCACTGAAGAGGCTGGGGTGGGGTGGGGGGTGTGAAGTCCTGAAGGCTCTGATTCTTAAGCCTAGGTTTGAAAATGCATGAGGGAAGAGTAGGCTGGGGCAACATATGGAGTTCTCCCTTCTGACAGCAGCTCTGAAAAAGTCTACTTTTCACTCTGAAATGAATTTTCCTCCCTAAGAAAACTGGATTTTCCTATGGATCAGAAATGTTGTATTTCAGCTTTGTTTTTGTACATTCTCCTTCAGTGGTAAGGGGCATTGCAACCTCTCTTTACTGACGTTTGAACTTGTGAGGGAGCTCATCTTTATCACATCAGAGCACCTTATGGACAGCAGTTAACCTGTCCCTGTGACACTGGGGATAACACTGGTGTGTTACACTGGATACTCCTCAAGCTATTCCGTCTTGCATTTCCTTGTGTTGTTTTTGTCCTGTACATTCATCTATTGCCTTTTACTCTTGGCTTTTTGGGAGTAGTTCTGCATTTTCACAGAAACCCATTTGCGTGCCCAGATCCATGTCATGAACCTGTTGCTTCCTAAGTACAAATCTTTAACAGTTATATCAGCAGCAAAATCCTCCGATGAGTAAATTACATTTTAAAGAACTAAAACCAGTGACATAAAGCATGATCAACTTGCACCAGATGAGCACGGATGTTTTTGGGTGAGCATGGAATAAATGTGGAAAGACAGTCCAGTAGGCTGAGTACTAGCCAGTGAACAGGAGACAGTGATTTCCCTTTGTTTCTATACTTTCACAATCCTCTTCTGAAATTTTTGACAAGGCATTCTTGTCATTGACAATGGCATTCCTGCCATTCCTTCTCTCTCTCCTTTGATCCACTTCTCACTTTTCATCCATTTATTTTGATAGACTTTAACATTAAAATGGTTTATATCAGGAGGAATATAGTAGCCTGCTGAAGCTCTCAAGGACTCTGTGAGCAACATTTGCACAGTGTGGAGCTAAGCGGCAGGCTAGTGGTTTATCATTGCAACTGTGCACGAATGCTATTAACTCCTCCTTATAGCTTTTATTTCCAAGCTGTTCTTGTATACATTTCTGCTAAACCAAGAAAACGATAAGTCCTTTCCTAACTTGTCCTTGGAAACCTGCCAGTAAATGGGAAACCTGTGATAAGGGCAGCATCATCTTTCAGAAGAGCATTTGCTTCTGAGAAGGGCGAAGTGCAGCTTCCAGACAGACTGATACCAAGAAAAGGAAGATGAAAGCATGGGGAGTCCTCTGCCTTGCTATTTGCATGATGGGAAACAAGGTTTTAAAGGGTACCTGGAGGAAAGCCTTCAGGGAGGAGAATTAGAAAAGGTGAAAGAGATTGGTCCAGGATGAAAGGATCACAGGCGGCAGTTGGCACGAGAGGCTGATAAGGGGCCCTCAGTGCTTCACCCTCTCCCTTGCCGTTCCCTAATCTTGTAGCCATGGAGAAAAAGTGTTTTCTCACTGCTAGGTGGAGTAAGGACAGGTGGATTACACTAGGTTGCATCCCTATCAGCCTTGATTTGCTCTTCAGCTGTCGTGTCTAAATGTCAGCTCACGCATAGGCATTGGTCTTCATGTATTAGAAAAAATTGTCCTTTATTTGCATTGCAATTGGTCCATGAGGGACCCTTCTCCTCCCCCATATTTCTGATGCATCGTTGCCCAGAGAAACCTTCACAGATTCAACTATTAGTGACAGAAACATCTGAAGACCTAACAGGGAACAGGATCTTCTTTTGCTGGGTCCTGTCCCCCTCAAAGATCTTACCACCCAATGACACTCAGGAAGATGAGAAGGACAAAGCACCATAATGAGGCAGATCAGTAGAAGAATGGTAGAGATGGAAAGGCATTTATTTGTTCAGTGACATGAAGAGAAACCTGTACCTCAATTCAAGTCCAGTTTCGCCCTATAGGGCTTCAAGTACCTGTCTAGGGCAGCTAAATGAGATATAGCTACTCCTACAGGCAACGAGGTGCTAAGTAGCTTCAGAGAGTGACTTGGACCTTAGAAGACTAAGTAGCCCCATGGGTAGCCATTTCTCTCAACCGTGCAGAGGCGGAGCTTACGGTGAGCACAGTCTTGAGCCAGGTGCTTGGTGGTAGATAAATGAACGCCCAGGCCCACTTTTACATTCCAAAATCCATCTGTGGTACATTATACGTTAAATTGTACTACTCTGAGAGGAAGTCCGCTCTTCCTGTTGCATTGTGGACCTCAGGCACTGTAAGGAATTTGCGGAAGTTTTTTACAGGCATCAGTTTTCCCCACATCTCTGCTCCCACCTGTCCTACCATACCTCTCTATTGAAGAGCATTCTCTCCAATTAAGATATAAAGTTAAGGCTTAGTGGCAGAATTATTATTATTACCAGCACAGTTTGTGACTCATAAAATTGCAACAACTGCTCTGCTTCATGTCAAAGGGGGGTAATTAACCAAGATCATCTATAGCACCAGGTGGTGATTCATTCAAAACAGGAGCTAATATAGCAGAGCTCAAGTGCCCACTGGACAGTGCTGCATATTTCACAGGCCATGAAATATATCCAAAGTTGTTTTTTATTCCCCAGCAAGCTAGTAAGTTGTTTTTAATAGGGCTTTAAATATTTTTTAATTGGCATTTTATTTTTCTCTAGGAAATAGGCAAAGAGGCCATGGCAAAATGGGACAGGATCACTTTTACTGCCATTATCTCTCTCATGAGATCACAGGGAGAATACCAATCCCACCCTCACGTGCAGAACCAAGGGAGCAGGAGGAACTGGATGGCAGATAATCTGCACTAGATTTTAGGAAGCTGAGGTCCTATGCTGACCATGTGAGCTTGTTTTGCCGTGCTCTGGACGCGAACGAGTGCATTGTAAAAACCAAGTAATTCAGTTAGTGTGGGGTCGGTTCTAGGCTAACGCAACCTGCAGTTTTCTCAGGCTGATTAGCAGAAGCCCAGTACTTGTAAATGCAATTATATGGCATCCTGCTTAGGACTGGTCTCTAGGTTTAGGGCTGAGTGTTAGAGCACTATGAAAACCTTTGAGAATAAGTTTGTTCTGAGGTGATTACCTAAACCTACCTGACATCTGGTTTTGCCATAGAAGAACCTGTTTTCAGCATATTGAAACCTACCTTGATACTTCTTTACTGTGAGGATGGTGAGACACAAGAACAGGTTGCCCAGAGGAGTTGTGGATGCCCCATCCCTGGAAATGTTCAAGACCAGGTTGGATGGGGCTTTGAGCAACCTAATCTAGTGGAAGGTGTCCCTGCCCATGGCAGGGGGGTTGGAATTATATCATCTTTAAGGTCCCTTCCAATCCAAACCATTCTATGATTCTATAATTCTACTGGAATGTCACCTGATTCCAGGGCATCTTTTTGTGGTACTGAAATAACTTGTTGCAGTACAAGAACTGGTTTTCTAGACAGATGTACAGGGTTCTGGCATCTTCCTTTCTTGAAAATTAGCCATAGTTATTATTGCTCCAAACCAAATGCAAACAAACCTGTCAGCTACTTGATTTCTGAAGTTTTATTTCAAAACAATTGAGAAGCATTCTTTCTCTCTTTTGACCATGAAACAGGCCTTCACAATTTTCAGATTCAAGCCACGGTCCTGCCAGGAGTGTTGTCTCCCAGCCACTCAGGACTGCTGTCGATGAACACAGCTTTGAATAATGGGTATATTTGAATATAATGGAATAATTTGATTAATTCATTTTGCACCCACTGATCAGACCTTCACCTGTCCCAATCATTCATTTATACCTATATCCAGCTCAGCTGTCTGCTCCAAAACATGTCATGGGAAATGCAGTGGTTGACTGCGATGGGTAGTATATGCTTAGGAAACTCCCTTTTCTGTTTGGATCACGAGAGAAAAAGAACTTTATATTTGGTAGAGGGACTGAGAGACACTAGCAGAGTAATTTCCATGGCCTTCCCTTTCTCTTATATTCTGAGTGCAAAGGGTACTAATGCAAACTTTGCAGTCATGCTGTAGAAAAAGCATTTGCTGAAACCCCCTCCAACATCCACAGCTTTAAAGGATATATGGGCAGAATAAAATATTGCTGCTACATGCTTGACAGTTTTCCTGGGAAAAATTGCACCCCAGAAAACTCTTATTTTATACGGAGGCCCACTTTCTATATCGGCCAATGGTATAAAGTACAGATGTACTCAATGCTTATGACTAACATGGAGTGATCTGTTGGAAATGCAGTTACTGCTGGGGGGGCGGGATTCAAGTGCCTTGGCATAGCTGCCATGTTCCATCTTGGACACCCAAGAGCATGTGAGACGCAGGTTAAGTTGATAGGAGCACGATCCTCTGGTTTGGTGCCTGGAGGACAGGCGATATCCCTGCGGCACCTCATTTGTCTCTGGGTGCTCTGAATCATGCCCAAACTGTCTCATTAGACTGACTTTAAGAACCAACACATCACGGCATCAGAGTACTTCGATGGTGCTGGTGGCCTTTTAATGATTTTAAATCCAAGGTTGGCTAAAGTTAGAACACATAAAAGGGCCAAAACAGACACCAGAGTTACAAAGGTTTATAAACCCACAGGTTTTCAGAAATTAAAAAATTACCAATGCATGTACTTTATATTATTAAATTGTAACCCAGAGGGGTGCAGCTTTCTTCCCCAAATGAGCTGATGAACTAGGAGACCCTACAGGCTTTCTGGAGGGGTGTCAGCTCCTCAGCTATTCTCAGGATCTGACATAAGGGAACTTCCTTTTTATTGCTCTCTCTGGGGATTACTCTGGTTTAAATCTTCCTATCTTGGAGATTTTAAAGTTGAATGACCTTCCTGTTACCAGTTCCCTGTCTTCCCTTCCAGTTTTAGAAATGCTCATGTCCCTTGGTGACAGTGAAAAGCAGTTACCATCTGCCTGGGGATTAAACAGAGCCTGCTCAGGAATTTATCTAAAGTATTGGTAAACTCTTCCTCCAGAGTGAAGGGAAACGCCATTCCCCACCTGTTACAGCAATGTCCAAACTTCTGGGAAGTTTATCTGTGCAGTAAAGATTCTGGTTTATGCACACATGAAGACAGGAATAGTGCCTTGTAAGAATGTGTATGTCAAAATAATGTTTATAAATCGTTTCTGCCCTGAACTGACCCTAAGCTGTTTTGTAGAGCTTGGCCCCATGGTTGGTTAGAAGAAGCGGAGAAATTGCAATGGATCCATGATATCAGTCCGAAAAGGTGACCGCCGCTTCTGCCTCCACTGCTGAACTGGGCTGTGACTTCTGTGCAACCGTTTCACCCCTCTGGGGCTTTGACTTTGCCGTTCACTTACCATGCTTTGTTAATTGCTTTGAAAGCTATGATGAAAGGAGCTACCTGGCTGCAGGCTGTCACTGACGATTTATGTTATGTGTTAAATGCATTGGCTTTTAACTCTGTGCAGCAGCCTCACCCCCTACACCTTCACCCCCATTCAATAGCTTGGCAGCTGGGAGAGTGACTTTTAAAAGTACGGTTGGTATTATAACAATTTCGTCAACTCTCTGAGATGGTAAACAGGTAATTGAGTTCGGTTGCTCTCTCCTGTCCTCATGTGCCTCTGTGCTCCACTGACCTTGGCATTTCTCTCTTCGAAGAACATCAGCTGGAAATAAAGGTCAAGGGCTTAGGAGGATATCTCCTTCCATGAGCACCACTGATCATGGCCATCACACGGGGGATGTTGCTATCTCACACATCACACTCATCTCCCTTGGTGTCCCAGGGCATTTTCTGTAGGGTGTATTTCTCAGGCTAAACCAGAGCTGTCTCTTATTATATGAGCCAGAAGAACAGATATGCCAGGGATCTGATGAACATCTACGACTAGGAAGCGCGGCACGCATGATTTCAGGCACTGGGAATCAAAAGAGTTAAGAAGTCTGGAAGAGTCTAAATAAGCAGGACTCAGCCAGACCCCTGCAGGGGACTGATGGGCAAGAAATGACTTTGTCGAAGCATATTTCATCTCCCATTAACAAAAATGAGGCACAGCTCTACTGTGTAATCATTTGTACCTCCCTGGTACATCCAATTTGGTGGGTATCTCAACGATCAGTTTAGCTGGTGAGCAATTAAAGTCTAATTTGCATCTGCACATGAGATTAAAATGTTGGATGGATTAATTTTTAAAAGCTGCTTCCTTTCATAGAAGACAACATTAACTGATTGGATGTATACATAGTACGGGATAACATTTCTCCTTACAAAGAGAGAGAGGCAGCCACGAAACTCAGGAAAATCTCTGCTTTCCTCAGCACACTTATCGCAGGTGATAAATGCTTTCACCAGCTCTGCTAGGTAAAGATAAGGCTTGTTGCATGACTTCATTCCAGTGAAACTCTTAAGTACCACAATATATAGAATTTATCATCCACATAAGTTGCAATGAAGCAATTTTCATACCAACCTGCGTTAAATATATTGCCTTGAGTATATGTTGCAGCATAAGGATCAGAGCTTCTCTTCCACTAACACACCTGTCCGGGTTTGTGTTAAAGAGCTGTGAAAATGCTGCTAGAAACCCTGGGATTGAGCTGGGTGGAGTATTCCCAAGCAGAACCTGTTTGTGCAGGAAAACATGTCGATCCATCAGTAGTGAAATGGCAGGTGGGAAAAAGGCAGTTTTTTCATTGCGAAAAAAATTGGGCAAGATTATTTTTTATATGCTGCAACACCCAGTGGAGCTGTGCCCAAGAAAACATAAAAACTCCATTTGCAGGGCTGAAATGACTGCGTGTTTTGTCAATGGAGCAAGAAGAAGAAAAAGAAGAAAAATATACATGTAAACAGAATTAAAAGATTTTGTTACAAGCTGGGATGGAAAAAACAAGTTTCAAAATGAAAATTCAGTTTGATCCCACACACTTTTGAAGCTCTGGAGAATTCCTGATCCGCAGCCATTTTCTTTATTTTGTATTTTTGACCCAATTCGGGATAAGAAAAATGTAAATTCCTGAAATTTCTTTTC
>JAVJGG010000029.1:52344488-52365983 GCA_035590195.1 Aviceda cuculoides | reverse complement strand
GTGGTTTCCTAGCAGTAACTGGGATATGTACATGTTTACATGCAAACACACACAACCACACAATGAAGACACCCAGCACGCTCTCTCCATCAGAAGTTCTGTGTATAGCCAGCCCAGTATATTAAATATACTGGACTTTAAATATAGATTTTTCTGAGGCTGCCAACTTGTCACAACCACCACTCCAACAAGAGAAGTTATATAATTTTTTTTTGCTCTGCAGACTAAGCAGTTTCAGGCCATATAGGTGCCTGGATGAAAGATATTCCGAGTCAGCAACGTGCTGCTACAGTGTTTTGCAAGGGTTTTTCTCCTGCTGGCAAAGCCAGGTGAAATGTGGTCCTGGCTTTCTGGGGCTGTCTGTGTGCCGAGTAGAGGCAACTGTCTTTGATGGGTCTGGGAATGATGCCTCTGAACATCAAATTCCGGGTGTTTTAAACACTAACTTGGCATGTGGAAGTGGAGGGACTTCTGCAAAATAAGGATGTACCTACTGTACTTGGGTTCATCCCAACCAAACCTGCCCGCCAAGCTGAGCAAAGCTGAATGCTGGTGAAATGCAGCCGCTCTTGGCTCATCTCCATCTGAACTTTGAATTTTAGGGGACCATATCATGGCTGAACACTGGAGATGGGATTATAACTTCGGTCCTTAGTGAGAAGGATGGACCACCGAGCACCAATAGGCTCGGGGTTTAGAAGGTCTCAGGTGAGCACTCAGTTCCAAGTGGATGGGATAAATCATTTAATCACAGCAATCAATGGGATAATATTCCCTTTATTTGTACACAGGTCCAGCTTAGAAACTTTAATACCCTCTATAAAAGGAGTGCACTCTGTTGAAGAACTTAACACCATGACAATGTATACAATAAAAGGTTTGCTGCTGGTGTAAGTATTAAGGATATGTTTCTTTCTGTTCACATGTATGCATGTTTATGCAAAAAAGTCAAGGCCAGCCAATATGAGACCTTGAGTACGAAACTTGTGTAGCAGCCTGATCGCCTTCTTTCCTTCCAGGGTTTTCATGACGGGCAGATAGCAGGCGGAAAGTGAAAAAAACCCAACCAAACAAACCAACAAACCAAGCCTGAAATTCACAATGTCCTTTAATTATGATATAACAATGTTAATGACTTCTTGGTAATAGCTTGGGAAATTAATTAGCATATCATTTGCAAAACGGAGCGCCACTTTTCTTCCATTTTCACTTTTCTGGTGGTTTTAGGGTCTGTGATGCTATCAACACTCATGTCCAATCTAGTTAAAATTACAATAACTCTTGACAAACAATGACTTAACCTCCCCCCTGCATGTAGGTTAAGAGAGGCTGATACCTCTCGAGGTCATGCAACTCTTCTGCTGGGTATTTCTAATTTGCCTATTAAGAAAGTGAATGTGTGCATGAGACCTTACCTACCCCAGGACTTCTTCCTGACTCCTGATAATGAAAGAGGTTTTCCAGATTCATTCATAAATCATCAAGGTTTTTAAAGGGACAACACTTCAGCCCACAATGGAAATTTCCTTCCAAACCACCTTGATAAATGCTGGTAATAGGAAATTTGACATCCTTCCTACTAGATTTTGGGTTACTCCTGCATAATATTAGGAAAGATCAGCTCCCAGGAGCAAAATGGACTGTTTGGTTTGCTTGAAATAAATCCAGTAACCTGAATTCGTGCCTATCCATACAGCAAAAGTAATCTCAGACTCTAGTATTGTTTCAGTGGTAACCTTGGAAGGAAAGTGAAGAAAAATCAGGTAGGAATAGACTACACAGTTTTATATGGAATAGCAAATATTGAACAGCCCAGCTCTAGGAAGGTTAGGATAAAAGGCATTGGGAGCTGTGGGAATAGGATCCCAAGCCCATAATATCCCCAATTAGGAAATTCTTTATTGGTGTATTGCAGAATCAGAAAAGAGAGAAGGTCTTATCATATTTTGCTGCTTTGTTTTTGTTTTTGGGTTTGGGGTTTTGTTTTGTTTTGTTTTGTTTTGTTTTGTTTTTTTCCAGATGTAGGGAGCAGCCAGCAGGTTCCTTTCTTAAACCATTCTAAAAATGCATTGAGCCCAATTGCACCTCCACCTTTACTTTACTGACCGGGAAATGAGCAAAATGACACCAAATTCAGCTCCCTCCCTAAAACAACCTTCAGCCTAAAACCTCTCTCCCCCCAGCAACTGTTCTCACCTGTTTTCTATCCAGGCATCATAAATTAGTATTTTCCACGGGGATCCACAGAGAACCGCTAACTCGGTACAGCTGGTTGCCGAGCAGGGCACTGCCGTGGGCTGAGGAGTTTGTCTCTTTATTGGCACAGACGTTAAAGCAAATGCGAGTCAAGTCTTCAAGGTTCAAGAGCATGTGGCACCAAACCCAGGTCCCAGAACTCATCTCACAGCTCGGCTGCCCCCGTCTTTTGCTCCATCCGTATCGCTCACAGCCAGATTGGTGACCAGCGATGCCTACACTTAGGCAGCTGGACTGGGGCTGAGACGTGTCTCTCAAGATGAAGGATAATCAACTGGGATGAGATACATCATATTGGAGAGTCCCGAATCCCAGCCTTTGAGGATGTTCTGATTTAAATCGGCTTCTTACAGCTGTTCACATTGCCTCAAGCCCCCCAGATGCCCTGTATGGGGAGATTTAATAAGGGTAAATCTTGCTGCAGGAAAGGTAAGGCCAGCACACCCCGTCCCCAGTCACTTCTGCCAACTTGAGACGGGGTTCAGAGTCATGGAAGTGCCTCCAGGTGCATTTCTTGAGGAGCGGATGGGAGAAGTTACAGCTCTGCACCTGCAGTTGTTTGTTCTAAGTACATTTCAATTTCCATTTAATGGGGAAGGAAACATCCTGCTATCACTCAAATTTGCCTTTGATTGCCTTTTTTTCTTTAAAGATAAGTAGTAAATGAAAATGCATGATATCCAGTATGAACAAAATGATACAACATCCTGAAAAGTTAAATGCACCAAAATATCACCCCTGCGTAGCTCTTGCCATGGACAGCAATTCTGATCTTAGCTTTGCAGGGTGGTTACGCCACTGGGCTGGTGCAATCCAGACACTTTTAGCTACCTGTATTCATATCAGTCAGATGTAGCTGAAAGTTTGCAAAAAGCGTGAGCAAAATCGGATTTTGCACCTGAAGGATTACGGTGACCTTGGGGCTGGGTTGCTCCTGCAACAGGAAAGGGAGAGGAAAATCCAGGGACTGAGGAAGGCCATGGATCCACTGGGAAAACCCAGCATAGCAGGGGTGCAGAAGGGATTGGGGGATGCTCCTGATGGAGGAGAAGAGGAGAGAAAATTGAGGGATATGGGGGGATATTTACTGCTCCTACGCCAGAAGCACATTCTACTTGCACCAAGCTCTACCTTGGGTGCAACAGAAAGCAACTTGGCTTGCCAGCTCTTTACCATGGCAAAAGTCTGTGTTGAGAACCACAAACATTTTGCTGCCCCACAAAGCTGTTCCATCCACAGGGAACTGTGTCTGAACTAATTAACACTACTGTTAGGGAGGGGTTTAGGGTTGCTGTAAGGCTTGTAAGTCCCAAAGAAGGCTCTCTGTGTCATATTGCCCCATGCCCTCTGGATCACTCTTAGCATATCTGCTCTTTACCATCTTTCCTTGAGTATCTGCCACTGATCCCTGTCAGGGATGGCATGCAGAGCCAGATGGACCTTTGATTTGTCCAGTCTGTCTGTCCCACCCTCCATCGTGCACTGTGTCAGAACGATTTACAGTCATTCTCATGCTTTACAGCCTTGTACCTTGGCCTGAATGCCATTCCTGCAACCTTGTTGGGAAAGTCCTTTGCAGTTCTGCCGGAGTCCTCTTGCCACAGAGGGGAAAGGAGAAAAAGCCCTGTGTGGCTCTCAGGGATCTGAAGTGTCTGGACTGGTGTAACAAGGGTCTTTCTGAGTTTTGCAATAAAAGTCAAGAGGTATTTTTGGAAGACAGAAGTTCCTCTGAGCATACCCAGCAGAACAAATTTTAACAATCACTTGACAAAATCTCCTAAATTAAATTTCAGATTAAAAACCTCATGGAAATTAAACTGATAATCCATGCATTAGAAACAAAGTAAATCAGGCTACTTGAGAAGCACTTTCTAAAGAGGAAATCACAGCCCCCCATCTCTAATCTGTGAGTTATCGACATGGTGGTGCAGTGGAACTGGAAGACCTTCAGGTCACAGAGCAATTCTTTGTTTTCAGACTCCCTGTCTGTAACAGCGGTTTCATCCCCAGCTTGTCCACACAGAGATGTTCAGAAAAATAAATCTATGCCAAGAGAGGTTGGAACAGACTCACTACCTCCTCTCGCAAAGTTTGCAGCCTGGCTTGAGTTTGCTGTGGCTGTAGCTATGCATCTACGTGGATTGCTGTGCTCTGTGCATCCCCTCCAGTCTAAAGGTTTTTCTGTTAAGCCCACTGGAGTTGGTTTCACTGTAGAAAACTTACCTTGTGGTATAAAGCCCCTCTCACAAGAATGTCTGAGCGCCTGCAGGGCACAAGCTAATATTTTCTTCGGTTTAAATATGTTCTGGTTGAGGCAAAGACAGGTTTCAATAGGCTGCGGGGGTGATACAGGCTCTGTAATAGTTCCAAATGATATTATTTGAAAGTTGAGTAGGGCAGAGAAAGATCAATCTGTTCAAAGCAGGTTTGGCAGTTTTAAAATTCATTTAAGTTCAGCTTGAAACAGAAAAGACTTTAACGTTGGTATAACTCTGTCAGGAGTTATAGGGACCCTGACAAGCTGGCTGTGATCTCTGGTCTGGAAAACCAGGAAATATCCACCCATTGTGTAATTCCTGGAGATGGCTGTCCAAAAACCATGGGACACGGAAGAGCTGGCACACAGTATGAACGCAAGGGCAGTGAGTGGCTGCGTCAGGCTGTGTTAATGAATTATTATAGTCTGCTTTATCTTTGCTCAGACCAAATTCATTGGCATCTTCTCCCCACATTCCCAGAAGGAGAGACATGACAATATTCTGCACCAATCCAATTCAGGACAAACTACAGCTAAATCTAAGTTAGTAAATAAGAGTTGTCAGATCGTCCAAATGTACCAGCTCGGTGCTGGACTGGTAGTGACATGTCATCCCTTTTTCTTGTGATATTCTTTTACCTCGGCTGTTCAACCAGGACACAGTATTTTCTCTGTCTTTTCCAAGCCCTGGAACCTTTCCCCCTCCCTCTTGTGTGGTGGGAATATGAGGTGGGAACATGAGGAATCTGCCTTTGTCTGCTAATTTCTGAGTTTGTAATAGCATGTTCTTCCAAAGATAACTTCTTTTCTCTCAGGGGCTCTGCTGTCCCCTCTAGCCTGCCCAGGACTGCTGTCTTCTAAAGACTAAGATGCTTCATGTCTTTCCTCATTTCAGAATTTCCTGGTGAGAGACAGCAGAGAAGTGGACTTGCCAGTTGAGCTGCCGCATTTGGTCACATTCTGCTTTGCATTGCTCACTAAATATGGTTCACTGGTGTGTTAAAATTAATTTCATATTAATTGTTTTAAAACTGACAGCATCCTGTGCTGCTTTGGGTGAGCAATTGCCTTTCTCTGCTGGGAAATAATTCTGGCATTTCATTTGGAAAAAAGTAATTAACTGCATGGGTATGCTTAGTTGAGTAAGTCATTACAATCTCTGACTTATGCAAATGAGATTGTTGAAGTATAATTCCAACTGAGATAACTCTGCACATACATAAACTTCTAATTTGCACAGTCCGGCAGAATATTTGTGTGCAAATAAAAGCTGTTCATGGGTTAATTTGTAAATCTCAATTGCATAATCAATTTTCAAGGAGCAGAAAGCTTGTGATGCAGCAGAGCTGCTCTGTGAGTTCCCAGGGAACTTTCTTGGCTCGTCATTTGATGGTTAACATGATGTATCCACTGGTTCAGACAACCCTGTGCTCATTTTACAGCTGCTGTAGCATGAAACATGCTTTCAGGGTCACCCTCCTCATATTCTGCCTGCTTTAATTATGATGTTTATTATGGGTGTTATGAAGACAGGTGGCCATGCTCATGGATTTTAGCAGTTTATTACTGGGTTCTAAGTAACTGTTCCGGACTTCTTTGTTCCAACAAGTTTCAACTTTTAAGCGTGTATTATTAATATCTTTTCCCCTTCTTTGTCATCTTCCTACAGCATGTAGCTTTTTCTCTCCTGGAACATAACATTGTTATGCAATATGCTTGGCTACTTTAAGACGAAGAGATGGATGCAGAGGCTAAATATGCCCAAAGAAAGAACTAGGAAATTATTTTTCCTTAGCAAATTAATTACTTGCCCCAAATACTCTCATTTATCCTGAAACTACTTGGCAACTTGGAGAAAAGAATATTTTGGGGACAGATTCCTAAAACAGTGGGACAGATGTTCCCTCTTTATTCTCTGCAACTGACGCTGTATAGACTCGGCATTAGGTCAGATGGCTCCGTTTCTGTTTCCTATTTGGAAGAATTACATTTTATAATAAGGGCCTGGGTTAAACCAAGGGTCTGGTGTCTCTGGAGAAATCCCTGAGTTTGGAAAACCCTCTGCTAGTAGGACAAAAGAGAGTTTCTGCAGGATTTGATATATCATCCTCTGGGGTAGTGATTTGGTGGGACTTAATTTTCTGCCTACAGTGTAATCAGGAGCTTGCATCCACCTTATCCTCTTGATTGATGAACATAATTCTGAATACGAGAAGGGACGAACCCTTGGATGGAGGAGGTGGAGAGACGGGGAGGGAGGGAATTGTGGATGGCAGTGACCAAAGATCAGATATCTCCCCGGGAGAGCCAGTCTCCTCTGACAAGCCTGATTAAAAGAGAAATGGTTTTGGAAGCACGGGGTCAGTGGCTCTGACCAAGCTGCTACTTCATTTAGAGAGCCAGCTGAGCTGTGCCTTGCACTGAGGCTCTCACGGCAGTAGAGAGCTGTTAACAAGAGATGCTTAATCGTCTCTGGCTGACAGGGAGCTGCCAAGTGGCTTGGCAGCTTGGAAAGCCTTTCTGCACTCCCAGAAAGACAGGTCTTTGCAGATGCTGAGGTTTCAAAAGGAGCAGTCATTCCCAACAGAGTCAACAGACTTGATTTCAATTTGCGTTTCCTTTGAAGGCGTCAGACCATCTGCCTTATGTATATAGACCAGGTCCGCAAATTATTGGATCAGAATTAATACGTGGGGTCATTCAAATCTGTAACAGCTCTGAATTGCTTAGGCTTAGGTAAATGAAAGAGGGAAAAATAAACATTAACAGTAAAACCACTGACTGTGCCTACTGAGTTGAGGGGTTCAACTTCTGCAGAAGGACTTAGTGGTCAGAGCCCATGTCCAGAGCTGGGTGCAAGGCTTTCTCTGCAGGTGGGAGCTACACCCTAATTACTGAACTGTCACACGGAAACACTTCTAAATTTTTTTTTAATTTGAGAGATAAACGTTCACCTGAAGTGGGAGATACCTGAAGTCTGGGTCTCTGCTCCCAGGAGTAATGTATGTTTCTCGCGGTAAAACCATCCCAGTTTAATTAGCATGTCTTCAGTACCGGAGTCAACCATGTCTTACTGACGGTTGCAAATGATTTAGCAAGGAAAGAGAAACAGAACAGCATTTCTATGTGACCTTGGTCTTACCACTTCTGTCTGTCTGAGGGTGTAAGGTTTCGGGAGGGAATCTGGTGGAATAAGACCCTTTCTCAGCTCGAACAGGGCCTTGGCAGGTCATTCTTGTAAAGCTTGTGTGTTCTTCTCTTAAACAAAGAAAAAGAAACAGAGAAAATGTCAAGTGTGTTAAGCAGAATTTGTCGCTGGCAATTCCTTGAAGCGCAGCAGCTGGTTTCACCTTCGTTAGTTCCCTAATGAAAGTTTTTCAACTCCGTGTCAGGGAAAAGAAAAAAAAAAAAAAAAAAGTTGTTTCTTTGAAACAGAAATCTTGTTGCAAGGTCAAGCTGAGATTGTTGCTGCTTTAATAAACACCTCAAATTGTCTCTGATTAATTCTAAATAAATTTCGTGTGTGATAAGTGATTTCGAGCAAGTGCTGTTGACACATTGAGCTGATTGAGATTAAGGGGAGAAAGAGATGAACAATGGGGTGAGATTAGAAACTCTTTGTCACACAGATCAGGACCCTGGAGTGGAAGGATGACACAATCATTTGTCATGTACTGGAGGTGAGAGGAATGAACAAGGGTTTGCAAGATGGCCAGAGACTTGGAGCGTAGCCGAGCTACTCAGGAGGCAAAGTCAGTATAAACCATTAAACAAGCATACGGTGGGGCAGCACGAAGCTTATTTGTGCTCGTGGGAATGGGAAAAGCATGGCAAAGCAGTGCAAACTGGTGGTCCGAGGGAGTCATGGGATGTCTGCAACTGTATGGTAGGAAGGGCCAATCAACTTCAGGTGTGGGGCTGACTTGTGGGACCCACTGGGGTAGGTTCTCCTTAGTTTAGTACCGGGAGTGTAGTGTTTCTCAGCCAGGCAAACGTTTCGACTCCAGGGAGAGTCAAGGGAATACAAAAAAATACCAAAAAATGGCCGTCATATCCAGCAGAAGTTCAATGTTCTGGTTTTCTTGCCTGGCGTATGGTAGCAAGGACTGCAACAAGACCGACCATGGCAATGCACCGTGAGAAACGAGACACCCCGCCAACACCCCTGGTAGTCCAGGCAAGGACCATGATGGGGGGGGGCTCTCTTTCTCTCCATCATGCAATGTTAAGGCAAGCCCTCAGCACAGCACGGATCTCTCATTTGAGTTAAAAAGGTGTAGTTATTACCTGGCAAAATAAGTACACTGTAAGGAGACCCACATAGTCAAAACCCACTGATATCCTTTAGACTTACTCGTCGGAGCCACTCCTGGTACTGGGGAGTGGCTATTAAGTGGCATGAAAGGGAAGGAGACAAATGGTGTGGGAGTGGAAATACCCACAAGGCTGAGGAAAGGGAGGGAAAGGGGTGCTGTTGCTTAGAATATTTAAAATAGTCCAGATATATACAGGGAAATGGCTGCAGGGAATGAGTCTTTGCTGCCTCTCTGGTCTCAGTGTCCTAGAATTCCTTTCCAGCTCAGATAGCAAGGGGTTTTGCATATTATGTGAGACAACAGAAACAGGCTTTTTTCAAAGTCTATAAATTTATTTTAGTCTAATAAAATTACATAACAATGTATTTCCCTCCCCCATTAAATAAAATTAATTACAACAGCTTATTTTTTATGAATGTCTTAATTAGACCTTTGCCTATTAACAGAAACACTACAGAAATTCAAATCGTCCCCATTAACAGGTGAGAGATGTTTACTAATGACCCCCATACCGGGTCTTATATGAAAAATTCTTATGAAAATTTATTACTCTCTCTAAAAGCAATGACTTATTCAAAAAAAGGAAATGATATTGTGTGCAGGCAGGGAGGGGGCCTGGATGAAGTTGCTGGGACTGGTACATTTGCAAATCGGCTCTTCAGGGCAACATAAATAAATATAGCAGAACTCTGAAGAAAATAAAATAGCATGAATCATAAATCAAAGCAATGTAGTGGAGCTGCAGAGGACACTGCAAATAGATAGGATAACAGAAGGAAATATTGGCTCAGGCATAAATAGCTCTTAATAAATCATCAGCCAACGGGAGCAGGGCAGCAGCATCCTAACTGAAGATAATGACAGCTGGAAACATCTTGCTGGTGCTTGTGCATTCGCCGCATACACGGCCTGTAGATCCAGGAACCCGCTGGAAAGGTCTCTCAGCCCTTCTGCAGTCAACAGGAATGTCACCGGTCTGGGAGGAAACCAGGCTCCAGCTGAACTGAAGTCTATCTCAGGGGTGACTGGTGACGAATTGGTCTTGAGAAGACACCTAAGGCCTTCCCCCATCTGCTATGTCAACTCCCTAAGATTATGCTCCGGCTATGGTGGTTTAGGGCTCTGTTTCTCAAGGCAGGACCTCTTACCACGCTATTTGCTGTGCGGTGTTTTGTGGGCCATAAGTTTTCCTGCAAACTCAGTAGCTATCAGAGGTAATCTGAATATAGACCTTCAAGCTGAACAAGACCTTCAAGGCGCTGAAGCTATTTCTGTGTTTCCTTGATTCTGCCAAAGGCGATATGATTGCCTGACACAGCCGCAGATCAGATTCATTGCAGCCACCATATCAGTGCTGCTAACTGAACCACAGGACTACATGCTGCTTTTTTGAGGATGCTTCAGCTGCATGGAGAATTCACACCAAAGGAGTACGTGGGAGCTTCCTGCTGATCCACCATCAGGAAGCATTGTTCTGCTCTTGGAAGAAAATCAGCCTGAAGGAGAAAGCACCGAAGAGGCCACAAATCAGGTAGCTTTTACAAAGCTATCTTAGTGATCCCAATTTTGTCACCACGCATTTTTCTCCAGAGCTAAGAAACAGTCTGTAAAGATATAGACCTTATTATCTTGGAGCAAGCTAAGAGAAGGAGATCATATACCTAGACTTAGACTGTGATGGTTGCTAACCTCAAAGAGATTGGGAAAAAAAGAGGATCTCAGCTTTCAGTTCCAGTTTCCTCAGGGGCATCCAACCATGAAATATGCAAGGTAGGAAACAGGAGTGAGGAAAAAAAAATGACATCTAGAACAAGAATTATTGCGATTCTTTCTTACAGGGAGTTGCCGGTGGATATCTCTTTCTTGGACAAAGCAAGTGGTCAGAGTAGTTGAGTACACTGGGTCCTCTGCTCCAAAAGTCAATGAGGTGGTGGTGTTGCTATTGTGAAGATAAAACATGTGTGAGAGGGAAGGAAAGGAGGAAAAGATGCATGTCATTTTGCAATCAGTTTAGTAGAAAAAAAGGAAATAGAGATTAAAACTCCTATACTCTGAATTTTATCTGCCTTTGATAGAGCTGCCAGTTTTAACATAGCTTTTTTGCTTAACAAAAATGATAAAGTAAGCCATGAATTTTAACAAAACAAACAACAGCAATAGGACTGATTGGATTGCTTCGATGTTTCATTTTGTCCGCTAACCTTGAGAAAAGCAGAATCGGGATTAATACGTAAATGCATTTTCAACCCTGGCTGTGAATATAGTGACATTGTAATAGCAAATGCAAAAGTTACTGCTGATGAATACCTCCAATTGTTCAGCTGGTTAGCCTATTTAGAAAAAAATATTATCATGGAATCACACAATGGTTTGGGTTGGAAGGGACCTTAAAGGTCCAACCCCCTGCCATGGGCAGGGACACCTTCCACCAGACCAGGTTGCTCCAAGCCCCATCCAACCTGGCCTTGAGCACTGCCAGGGATGGGGCATCCACAACCTCTCTGGGTAACATGTTCCAGTGCCTCACCACCCTCACTGTGACTAACTTCTTCCTTACATCTAATCTAAATCTAATCTAAATCTACCCTCTTTCAGTTTAAAGCCATTACCCCTTGTCCTAGCCTGTGAACAGGCTACTTACTACCACGTTTATTGTGTTTTATGACCCCAAATGCAAATATATGTTTAAATGTCTATGAGCCATTCACCACACAGAGCAAATCCCAGTGCTTTGCTTGAGACTACCAAAGTTCCCAAAGAGATTAAATAAAGCAGGGCAGTCAAGGTAAGAAGTGATTGCATCTGACAATGTTAAAAAGGGTATTAGGTCACTGCTGGTTTGCCTGGGAGATGTACTTATAGGCTGATTGGCACTAACTAACATTGATAGTGGTCCCTTGAAGCTTGTAGACTCCAAATTGGAGCAGCCGGAGGAGACTCAATGCCTTTTTCTGAAGACATTCCTGAATATTCAACTCAAAGATTTAGAGTGACCGTAAGGATGTATGTGAGCGGGACAGTGCAGTCCTTGGGACAGCGAAACTTCCATGGCAATGCACTCTGCCAACGTCAACACCTAGGAAAGACCTGCTGGCCACCATGGGGAAGGTGGTATGGTGGCTATCAGTGTGGGTAAGAGGGACTTTCCCACTGTAAACCCTTCCACTGTCCTGACAGTGTAAGGAACTGACCACTCACATCCATGCCCTTGCAATATATGTATTATACTGGACTTTAATAACAGCACATCTGCTCCCCGGGGCTGTGAGGTTAGAAGTTATATTGGTTTGAGGTACAAGACCAACCCACCCCATGATCGCTTGCTCGGCCTTTGAAGGCACCATTTTTGTCTGTGAACAAATATTATTGGCTGATCTTGCATTATCTAGGGGTAGTAGGTCAACTTCTGGTATTTTTGTGTTGGTTGATTTCTGGATCTCCTTGATTGTGAGGGAGCCAGCAGGAACTGGATGTCCTGGCAGGACACACTAACTGTGTGGAGTACAAACCATGTCAGAACCTCATGCCTGAAACTCCTGCACTTACAGCAATAACCAGTTGTCACATCTTTACAAGGGTGTCCATTTTTGATTTATACATCCCAAATGATAGCACATCTGTCATTTCCTAGGTGTCAGCTGTTCTGCAGTGATGGATTGCTCTTACTTTAAAAAAAACATATTTCCCAGTGTAAACATTTTATTAGAATTCTGGTGCCTTAAATTCTCTTTGGCAGTGCTTGTCTCTTCTTGTCCTCAACCACTTTTTGAAGCTGTAGGGTTCTGTGAAACAGCTGCTGTGATCCACCTCAGGAGGGCTCACAAAGAGCATCGCAGCCTTGAAATATAAAGTCTGAATAAGCCTGGCAGACTGGAGGAATTTTATATACCGAGGTAATTCTCATTATTATCATAATGGGAAGCAGCACTAGAAAAAAGTGTCAAAATGTTACGGTGAAAACAGAAGATCACTGCCAGGCGGGGAGAGACGGTGCACCCCAGAACCGTGTTTGTTAGGTAATAGCAGCTGAGGGATGTGACAAGCTCACAGCGGGCGTGTGGGAGACTCCAACGCAGCTGGAGGTTGGGGCAGGCTGTACGCCAGCCTGTGGCATGAAGCCACTGAGCAAACGCCTCCTGAGCAAAGGTTGGCTGGGGTGCCGTAACGATAACGTGGTCCTGCAGCAAGCTGGGCAGCTGGCCACCAGTTGGCCATCCCAGCAGCAGCACGGAAAAATTTGGCCTTTTAAAAACCACAAAATGGTTGCACCACTCGTTCTCTTTCAGTCAGTGGCTGGGATTGCTTTGCAACTGCTGAATGACTAGGAGGAATTTCCGTTTTTCAGAGGAGTACACTAATTTCAGGATAGGGTTAGGCTGATGAAAGCCTTGTCATGAGGCTGAGATAGGAGTTCAGAGGTCAGAATAGGTTGGAGATCAGGCTCATCTGAGCCAGCATCCACTTAGGTCTGCTGAGGGTTTCTGTACTTGACTTATCCCTATGCATTGAATAGGCTTGGTGAAAGGAAGAAACAGGGAATGACCCAGGTTTGGTCTAAGACAAGCAGGTGGCAATACTATAGTGATTAACATTCAAAATTTGATGTAAATGGCTCAGCCTAAAGGCTATACACAGCTTGCAGAAAGAAGGTCATGATGGGAACTAGTAGATAGTGGTATTAGACGTGGCACTTCAGGACATGGTTTAGTGGGCATGGTGGTGTTGGGTTGATGGTTGGACCCAATGATCTTAAAGGTCCTTTCCAACCCAAACGATTCTATGATTCTACAAGGACATGTAGGCACCTTCCAGGAAAACTCTGAACCCTTTACTCACTTGAACTGAGTTTACAGACACACAGCAAGACAAGAGAAAAGATAACATCTGTTGCTGTGTTTCTTTTTAGATTAGAGACTAAGTCATGGTATTATGGAAATGGCTCCAATGCCTCATATTATGTAAAACCATAGCAAGGCTCAGAGTACAGATTTCCTGACTTCCCATGCAACTCTTGCCATCAGTAAAAGCAGCATTTCTCAGGCTGGGGAGGCTGTGTGAACAGTGAATGTGTCTGTCTCTCTCAGAGTCATTTTCCCCTTGCTAAAACTAGCAGCAAGATATTGCTTTGTCTTGCCTGGGGGGAATGTTCCGTGCACTGAAGGCAAGAGCCAAATAACTCACTGTACCAGGACCCCATCAAGTAACTACGCCAAATTTTATCCCCAGCAGCCACAGTGGATGTCTATGTGAAAAGCTGGCTCCCATTTCAGGCCACCTAAGCCCTTGTATGGGAAATGTATGTCAGCCCTAGTTTCAGCCTGTTTGCTAGGACAAGTGGGAATGCTTGCTGCTTCTTCCCCCACCTACTGTAAAAAACCAGGAGATCGAGATGTGCTACGCTTGCTCATTTTAACAGGAGAGAACGAACATGAATACTAAATTTTTCGTATCTGCAAATTTGCTTTTTGCCTCCCACTACCTTTTCAGCAGTGTAGACAGCTGTCTCCGTCACCTACCATTACAAACCATGAAAAAAAGAAAAACTGAACACCTTCTTGTCAAGCAGAGGTAATGGGCGAAGGGATCCTTTCAGTGAATCCCATGGTGTAGGGGTCTTCAGCTCAGGATTCTTCAGCCCAGAAAAGGGTCAATTAAGAAAGGGTATGAAAAAAGTCTATAAAACTGTTTAGTGGCCTAGAGAGAACAGATAGAGAAAATTGTCCACAGACTCTCCCAGTTCAAAAACTGAGGGCTTGAAGGTGGCAAATTCAGAACAAAGAAAATAGATTGATTCTTTGCAAAGCCTTATCAGGCTGTGGAACTCTTTCTCGCAAAGGGCTGTGGATGATACATATTTAGAGGAGTTTACAAAGCAATGGGGCAAACCCACGGAAGAAAAATGATTTAGGTCTTTAAAGTTCAAAGATAAGATGCCTGTCTCGGGAGCTTCTCACACAGAGATCGTTAGAAGCTGGGAGAGCATCCTAATAAGGAGTAGATACGGGGTTACATGGACCTGTGGATGGACTTGGTGTGGCCACTTTTAAGTTTCCATGTCACGTTGCTGAATGAAGGATCGCTTCTGACGTAATTCTGGGAGACCTGGCACTAAGTGCTCAGATGGTAACAGCAAGTCCAAAGCAACATTTTATTTCTTGACAGGTATTCACTACAGATAATGATAATTCCCAGGCCCATACCTGAAAGCAGAGCCTAGTTTGTTTTGCTCTGGGTTGTAGATTTTAATTCTGAGTGTTAGTTTCACTTTATATGTCTCATTAGCAGGGTGACATTTTCCTATTAGATGAAAATGTTCAACACAGATTTCCTTGTCTCCACACTGCTGTCATCTTGTCTTTTGTCATCCTGTCTGACGGATCAGCGTGTTCTGATCTGTTACCCTTTTATGTAATGCCATTATTATTGTTTTCTCTCTCTCTTCCTCTTTCTTTTTTTAGGCAGTAATAAAAAAATAAATAAAAATGAAATATACAAAGTATAAACTGCCTTTATGACTGAATGATTTCCTCGCTGCATTAAGCAATTTCTTTTGTGCCAGCACCTCTCGTGAATGCTCGGGATGTTCTCCTGCTGTATTCATGAAAGCTACTTTGCCGCGATCATTGCATGCATAGCTGCCTCTTTTGAAACAAGCTCATGATTATTGATATCCAGGATTCTTCTTTTCAGCTTAGTAGCCAGGAGGGGGTGTCCGTGCCTTACAAATCATCTCTCTTTCAAGGCTGGTGGTAAAACAACTTCAAGCAGTTGCTGCACTGTAAAATGTCTTGTTGCTCTGAACTGTGCGGAGAGGAGGGAGTCGGGGGGGGGGAGTAGAACCAACGTGACAGCAGAGGTGGGAACTGCTCCGGTGCTGCAGGAAGAATGGAGGGAGTTTTGCCTTCCAAGTGGCCTGGGCTGTGGGGAACAGCACAAGAGTCAAGAGGAGAAAAGACAGAGGAAAGGGATTCCCAGGATGCAACAGAACATGTCAGATAGATCTTAGTCTTTGTGCTGCCCTTGATCCTCACTTCATATTTGGCCCAAAGATCATAGAATCATAGAACGGTTTGGGTTGGAAGGGACCTTTAAAGATCATCTAGTCCAACCCTCCTGCAATGAGCAGGGACATCTTCAACCAGATCAGGTTGCTCAGAGCCCCGTCCAACCTGACCTTGAACTTTTCCAGGGATGGGGCATCGACCACCTCTCTGGGCTGTTCAACTGGGATGCCTCAGCTCAGTTTGCATGCATGTGAGGTTTTGGGCTCAGTGTTTTCCCTTGAATTTTTTTCTGTATTCAGCTGCTTTCAGCAGAAGAGTCAAGAAATACCTATGATCTCAGTTACAACTACAGATGAGCACTCCCTAACCTTGTGCCTACAGTGTCAGTGTCTCTACCTGACCTGGACATCCAGGATCCGATTATAATCAATGGAGATCCAGTCAAGAGAGGCTATGGAGCTCAAGGTGTGACTTGTCTGACCAGTGTAAGCATCTTTGTTAGATGAGACAAGCTGCTTACTAAAATCCTTTGACTCTAAAGGGGACTTGCCCAGATGAATATGCCTCCTGTGAGTTCTTCTTCCTTCCTTTGAGGTTTCCCAACTCCATATGAAAGTCTCAGCTCAGACCTCTTTAACGTTGTCAACTAAACTGCAGGCATTGCCCTTAAAAACTTTGTCCTAGGGATATCAGATTCCTAGTGCCGGTGCTGTCCTTGAAGAAAGCAGAGTTAGTTGGTTCACACACAGTTCCTGGACTATACAAACAGAACTCTCCAGATATCTGTCATATAGAACCTTGTGCCTCCTGGTTATGGCTAAGATCTGCAAAAGTTATTCAGGAGTTAGGAAAAGGAGCTCCAGTTTTCAAAATGGAATATCTATCTCCTCCAAGATACTGGAGCCTAAACTGCTAACTCTTCAATAAGAATTATGTCCCTGACTACTTCGTGTGCACCGAGCCTTTAGGAGCTATGTCTCAGTAACGGTCAGATCCCTAAATCCAGTCAAGTCCCCTGAAAATACCCTTTCTGTATGCCTCGATTTACCATCTGCATAATGGGCTTAATACCCCACAGAAAAACTGGCTAATGGCTGCACCAAAACTCTTCCTTGGGTTAATGCACAGAGAAAATCTGGCTCCCTCTCCCCTCTTTTCTGTCAGAGCAGGAACTCCAAGGCTGCCTGATGAATACAAAAGGCAGAGATATTTCTACCTCTGCCAAATGCTCAATGCATATACATGAATAAAGTGGATTTTGAACCTTTCTGAGAGGTAGGCATGGCTATCAGGAGCACCCAAGGCAGTGGCAGAGGTCCTGTATGTTCTTTTCCACGCCCCGGCCTTGAGGGAGTATGTTTTCCAGAAAACAAAAAGGGAGCCTCTCCTTGGGGCTGGTGTCCCTGGCAAATCCAAGACACATGCTGAGCCTTCTCCCATGTTATGCATTTTGCAAGAAAACTATATAGGATAGGGGTGTGATCCCATAGTACCCTTAGCAATACTTAATCAAAGAGACACAACTTCCTTTTCTTCTAACATAGGACTCTGCAAGGAAAACTATCATACCAGTGAAAACAGTAGATGCTGGTTGAACTGGCAGCTTTTCCACCGTTTTTCAATGTAACTTTTCTGTTGACTTCAGAGTAGTGTCCGTGCCTTTCTCATGGGAGATACATTGACAGAGCTTCTAATCTCCTGTTTTCACCGAAGATCCCTTGGAAACTCTTCCTGACCCAGAAATGTTTTCCACTCTTCTCTCTGGTGTAGCTAAATTAGTATGAAAACATCGCTCAAAGGCATCAATTCAATCAAAGCTGCAATGTGTTTGGCACTGAATATTCACCTGGGGAAAGATGGTCTTTGCTTTAAGGATGTGACAATTTAGCAAGAGAGGACAGTTACAGCCTCATTAGGCTCTTCATCTTCTTAGATCAGGAACAGAGGGATTAGGCAAGCTGCTGGTAACAGAGGCAGTCTTCTGTGCCAAAGCTGGGAAATGTCAGTTCAGAAGAGGATGAAAATATCACACCAGGAGAGTTGTACCACCTTGCAAAATATAGTCATCAACATGAAATGGAAGGTCAACAGGGCTGAGAGTGAACTGGTGCATTTGGGAAAATAATAAAAATAACTTGTCCTCTAATATCAGGGCTCATCCACTGGAACCATCAGAGGAAATGAGATTGGATCATATCCTAGAGAAGGTTTGGTAAGGTATTTAGAGAAGAAATCAGGAGATATTCCAGCTTTTGTACTGATAAGGTCCCACCTGGCCTAATTGTGTGCAATACTGCTGCTCAGGAAGACAAGCTCAGCACTTCATTGAGCAGAGCAAAACCATAAAGGAAACCTCTTCTATGAGAAGACACCTTGGGAAGGTTAGAAAAATGTAGGCTAAGAGGATACTTTTTTCCTTTAATACAGTTTTAAAGTAACTTTAAAACCTGTTGCTGCACAATTTTTCATCAACTGGCTTTTCTTAGGCACCACCTGCAGAATCCCTAAGTAAAGAAGGCAGACCATGGGTTGAAAGCCACCAAACCAATAGACAGCCAGTGTTGGCATAGAGGAACTGTCCAAAAAAAAAAAAAAGGGGGGGGGTCGGGAAGTAGGAAGTTCAGAAATAAATTTAAGAAATAGTAAGAACAGGAAGATCATGGAACAGCCTCACAGCTGGAGGCAAGAGAACCAGACCAGCTAGAAGAAACAAGACCAGCTCACCAGAGGGATACCATGCTCACTCACAGAGCATTCATCTACCTCCTGGTAACCATGAGACAAGTGATTAAAATGCAGTCATCACTCAGTGCAGAGGGGTGAATGTCAAAAACACTTCACTGATGCCTAACTATTGCACAAGCATTTTCTGATTATACTATAACTGGGTTTTTTTTGATTTTGCTTTTTTCTCTACAGCCTGGTATAAAGCACTTTTACTGTCCCTGGTGTTTTTTAGCTTATGGTCTTTTAGAGGTTGTTAAAACCAATATCGCAATATGTGAGAAGCTGCTGTAGTTCCATGTCCCCATGTCCAGCCAGTGGTAAAACTGAGCACATTTTCCAGATGAGTGCTTCTCAATATGTTTTACTTATATATATATATTTGTATGTATGCCTATATGTATATACATGGCCAGCCACATAGCTCAATACAGACAGAAAACACACAACCATGTCCTACCAGCATCCATTTAAATACACAGCACTCCCAGAAACATGAACAGCACTGATGGACTGATCCTGTTCCTCCTCTCCAGCTGACCAGGACTGAAGTTGCTACAGGAATAGGCATGCACACAACATATGTTTCTCCAGTAACTAGTCTTAGATGGCCTATGCAATATCTGGCCCTCAAAGCTCCAGGTGTCCCAAGTTGCTGCCAGCTGGACATTTGAGTCCTGATGGTTCATGGCTCCACTCCGGTTGCTGGTACACATACCTACCCTTCTACTCACCAGCTACTTCAACTTGCAGTTCCCTACTATTCACAGAGCTCTTCCAGAGCAGAGAGTGCACTCCCCCAGGAGATAGTTAGAAATAGGATTTAGAGAGTGTATAACATCATCTGCAGAGAGTGGGGCAGCAGTTGGCCAGATCAACCCATACTGCCCAGTAGCCTGTTTACACCAGAGCAGCCCCTTTTTTCCCCTTTCCCCTCTCATTTCCCTTGCTTGTTTCTACTCAATTCATGTTGATCCCTCACTTTTCCTGCTTTTGGCCCTTCTCCTAAACAACCCTTAGTAAGCCTCAAGTGTTCTTACAGTCCTGTTATAAACATCCCAGAATAAATTTACACAGTCCCCAATGCTCTTCTCCCTGCATCCTATAATGAGTGATATTGCCTTTATGCAATGACCCCTTTTAGCCTACAAGTTGCTGGGTTTCCCATCTGGGACAAGGGTCTAGGTGTTCTCCTTCGATAGCCTTAGGGGTAACCAGTTCAGGATGCTCCCTTGTTGCTAATTAGGCTACTGAGGTTCCTCCACCTAGTGTCCTTCCTCTGACTTACCTTAGGCCTTTGTGTTTATGGTGATGAACCTTCAATCACACAACCCAACCTGGTCATCCTGCAATTCACTAGTGGAGTGTTGTCCATGGCTCATGGGAGAAGGGTTATGTCTGTTGGAGAACAGTCTCGAAGAAATAGGAGATCCAGATCTCTATATATGGAACTATTCATTGACCTCATACATCTGTGCAGTGTCAATTCCCTCCTTGCAAAATTGGCTTGGGATGAGTAGGTCACGAGAAAACGGCAAGAAGAGCAGAAGCAACAGTTATGGCAAAGAATAAACTTAAAAGTTTCAGGTAAGCTTGTTACGTGGATGACATGAAGCTGCTGGAAGCTAGTAACTCCAGGTGTAATGAGGCATGGGGCTGGGAAATGTTGAGAACTTGTTTCTCACACCAGCTTTAGGACTTTCAGGACCCGTTTTATATGTCTTACAGCAGCAGCTTTATCCTTGGAAAGGGGATGATAAAAGGCCATTGAGTTACTGCAACTCATGCCACATTAACCGGAGAAATCCCCTATAGATTTGGACATCGTTGTCATACACAGGGAGGGAAAGGTTAGTGTTATGGAAACAGCAAAAGCTGGAGCTGGAGTCAAAGAGTAAAGGACGATAATAGTATTGTGCAAAAAATCAACTTGTGTCCTCTGCTCCGCTAGAGACCCAATGCCCTCAGGTAGTTTTTCACTGCTGGTGAGTAATCTTCTTTTCTCCAAGGCTGTGGTCTAAAATGGCTGTAACTAACCAAGCTTTCTGTAGTTAGTAGGTTTTACTTAGGAGTCATCTAGGGACAAATGCACAGGAGCTAGAAAATGTAATTATTAGAGAGATTTTTATTCAGGAGACTATGCAAAGTTAAATGTGCCTTGCTGGGGAAAAGGGAAAAAAAAACCTTAAAGGTCATTTAACAACCTGTCTGATAACAGTGAAATGTTCTCACTTCACATAGTGTGCGGCTGGACAAACTTTCCTGATTATATTTTTAATGCCACCAGCTCTGAGAATCAAAAATTTTCCATACTCAGATGCCTCCATTTCTTTTTTTACAAGTAATCACACTGAAGCAATGCATATTTTCACATTAAAAAAATGCAACAGGTGATGCAACATGGAGGTAACCATTCACATCATGAAACTGTAGCAGTTGGTCTGTAGAATATTTCATGTAGTCAAAACAACTCTGAAAATGTTATTATTACATGGGAATGTAGATGTCAAAATTAAGGGAGGAACAAGGCCAGGATAAGTAGGATTCAGCTCACCTAGTTTTAGCTGTCTGAAGGAAAGGCACCCAGTCAAAGCTAGCAATATCTAGGGAGGAGTTGATATAATTAGATGTATGGGCTTTATCCAGTTGCCCGCACATAGCCAGCTGGAGCCTTTGGAGATGTTCTAGGGAATCCCACACAGCTTCTAGCTGTGGGTCAAAAAGGGCCCAGGGTCCCGTGAGTCCTGTGTCCTACCAGTCAGCCCCATGTGTGTGTCTTGTGGATGCCCTTCGACATCGCGTAACGCCTAAGTGTGAGAAAGAGTCAAGGCCTGAATTCATACCACAGAGATGTGTCCGTATGTCCTGGTTTCAGCTGGGATAGAGTTAATTGTCTTCCCAGTAGCTGGTACAGTGCTGTGTTTTGAGTTCAGTATGC
>JAVJGG010000029.1:52258518-52335709 GCA_035590195.1 Aviceda cuculoides | reverse complement strand
CCACCAGCTTTGTTGCCCTCCTCTGGAGGCATTCCAGTACCTGAACATCCTCCTTAAATTGTGGGGCCCAGAACTGCACACAATGTTCAAGGAGAGGCTGCACCAATGCTGAGTACAGTGGGATGATCACCTCTTTTGACCGGCTGGATCTGCTGTGTTTAAAGCACCCCAGATGTGGTTTGCCCTCTTGGCTGCCAGGGCACGCTGCTGACTCTTGAGCCTGCTGCCAGCCAGCACCCCCAGACCCCTTCCTGCAGGGCTGCTCTCCAGCCACTCCTCTCCCAGTTTATACTCGTGCCCAGCGTTACTCCATCCTAGGCGCAGAATCCAGCATTTCAATCCTTGACTGCTAGGTACTGCTTAATGCAAAGCAGATTGCACAGATGCAGAGGACCTAACACAACAGCTCGACAACTGGCTTCATCTCCAAGACACGGTATTTGTTTCTGGAAGTGGAAGTGTCACAGTGAAGATTAAATTCTTCCCCAACTCGTCAGTCCCCATTGCAGCTCAAGGGATAGATGTGGATAACCTTCTGGCTGCTGATGGTGAATCTGGGTTTCCTTCCTTCAAGCTCACCAGTTAGTGCTGCGATCCTCTATTAATCCTACTTTTAAGGAATATAACATCATTTTACTGGTGAACTGTTGTCAGAATAGTCTGTTTAGGACAACACCTTATTAACCTTGGATAGGATAAAATTCAGATAACTGCAGTATAAGTGAGAAACACTTGTTTTTACTCACAAAACATTACTGCTCTAAGTGGTCTCTGACATACTATTGTGGATGCACTTAAGGGCTGCAAATCTCCAAACCTTGTTACCCACATCTCCTGGGCTCCATTACCCCGAGTTTACCAACGCAAAATCTAGAATCGTGGGAGCTGGCGACTGAATGAGCTGATGGTTTCTTCAGTGTCTTCGTCTGCAGGAGCATCTGGCAGTGATTTCTGTTTGCACATGGCTTGCTGCCTGAATTAGGCTTATTGTGATTTATGTAAACACAGCGTTGAGACAGTTTGCCAGCTAGCACAGGGAAATGGCTAATCAGTTTTGCTTCAGGAAAACAGACCCAGGGGAGGCCTGGAATCTCCTCGCTTCCTCCCATCTTTAAGGTTTGCAAACAACTCAGCCCGGAGAGTGACTGCATCTGCACTAGGCGAAAACCAATTTAGCACAGAAACGCTATGTTTGCCAGGGTCAGAGCGTGTCTATTGAATGGAAAGTAGCCAACACACATTCATCTGGCACAGGTGGAAAGGGTGGATTTTGAATTAATGAACTGGGCTTGGATGCACAAGCCTGGGTTCTGCCTAAAGAAGGATTAAGATTTAGCAAATCTCACCTTGGGGCAGCAGAATATACTTGAGGTGTCTTCATGTGGGTTTTGGTATTGGGTTGTTGTCCCCACCCCCCCCAGTTCTAATTTTAACCAAATTGCTTCATTATTGAGGGTCTCAGTTTGCCCATAGGTTTCACATCAAGGAACAGTGGCTTGCTACCAAAACGAGGGAGCTGTGAGATGCCCACAGGCTCCCATGAGCTGAAATCCTTAGAGAGAAAGGATTATTAGGGGGCAACGTAATGCTTATAATTTTTAAATTGAGGATGACAATAAAAAGAAAATAAAGCAAAAAGAAAACTAAAATGGAGACGATACTGATCTTTTGTAAAGATCTTCATGTATCATCACTCCCTCCTCCCCCACTTTCCGCTCCTGCTACAGCTGCAGCCATGGAGATTTATGGATGCACGCATTCTAATTTGCTTTATGTTTCGTCTGGAGAAAGACACAGCTGTACAGAACTACTTTGTCAAGAAAATGTCACATTGCACTTAATTGCCCGATAAAGAATGACAAGTCAGAAACAATATAGCTAACATGCTCAACTTTTTTTTCCCCCCAATATATAATTTAAATTTGCTGAGGCTTGGGTTTAAAGGAGAGAGTCATTGTGTGATTCTCAGTAATAATTTTTCACCTGGAAAACTACCCAATGAAAGACTGCCACCTCCCCATGTTTTCCCTTAACATCATATGATAATAATCTGAGTAGACTCCCTTTTCACTAAAACATCTGCTTTGTGTTTTGACGGATAAGATGAAATATACATAAAAATTAATTTGGGCTGTAATCAGTTGATTAACGGGTTTAGCAAATACACTACATTCTCTCCCATTTTGCTCCAGGGCAGTTCAACAGCAGTTAAAGAGCTCTGTGTAATCTGCAAAAGCAGGAGTTCCAGTTTGTTTTCTGTTGAAGACAATACTGGAGGTGGCACGGTTGGGTAGACACAACCGCATGAAGAGGGAGAGGTCTGCGGCTGTGATAGGACACCTATGAGGTGGACTTCTGGAGGGATGCCGAGGGGGGGGCACAGGGCGTGACCGCAAGTTTGTGTTAGCACCAGAAATCTCAGGGGAAGGAAATAAGTCTTTTATCAAAATCCCTGCCTAGGAACAGTCGCCTCCTTTAGGAAGGGGGAGAGTGGGACACCAAGGAAACCCCCACATAATCTCCATTTAATTCTTCTGTACGGAGCTTCCATATGAAATCATGCCCTTTTTCAGCTGTGTTGCCATCAAGATATGTGGACTCAAACCAGAAGATTTCAGGGGTCACCAAAGCCTACGTAGCACAGGTAACATGCTGTTATTTCTCCTGCCAGCTTCTCAGGCCAGGACTGGTCAGCATTATATATTATATTATACCTGTGACCGTCCTCATGCTTCAGCCCATGGGCCAACCACTTGGATTTATGACAAGCTGTCTTTGGACCAAACAAAGTACAAGGCTTCAAACTTGCATCCCTGGGACCAAACAAAACACCTTAAAGCCTCTGCAAGAATATTTCAATAACACGTTCTGGGAACTTAAAATAATCTGTTGCTACTTTTGCAGCTCTTGGTGTCTGCATATAATCTATGTTGTAACTTGTAGGGTATTCAATACGGCAGTCTTAATCTCTCGGGTTGACAGCTGCTGGGGGAAATGTACTGGAGAATATTCACTTTATGTGTCTCATTTTTTATACTATTCCTTTTGAATTTGTGATCAGTACTAGCACAGGTTTCCTATCTGCCTGGGAGAAGTGTGAGTTCTCTGTATTACTGGAATTCTCCATATTTCTATTCTCTTCCTAGTGTTTTTATAAATCCTGCTATGTTCCTAGTCTCAGCAACAAGGGCAAGACCCTACTTAATTGAATTGCTTTCTTCTTCTCTTTGATTCTCTTTTTCAGCTGTCTGCTTCCTAGCCATGAGGAACATCTCATTCTCATAACATAATGATTAGTAGTAATTATTATGATGCCAACTGCAAAATCTAGTGAGATCTTTCTCAGTGGATAGGACACCCATAAAGAAAGACTGGGAATTATAATCAGAATAATTTTTTTTGGTTGCTAGGCAAATCCATTTTTCTCAGCACTGCTTGTTTCTGCTGTTGACACACCAACTTCCAGGAGCACATGGTTGCAAACAGAAAACAGCAACTCGGGAGGAGGAGATGTTTGGGTGTCTCCCTGGCTATTTTCATCAATCAGTTGGTACAGCACCCTCAAGGAAAGTGCTGGAAGAGTTTTAATTTATTTTTTTTTAGTTCTTTGGAAAGTCAAAGGAGAAGTTAATTTTCCCACTGTTTGGACAAGCTGGCAGACTGCAGTCAAAATCCAGTGGGCATTAGGTCCCTGGAACTACAGCCTCCCCCAGATATTTCCAGTACCAACATTGATTTGTCTTCAGCCAACACAACTGGTACCCAGAGACCTCATTCTTTTTCACAGTCCTTTATCAGCCATGGTCCATCAACATCTCCTGCCTGAAGTCCCATATTCGGTGTCACGAACAAATGCCAATATTCACATTTCATTAACATATGGTGCAGATGGGTTATTTTGAAGAGAGGAGCATGGAAAAGTATTTTTCCCAGTCTGAAGACAAGCTTTTCTCCTCAACAGCTTTATAATTTCTTTTTTCTTTTTTTTTTCCCCCTCCTGAGTCTGCTCAACATGGCTTTCAAAGCTTAACTCTGCACAGGAGTACATGGCCACCACAAGCCAGACCACTGAGCAGGGCAGTTCGCTGCAAAAATCCCATCCTCCACAGCAGTGGAATAACTGAATAACTGAACTCATACTTCAGATGAGAACTTGGGTTGTCATCGGGTGCTGAGATCTGTCCTCTTTCAGTACACCGCTTGCTAAGCAAAGTGTAAACTTCACCTTCTGTGGGTCTTTCTCATCTCTCTGGCATCTGACCTCCTCCTCTGTTATACTCCCTAGAAGAGGATGAAAATTAAATCAAGTGGGTGCCTCTGTAACATCCCTCTTCACTGCTAGGACCAGCAAGTCTGGGTAACGAATGAGGAATGAGGTTTTCCTTCGGTTCTACTGGCAGCACCTCTGCATTTGGCCAGGAAAATCACTGAAGAAGGGAATAGCCTTCACGAGCAGCAAAGGCTGCTCCTCTGCTCCTGCCCTTCCCTTCCTCTTCCAAGAAAGCCAAGGGGACTGGGCAGCTGACAGCCCGGTGTGTTAGCAAGACGTGCTGTATTTGACTCATTATCGGGATACCTGTCACCAGAGCGCTCTGCGGTCCAAGCGGCAACATCTTCAGCACTTGCTGCCCTTTCCTGAAAACACGAGCGAGAAGCCAGGGCACGTGCTTCAGCTGTGAGAGCAAGGAGTCCGAATGGTGGCAGGGCCTTCTCACCGGCACCTCGTCCTCACTTTCTCCCCCGTCTCTTGGGATCCTATAATTTTTTTTTCCAATAACACATGCTTGGGAGTTTTTCTGCCACTTCTAACACTGCCTGTCTGAGTCAGGGAGCTCAACTGGGGGTGAGAAGAAACCCAGGTGCTCCAGTGTCAAGTCGAAGCTGAGGTAATTGCACTCTGGGGCCAAGAAGCATCCTGCACTCCCACCGCAGAGAGGATTATGCACAGGGAATTGCAATACTCAACAAATTTAGAGTGAGTTTACAAAATCCTGCAGACTTTTAGCCAAAAGGGCCATACAAAGGGCTATACTCTTTCCACAGTGAGGATTAGCAGCCTCACCACCTGAATTTTAAGACAGAAGAAATGAAGTTAATAAGAAAATCGTAAGTGGTGGCAGGTTGCTGTAGAGGTAAAGGTTGGCCCTGGCAGAGGTACTCACTTCATTGCTCTGGGCAGATCTGTTGCAGGACCTGAAGCAAGCCATTTTTTTTGCCTCCATTCTTTTATGTTGTATCAACTCTAGGCTCTAAGTAAGGACAAGAATTTCATTAAATCCTGCAACCGGGGATTCTATCCAATTTTTCATCTATATATTTCACATTACACCCAACCGTATTCCCCTCTTGCTGAATCTAACTGCATTTGATAAAAAGTCTAGAAGGATATGAAGTCTTTCTCTGAAAACAGAAAAAATGGACAGTACTTTTTCCTTTGATGCTTCACCCAAATGGCTGATAAGGCTCATGGTTTAATCTGGTTTTATTTC
This sequence comes from Aviceda cuculoides, assembly GCA_035590195.1. Lineage (NCBI taxonomy): Eukaryota > Metazoa > Chordata > Aves > Accipitriformes > Accipitridae > Aviceda > Aviceda cuculoides. The sequence goes on along the minus strand of JAVJGG010000029.1, from coordinate 52,330,220 downwards.
CAGGGAAAATGTATCAGGCAGTACTGCGAAGCATTAGCTCCTGTTACATTCCCCATCAGGAGAGAAAAAGAAAGATGTATTGAAGAAAATATCTGTCTGTAATAATTAGGTCACCTCTTTGTCATATTAACATGATAAGAAATCAGGTAGCTTCGGTCATTCACCCCAGGGCATTTTCTCCAGTGTTCAAAACTACATCCCTTGTTTGTTTGTTTGTTTTCTTCAAACCCTTTACCAAGTGTACGCACAACCCCAGCAGAGAGAAGACTGATATCCGTGAAGAAGAAGAGTCCCTTTCACATGCTCAGCATTTCTTCACGCCTCCAGGGATCACCAAAGACTTCTTGACGCAGCTACGGGATGTTGCTGCAGAAGCAATTCCCTGGCAAAACCCTTTCCCTCCACGTGCATAACCTCCATCTGTTACTTCCATGGGCCCATATTTTTCATTTAGCTGTACTACCTGTCTGAATGCTAATCAGGTTCCCCCCACGCTTCTCCTGTAACAAGGACTTAACCACCTCCTCAGTCTTTGCATCATTCATACATTTTACCATCAATAAATTCGTACTTGCCTCTAGCAACCTGCTGAAAAAAATGTCATGTTTGGAAGCAATCCTTACAGAACCTACTGGGAGCTTTTTTGCCTTTTCCATTCATTAATGATTATCCATCGACAGCTACTTGAGATCTGTGTATTAGGTGGTTTTTAATCCATTTTATTACTCTTATTATGTGTTAGTCACAACACGAGTGCAAGAAGTCACCTGTTCACAAAGGTTCAAAGAGATTGCTTAAGAAAAATACTTAAGTAAAGTAGTGTGCATAATGGGTTGGAGCATTTTATTCAACCATGGGAAACATCAGTCAGGGGAAATGCCTGTGGGAGTAACAGTACACTGAATGCATAATAGCTGACATTTCCAATACTGCAGGAATTGTTTACAATGGTTTTTATGCAACTCCATTTGTTTTCCTAAGAAAATCGTTCTTTCTTGAAGCTGGAGATTAATACCTATGTATCAGGGCTTTACAGATACATGCATCCATGGAAGTTTACTTCGCATGATGCTTTGTCAAGAGCAAAACCAAACTCTGGCTTAAGCTTCTAGGTTTGCTCCAGCGTAACAGATTTTGGAGAGAGCCAAACTGAACTGTAAACCAAGTCGTATGGGTCTTACTGATGGTGCAGCTAGGAAAATGTGGCCTGAGAGAATCTGTTTCACGACCTGCGTAAACATTGTTGGTGGAAAAAGGTGAATACCGTTACCTCCATTTCAGGATATTGTTATAACAGCACTTTGCTGGACTTTGTTTCCCTGGCTGAAGTAATATGATGGGTTTGAGTCTCAGTCTTCAGAAGCAGAAAATAAAGATAAACCTGTTTTTCCATTTATTTTTATTAACAAATTATTTTATTAACAAGTGAACATCTGCTGTTTTCTAAAGCTAATGGTAACAAATGATGAGCAAATGAAATATTTCCCTGATTCAGAAATTTGCGGAATCCAAGGGAAATTTCTTTCTAATACAGACTAGTGGCTACTACCAGAATGAAACTGGCAGCACGGTGGCATACCACTGAAATTTTATGGTAGGATAGCAGTATATGGAATAGTTCCACCCCTCTCCTCTGAGAGACCTCATAATATCTATGGGCTATTCCTCGCTACCTAATCTAAGATTATTTAAGCTTTTTGCAACCAGAGAAATAGAGGCAGGTACTATCTCCATGGGAATACTTTTATCAGCAGGTAATTAGCTATAATCTGGAGAATGTCATAGCATTTTTGTGTTTATTATTCTCCGTTTTTCTCAGGAGTGGGATGCTGACTTTATAAGTTTGAGACCTCTGTCTCTTTCCTCTTTGACAAATGTGGATTAGCACAAGTAAATCCAGTCTAAGTGGTTGCTCCTGTGAAACTTCTCATCAAGCATTAGTGACCCAGTTTTGTTGGATTAATTAGACCAAGGACAAAGGACCTCTGTCTCCCACAGTATGGCTGTTAGACCATTTTTGTTTCTTCAGAGGCAGACTACCATGCAGATATCTTTTCTCTTGACTTTGTGATATCAAAGGTGGGTGACACCAGTCCTTCCAATGAGGCTACTCTCTATTCCTTCGAAGACTATTTAAGTTGCCTTTGGTCTTAGACATTTTTGGCTCTGGATCCTGAATGAACGAAAGGTGCTTCTCTGAAAACCTTGGCTCAGGTGGCCACATCTGTCAATTCTCCATACATTCTCTAGGTATTTGCTGTTGAACATTACCAGAAGCAGGCATTTCACCATTATGTAGAAACAAGGTGGGCCTCCAATTGCATGATCACCAATAACTCTCCAGTGACTGAAGGAGAAGGTCTTAGCTCCTTGACTCAGCCAGTGCTGGAACTGGTAACCAGTGTTGCGTGTTGGGTGAGGGGAAAATAGGTGATTTGGGGAGATATTTTGGAGGGTGGAAATAAATAGACGTCGACAGTTGGGGTTTTTTTGATACTGCATTGTATTTTTTGAACTGGGAAAGTTCCTTGCTGAGCGCACTTTTCCCACTCTACCCTACAATGCAATCAGACTCGGGCCACTGATGCCAGCTTCTGTTAAATCCACAGGAGCTTTTCTCTGAATGCTGCCAGGACTGGAACCAGAGCTGCGGTGGGATGCAAAGAGATGTAGGTAGGACTGATCTCACTTTCTAACCTTTCAGATGGAGAGACGTTGTCTCCTTTGCAAAAAGTCAGCATTGCCTCCCAGGGTCTCTTAGGCAGGGCTGGCCTGATCCTTTTCCTTCTTGAACAACACTGCCATTTTGAACACTGCCTGAGCCTCCAGGCAGTTTTCAGGAACTCTCTATTAGTAAGAAGTACTCATTAATGCAGTGTTACTGTGTTTAGGAAAAGTTTTCTAGGGCTTTGTCAATGCACCTGCTGAAAGCCTGGAGTTGTGTTGCTAGGCTGCTCCAATTCCATTTTTTTTTTAAATTTCTCTTTGTTTTGCTGCTGCATTTTTGTATTTGTGGTTTTATTTTTATTTTGGGGGGGTTTTTTTGGCCATGTGCTCTATTCCAAGCTATTAATACTTTTTTTTTCTGTTGTTATTAGTGCCATAGAACAGCTCAATTGAGTTGTTCTCCCCAAAAGGGTTGTAAGGGCTTGTGTTCTTTTAATTTTTTTTTAATTTTTTTTTTTTAAGTCTCTTTGTAAATATCACAGTGAAAATTTTAATTTTCCCAGAGCAGATGGGAGTCAAAGTGTTCATGGAAGGTAACAGACTTATTCCCTTTTGTGGGATGTCTTTGTGGTGCCATAGATACACATTGCAAATAGGAAAGACATTGCAGGGTGACTGGTGGTTTAAGCGTCGATGCCTTAGACTGCAAGACTCCTCCAACGGAGGTATATAACTTCAGGTACACCCCACGGGCTGTGTGGTAGAGGAAGAAATCCACTGGTGTGCTCGAACCAACACAAAAGTTTGGGAGGAGATGCCAGGCATGATCACCCAGCCCTGCGCAATGACTATAGCACTTGGTGAAAGTGCCACTTTTCAGCCAAGATGTGGCACTTGACTGTGCGCTGGTGTTTAGAATGGTCTGACCGAAATAAAGGGGTTCTGTTTAGACCATCTTTGTAGTTGCAGTTTTCCACCGGGGGCAGGGGTGAAAGGGAACTTAACTTTGCAGTCAGGTAGGATCCTGTTAGTCATTGCGTTGGATAAGGCACGGTAAGGTAAAATATTTGTATCAGCCCCTGCCTAAATTCCAATGCCTACAAGAGTGCTGAATTCCTGCAGGTCTTGTGTGATGTGTCCTTGTCCCACATGGACATCCTGGACCTCAGGCATCTCCGATAGGCTTGGGCACCTGTTGAACCGTGGATAGCAGAACCATGCTGCTAGTAGCTACTCAGCTAAGTGTAGGTATCTTACCCTATGCGTTGGAATATAGTTATGATCTTAAAACTGCTCATGCAAGGGCTTTCCTTGATTGAACTAAGCTAGTCTGCCTACCTGAGCTTCATGTGTCTAAGCCTGCCTGCAGAGAGCTGCAGGTGAAACCGAAGGGGGAGCAGTGTTGACTTACTGGGGAAAAAAAAGTTCCTTGTGGGTTCTCTATGCCATTCCTGAAAGCATGGGGGCTCTCCGGCTCCAGGCAAATCTCTAGCAGTTTCTCCAGCACAATGACTTTAGCTCCTCTTAAGATTGTCTCAGAGAAAGGGCCCTTCTTACAGACCCAAACAGATTAGGGAACAAGACCTGACCATGCTCTTCTCCCAGTGCCCTGGGTTTTCTAGGGAAAAGCAGTCCACCATCAGCTATATAGGGAGGCCCAGCGTGGCTCCACCAATAGCACTATAAAAGCTGGTGTGTATTAAAAATTAGAATCTTTCTCTTGCTAACGCTAGGGAAACTGAGGCACTGGGGGGTCAGCCACTGACAAGTGCTGCTCATCCTAATCTCTGCTGTTCCAGTCAACTGCAGCTCAGAGATTTGAGGTACTCCAGAACTCCACAGCTTTGATTCCTGGTTCCTTCCATCTCCTTAGACATCCCTCCTGGGCCCTGCAGACACAGCAAGACAGCAGGATTTACCAGTAAGCCTAAATCTTTGCCAGAGCGATAATTCTTGGTGTTGGCAGGCAAGCTGGGGGCTTGTGTCGTGTGGCCTTCATTTATTCTGCACATTGACTTGACTGCATGGTCAGGTGGGACTGTGACCAAACCTGACAGCAGGCAATTAGCTTTAACTGAAGGTGAAAAAATAATAATAAAGGATAAACTGAGGCAAACATGGTGAGATGCACTGTACTGGGAGGCTACTTGCCTGCAAGAGCTGATTTTCTTTTGCTTGAGATGGGAAATCTAGGAAAGACAACTGACTTAAGCACCTCTTTATGCTTTCAGCTGTGATCTTGCTTTTAGTGTGACACCCTCATGTACTAACGAGTCTGGAAAGTCATTTTATGACAAGCTCAAACAATTTAAACTCCAGGTTCAGCCTAAGCTGCACCATGTTCAGCTTCATTACGAGGGACCAAGAAACAAGGACCAAATGTGAGTCTTTTGAGCTCGTGCACACTGAGTGTCTGTGTCTTTTAAAGTGAATTCCTGTGTGAGTTGTGCTCTTCTGGTAGTTTTAATTTAACAGAGTAGAGTATTGCCAGCTGTCATAATTTTAGTAAGAGCCTCCTGATAACTGATGAGTTCCTTAAAGCTCTTGATCTTGGACTCATGCTATTTTGTGATAATCACTACTTTCATACATAGAAACCTCATATAATTGCCAAGACAGTCTTTCCAATGTGACCTGCCTGTGCTCAAATGGGTCAAAAATGAAAGACAATAAAAGGACATAGATTTTCCAACCTTATGAATTAAGATGTGTGCAGCTGTATCTGAACGAGGCTTGTCTCAGTAATAGCTCTCTTAATCCTGAAGAGCTCTTCCTCTTGACAGAGTTCTACAAATGGATTTGTGGAGCCAAAGAGAGAGATTGCTCTTTCTCATGGAGCATTTAACTTTTTTCTTTTGGTTCCTGAACGTACAATTGCATTTTACTACATTCACTTGAAAATCCTGCTTTTTAAAATGAAGATCCATTTAAAAGAAGATAAAGATGCTGTGAGATAGATAAGTAGTTTTAACTGCAACCAGTCTAAATGAATAACTGCAGAAGAGGTGTGGTACAAAGATACTAAGGGCACATGTCCCTTCTTATGGAATGTGATACAAAGATAAGAAGGGCATATGTCCAGACTGCTTAACAAAGGCACCACAAAGTGACAAGAAAACCCTTAGGAGCCTGAAACTTTATTTTTTATGGGTGGTTGCACACTGCCCAGTGCATTCCTGTTATGAGCAGGGAAAAAAAGGACAGCTCTGGAGTGAAATCTTAGTGTCCTGGGTTAGCACAGAGGGCTTTTTCCTTACTGCAAAGGTAAGTTGGTAAAAGCATCCGTGAGGGAAGCTGTGATTTGATTCCAAATACTGGTGGTTCCAAGATTTGGGGAATTTATGTCAGGACTTACTCTAAGTAAGTGATAACCTAACACTTACCAGGCAACTTTTAGCTGATATGATGAGAAGAAGACATCCCTCCACAGGCTTGAAGTATTAGCAGAGAAAAAATGCAGCAAACTTGCCCACAAACCTGTTTCCCAGCCTAAAAGCTCCAGGGAAGTAAATAATATCTCAGCCACGTTAGTGTTTCCCTGAAACAGAGAGGCATTTAGGAGGGAATGAGGTTTGTAACAATGAAATGTCAATGGTGACGTTAAAGAGGAAACAAATGTTCCCAACCGATGCTCTGGGAAGCGAGCTGCAATAGATCTAAGTAGCTTGGCTCTGTGTCTGCACAGGGATTTCCCCCCACACACACACATCTCCTTTGCTGTTCATCATATTTCATCCCAGATGAACGTCTGCAGAGGCAACCCACTAAAAGTCGAGAGACGTAAAGACCTCACGGGCTTTTCTTATGCCGCATGTAATTGCCATACTCACCGTCAGTCGCAGGTTTTATGGCTACTCCGAGGTGAAGCACTGGTTCCTACAAGGGTACCAGGGGTGACAGTCATCACCCTTCAGACCCTCAGATGCCAACAGGCTGATGGATAAACCAAAACAGGAAAATGACTCATCTCAACAAGTCGTTACCGTAGGATGTAATTGTTACTGCTGTAGAGGAAAAGCAGGAGAAATGGAGGAGCTCGAGACAGCAGCTTTGAAACAGAAGCAGAATCTCTCGCACCCGAAGCTCTCACAGCGGGAGAAATGCCTTGGTATGGTCTTGGCTCCTTGGTCCTTTTTCTCCTGCCCTATCTGAGAGCCCGGAACTTCTCAGCCTTCTACAACCACCAGAGCAACCTGCTTAGGGACTTGCAAGCCCTAATCCTTGAGTGGGTATTTCAGTAAATGAGCTCCATGACAGAGCTGGGCAAACAGCGGCAGTTTAACTATGTGACAGCTCATGAGGTCTCCTACATTTTGCGGACAAGGTTTGATTCTGCAGTACTGAGAACAACCAAAATTCTCAGTCACTTGCCGTGTTAAACGTTTGTCCAAGTATGAAGGCACCTGTCAAAATGAGCATTAAACTTGGAGTTTCTTAAACATGTGCTAAGAATGTGCTGACCTCAGGCTTAGGGCTACTTAAAGCTAGAGTCTTGCAATTATTACTGCTAGAGCTGCCCCCTTGTGCATAAGCAATTAAGCTGTCATTAGTGCACAGACTTAGAACCCCATCCCGCCTATGAGGTGAAGTGTGGAGAGTATATCCCAAGGGATGTTAATTTATTTTTTGTATCAAGTGGAAGTACAAAGTAATTAAGGGAGTTGGAGGCTGTTGGCTCCCCGGTATTCTGTGGTGAGTGTTGTTTTGGCTATGGCCACAAATTGAGTTTTCCCAGTATTTTTCCATTATGCACCTGAGAATTTTGGCTAATCCTCCCCACACCCTTACTGCTGTGCACCTCACATCCAACTGGCTAAAGTACATAAACTGCTGTGGCCAACAACATACCAGGAGTGATATTACCAGTACAGTATCCAAATAGTCATCGAGTCCCTGACTAGCCTTGCAAAGTACCTGTGGCAGGGAAAAAGCATCTCAGTTCACATTAAGCCTATTCAGAATTGAAGAAGTTTATTGATTTATTAACAACAGCTAATTAACTGGCAGTAAGTGAACCTCACATTCAAGATTGATATCAGCAATACAACAGATAAACTGCAATATGAGACATGTACAAAAATGCTAATAAAGACCTAAAGATTTCTAATCACCCTTGTGTAACTAATCTTAACAGGTTCTCAGGACACACACACTGAGTTATATGTGAACACTTCTGCCCCCTCACAGGACGTGGGGGTTGCAGGAAGGCTGGGTTCCCTCACTTGCCCATCAACTTGCAGTAGATCATAAAATCACAGAATGGGTTGGGTTGGGAGGGACCTTAAAGATCATCTAATTCCAAGCCTCCTGCCATGGGCACGGAGATCTCCCACTAGACCAGGTTGCTCCAAGCCCCATCCAACCTGGCGTCAAACACTTCCAGGGATGGGGCATCCACAACTTCCCCGGGGCAACCTGGTCCAATGTCTCACCACCCTCACAGTAAAGAATTTCTTCCTAATATCTAATTTAAATCTACCCTCTTTCAGTTTAAAGCCATAACCTCTTGTCCTATCACTACCTGCCCTTGTAAAAAGTCCCTCGCTGGCTTTCTTGTAGACCCCCTTTAGGTACTGCTGTCCCCACGTTCTCCCAGGCTCAGCTGGTCTGCCAGAGAGAGCTACCCCTGCTTGGACCGATCCTAGCCCCCATGTCTTCTTCTTCAGCCACCACCTGCCTGAGGCTGCAGCAGAGCCAGCAAAGAACAATTCCTCCAAAAAACCCCCGTTTCATGGGTGCGCTGCTTTGCCTCTACCTGTCCCTCTTTGCGCATTTGGTTAAAACCGGCCCATTAAAAAATAAAATAAAAGAGGTCACTTCCAAATTAGATAATAAAGCGGGAGCCAATTGGGCCGTTAGTGGCTATGAATTTTTTATGTCTGTGCCATTTGACATGATTGAGCAAGATGGGAAGGGGAGGGAAACGGGAGCTCTTTGCTGGGAGTCTGATCTCTCCGTTGGATTTAGTGCAAGAGTAGAGGCAGTAGAAGAAAACAGGCATTCGGGTAGAGCACAGATCTGTGCTCTAGTAATCAAAAAAGAAACAAGGGAACAGGGAACAGTCACATACCTTTCAGTACACATGCTGCTGATTGCAGGCAAGACCTAGGGCAGTAAGAGATCAGACTTCAGTAGTTTCCAGCTTGTATTACAAATTGGGGTTTGTATATAAGAGGGGCATCAGGTTTTTTTTCTTGCTTCTTTCTTTGCTCTTGTTCCGGTAATAAACTGGAATAATGGAGGCAAGATAAACACACTCTTGGGTTAAATGAACCCAAATCAATCACCTTCTTTTGTTGAAACAAGCCTTCAGCTTGGGTTGAGTGTAACAGTTATGCAACCTGGATAAAAAGCTTTTTGCCTTTTAACGGTTTGTTGTTTGGGGCTACATTTCCATATTAAATATTATCTATGAGGGAAGACAAAATGTCTCATTACTGTTGAAATCTTTCTTTTCAGCTGAGGAATTCAGCTGTTAAATGGATCTGAATTGTTTCAGTCCAACAGTTCTGAAGAGCAAAAGCACTTAGGCACACATTTTCGCTGTGCCAATTTGCTGCCTTTTCTTGGGCTCACGCTGTTGCTACTCTGCTGGTACCTGTGAAGCTGCTCATGGTACAGCTTCTCTGTGTAGATGAACGTAGCCTATATTCTACAGTAACACTAGGTAGGAGGTAAAATGCTGTAGTACCTATACACACACTTTGACTTTGGAATAAGAGGGCTCTGCCCATCCCTGTCATGCAGCTACCTTCCCTTCCCAGTCCTAGTTCAGCCCAACACACGGGAGTGTACTAACCTGCTAAAAAGTGCTCTTACACAATAGGCTGGAAATGACTATGAAAACTGTTCAAGCAGATGTGCATTACCCTGGCTGGGTCCGAGCCAGCTGTAAACTGGAAGTAATGTGGCTATGGTTTCCATGGTGCTAAGTCTAAGAAGTCCCAAAGGGAAGCCATCCACTCAACCTTTATTCCAGACCATAGTAGTCCATGCAAACTGGAGAGGAGAAATGAGCTTGCTCTGTTTTGCTCCTGATATACTGGCTATGTGTTTTGTTTTTCACTGAATCTGCTGTTTCAGGTTGCAACTTCCTATAATGACTTTCATACATCTACCACAGTTAGGTACGTTCCGCTTTTCTTATGGCAGAGATTGATACTATCTTAGGCATGAGGAACAGCCACTGTTCAACTGCAGCATTCAGCACTGCAAGCCAGGAGAAAATCCAAAATCCACACACAAAACAGAAATGTGGAACTGGAGACAGGTAAGGTTGTTTCCCTTCCACTTCACTAATTGCTTAATGAGGAGATGATCTTTGTAACATTTAGGCCTGCAGAAGTGAAATTGGAAATGTCTCATACTGCACTTCTAGTCACATCTTCAGGGTTGGTGGCCCTCTCCTCCATTTGCAAAGCAAACAAACCAGGAGCTCTTTTACAGCTCTAAGATAGAAATGAATACTCAACGTGTACCAAAATGCATACAGATGGATGAGCAAATGCAGACTTACCTAGGATCACATCCAGCCAGCCCTCAGGATGTATGAATGATCTTGCTTCACCCCCAACAAGGGACACTTTTTCAGGATGAGTAGGTTTAAAAAGCAGAAGGGGTCTGCAGAGGTTGAGAAGCCCTAAGCTATTCTGATCTCTTGTTAATTCAGTGCATTGATCCTCTTTCATTCATTACCACATAGACTTGCGGTAACTGTTAATTGAAGTACCTCTTCATTCTGTTATTCTGGGAGGACCACATGCTCTTATCTACCTTAAGCAGAAGTATGCAGTGACTTAGATCATTAAGCAGAGATGGATTTTATATATATAAAAAGCTGTATCTCACATCATTACCATTTAAGTCACCCTTCTGCATTTTATTTCCCTAAATAAAATTATTTGGAAACCTGCAACAATAGGGATTGGCTGCACCGAAGCCTCACCAGGCATGATTAAAGGGAAAAAAAATGTGAGGGGAAGGATCAGAAAAGTTAGCAAGGATGGGAATAGGAAAGGAAATACAGCTGCTTCAGAAACTAATTATGCAGCACTCTGATTTCTTTAGTGTGCCACAAATATTGCTTGTTCTTAGCAAGGCTGAAGCTCCACCAGATCGGAGGTAGCAAATACCCAGAAGCAGATGGGGACACACAAGGCCTGTGGAAAATGGGCACTGCTTATGTAAACTCAGTGAGACTCTGGTAACTCTTTGTAGAAGAATCATATAATTATTCAGATCAAAAGGGATGTTGGAGGTGTCTGGTCAAACCCCATACTCAAAGCAGGACTAACTTTGAAGACAGATTCAAATTCAAAATTAGAGCAGGGGACTTGTTCATTCAAGTTGTGAATATTACCAAAGATTAAAATCTGACATTTTTTCTGCTGTTTCATTTTTTCTCTGGGTGAACAAACCCAGATCTCATGAACAGTGTTACCCTGAGAATTTAATTGCTCTGGGAAGTACTTGGCCACTGTAGTGAAGGACTATAGTGATACTGAGAATAGTTGGGTGTGTGGATGAAAGGAGCCTGAGGAGTTGGGATGATACAACCCTGTAGCCTTCAGACCTAATACAGTTTTTATCTCCCAATTAAGACTATTTCATTTTCTCTCTGCTTGTTCAGCATTAACTATTCAAAACACTGCTGGATGACCTATATCATAGAGGAACTTGGATTCTGAGTACCCAACCTGAGCAGTTTCAATCTTCTTTGAACTAACAGATCCCAGTGAACTCCACGTCTTCAAGATCAACTGTAGAAGCTGTGTTTGCTCTACACGGCAGCAATGGCCTTGAGGTTGGATTTGAGATCAAATTCACATCCTCTAGGTTAGCTGGAGTGTCCACAGGGTTGTTTTCATAGGAATTCAGCCATGATTATCCAAGAATGGGTTGGATAGGGGTAAACTCCCCTCTGGACTAGCAGCTGAAGGCTTGAGGGACATCCTGAGGTCTAGAAGTCTCATCTCTGATCAGGCAATCAAATTGCTCTCCAACATGATGTCTTCAAATACCTATGTGAAGGAGATAATTTTTGCAAGGGGTGGAAGAAACAGTGGCTGGAAGCAGAAACAAGAACAGAAACAAAGTGTAAATGTTTTATAGATAATTTAATTAGCTGCCAGACCTACTTGCCACAGGAGGAAAGAAACTTTCCACCTAGAAATCTCTTAAAAAAGAACAGGTTTTAAAAAGATCAGCTTTTGTTCTTATCTACTGTTCTGGAGATGAGACAGAAAATATTTGTCGAAACATGATTTATGCAGAAAGATGATCTTGATCATCAATAATGCCCTATCTGGACTTCAGCCACCTTACCTGATCATTATCATGAAATATCCACTGCTCACCCAATCACTTCAATCTGAAACACCCAAAAGCAAAGCTTTCTTCACGATTTGAGACCAGGATTCAGTGGGAGATATGGCCCTGCAGCAGATCCTCCATGGGCTTTCTCACAACATTCACTTCATCTTACATTTCACTTTGCAGCTAAGGGTGTTTCAGCAAACTGAAAGTTGTGTTTATCTGCAGACAGAATAGATTATCCAGCCTGTCTGAAATACAAAATGCAAAAAAAGGAAAATAAGAGCAAAGGAGATGGGCTTTTTTACATGGGTCTATTCTTCTGTCCAAAACATAAGTTGCTGAAACAATAATCTAGGCAAGTTGCTTTACCATTTCAAAAGCATGCTCAAAAATGTTACTTTGCAATTAATAACCAAATTGCATTTACATTCCAGTGCCAACTTTTAAATAATTACAGGGTAGGAGAACATCATGAAAATTAACTGCAGTTCCTGAGGCAGCTGAGGCCCTGAGGACTAATATTGTGCAATTATCAGAAGGCAAATATTCACTCAGACTTACCCTGTGCTCACAATGAAAACAAGGCAGTTAGACTTGAAGAGCATTCGGGATGACAAGGAAGCCTGATGCTTAGTTAGCGTCAAGGGTGGATTTACTGGGGAGTTGGAGAGGCTGTAATCCACCTGCCCATTTCCCATCATCACCAGGCAGTGGGCATGTGCTGCTGGTCACGGGGCAAAGGGTTTCCTTTAGGAATGTGACAGAACTATTTCTTTTAACATTAATGGAGTGTCGATATATCAGGATTTCTTCTTAGATTGTTTCCTCTTCTTTATTAGGTTTTCTCAACCGCTGTCTTCTTCAACGTGTCCATCTTCACAGACAAGACACAAATCCCTTTCTGCCTTTTGAAAATGGAAACTGAGGCACTCAGACTGGTTCTGCACAGCATAACAGAGCAGGAAGCCTCCTGAACGTGGCACTGTTTCCATTGTGTGCTCGGTTTTCCTTTGCATGACAAGAAGGGATGCAGAGGGCAAAGCCAAAATCCTGGAATCCATTTCAACACAGGTGAAAAACCATACCCAGCACATTAGCCATGGAAACTGGGAAGACCATCTGCACCCAACACTACGTTGGGTTTGAAAGACTCAGGGCTGAAGGTTTATGTAGATAAAATTTTGGTAGGTGTCATGCTATTCGAACTTATAAGTGGTCTAATACTCCTGCAGTAATTCAGAGCTCTTTTATTAGGCTCCTCTGTGCATAGCCGTGGGGGAGCATGGCTGCTGAAGATGTCAGTAAAAGAGGACAAGGAGTCCTCTAGAGCTGGGAACTGCTGAGGACCTTCCTCCTCACAAGTCTAACTGCCAAGGAGAAAAGGAGAACGCCTACACCCTCTCCAGATGGGGAAGTGGTAGATAAAGATCTGCAGACACTTCTCCAAGGTGAGTCTATATATGTTGCAGCCCAGAAGTCGTTGAGAAGGGCAAGTTAGTGGAGAACTGTTATTTGTGCTACTCCACTGCAAGGAATTCGTGGCAAGAATGGAAATATTGTGATGTGAGAGGAAACTCAGGCTTTCAGAGCATCTCGGGTCTGGAGTTGTGAGTGTGATGCTGTTCCTCTGGTTAGGTGGGCCTGTCATTTGATAGACCATTCCCACGAAGGTGTAACCTGCATTCATGAGCTCTTTGTAAAGACCAGTTCCAAGCATTTGAACTTGTTTTAGGGGATCGCAGAACCAGCTTCCCAGAAAGGTGTAGATTAGTCTGGAACAGTTTAACACTGAAACATCCTTGTCTGGTAATTTCCAGCAACATCTCTCTCATCCTTCCTACCAAATATTTTTGACTAAGTATCTGTCATTGACATCCCAGTCCCTTTTAACTCTCTGTTTGCAGCGATGTCCTCCACTCACTCTCCCTATATATTTACCCAGCTGTCTGCCTGCTGAATAGATCTTTCCTCTTGGAAAACACCTTTGCCCACCATGAAGTTTTCCAATTTCCTCCCTGCCCACCTTTGCGAGCATAAAATCAATAGGAAAGAAAATAACCAAGACTTTTTATTTTTCTTTAATGTATTTGTCCACTTAAGAAGCATGCTAATCTAAGAGGAAGTAGAGTATCTTTAGCCTCAATTTATTAGACATTGAATCAAGACAGAGAAAGGGAAACATCTATTGATCATCTGACCTAAATTGCAATTGACTGCAGTCTATTATCATACTGTGTCTACAATTATCCCAGGTTCCTTACTCCCTAAATGGCTCTATATCAGAGGCAAGACTTCAACAACATGCCCAGACTGGCTCCTCATCTTGATTTTTGCTGACAAGCATTAATAAGCTTTCTGGATACTTTTTTTCAGAGCTGTCTGCTGGCTTCTTGCCTTCCCATTCCTTTTAAAGGACACATACACATATTTAAAGAGAACAGTTTTGGGGAGAGCATCCTGCCATGCATGAACATATTTTAACTCATGTTGAAAAGAACGGGCTTCATCACAAATTCTGTACAGCCCCTCAGATCCCAGAGGCTTCATGGGCAATTGAAATTGTTCCCCTTTCCCCTCCCCTTCATGTTCTCATCCCAAGTGTTATTTGCTTTGTCATAAGCAGAATTTGGTAGTTACAGTGATTTCTGGCCTTATACCACACAGATTCCTCTGTCTTCATCTTAATATGTAATATGTGATATATTCTCAAAGGTTAATATTCACATCTATTTTTGATACACATAAATTATCACAGGTGCAGATATTACAGCCTACTACTTTTTTTTACTAAATAACACCCATACTGCACTTCGCTCTCTCAAAACTGTCTTAAGATGTCAAGGATATCACTAATGCTCAAAAAACCTCCCTTTGTTCCCAGGAATAATTTTCATTATCTAAGGACATATTTTGAATATTGATATATTGATTGCATTTAACATGCTAGCCATCATGCCAAACTTTATATATGTATTTTATGATACAGTCACTATGTGGGCAACATGGAGTTTCAGCCAGTGTCTGGTCCCTGGTACACAAATGAGACAGAGCTGGGACGGAAACAACAGCTTTATAAGATCTGTGGTTGGCATTTTTTCATGTAATAGCTCTTATTTTAGAAAGACCTCCCCTGTTGTGATCTAGCTCATCACTACAGTGTCAGGAGACACATTCGCTTTTGTTAATTAGGTTATTTTCTTTTCCAAAAAACAACAGCAACGAAAAAATAGCATTTCCCCTCCTTTCATGGAAAAATTTTGCTCTGGTTTGCCTCAAATCTAATTATCCTCCAGCCCCACACAGAAATATCTGTTTAAGTGCGTATTAGGGTACCAAATCCAATGGCTGCTTTTCAAAATGTGGGCTGCAGATCAAAGAAAGTTACTGACTTACAAAAGTCTAAAGGACAAAAATCCTGATCCTCTGATTTTCCTGCTCTAATTAGAGATAAATGTCTTCAGAAGCGATGCCCCTGTGAATCAGAGAGCACATTCCCACAGCATTTGGTGCCTCATCTCTTTGAGGGCAACACTACAGGTTGCCTAATGTTATTTTGAGGAACGTGAGCCAAACTCCACGATTCTCTTTCCTGGATAAAAACAAGTAAAATAGATACAGTGAGTAAAAAGAAAGATGTTTTAGCCTTGATCTGCCTGTGCACCGAAACATCCATGTGCCCATTTGGCACAAACACACAAACGTGAGAAAGATACTCATATCCGTGAAACGTCAGAAAGTTGCTGGTAGTGGTTGCGTTCTGGATGCAAAATTCTTTTACATGCTAAATGCCTCACACAAATTCTGTGTAGTCCAGAAATACTCCAGAAGCTGAATAATGAGGACTCTGCAAAGATCTTGATTTTGCCCTTTAAATAAGTCATTTATTCATAGTACAGTTTGTGACTGGCTCGCCCATATACTTTGATATTAGTTGCTGACAATAGAGATACCTTGGTCTGCACGCTGAGGGACAGAGGGGAAAGTTTAGGAAAGTAGTAAGCATGAAGGAATACTATTTTAGGGTACTATGGAGAATATTGTTATAACTGCTCATAGCATCTTTTCTAACTAATATTATTTTCCAGCGAATTGGCCCTTGTTAGTCAGGCTCCATTGCTGTCTTCATGGTTAAAAGGAAGCAAAATTTAATACCTGTCAGCTGTTAAGTCTTTAAGTGCTTTTCAATTCCAGCAGCTGGTCATCCAGGCCCATACAGCAGGATACATACTTTTTATTTTGTGAAAAAATCTGACAAGGAAAGGAAGAGAGTATCTTGCTTCCCTCCTGGTATCCCTTACTCCGAGTGTGTTATGGCGTGTGCTCACTCATCTCAGATGAAAAATTTAAAAAAGGAAAAGAAAAAGAAAAAACTAATGCCTGCTTCTGACTCCTGGGGAAATTTGTTATGCAAATTCAGATCTGTGGCAGCCCATTCATCATTGTCCCTCGGACGATTACTGCAAACAACATGACACTGGAGCTGCACCACTGCTGGTTAAGTCATATTCACCTTAATGATAGGGTTTTCCAATAGAAATCCAAGCCATGGTGGTTAAAGGACACGGGAAAGGAGACAGGAGCACAGAACAGCCTATTTAGCAGCTGTGTGCATTGGGATTATATAAATCTGGGATTATTCAGAAATTTAGCAATTTTCCTTCTCTGTGAGATTATTTTTTGTTCAGGGAGGGGAAACCCATTGGCAAACTGGAGTAAGTCCCATGGAGGCCATCAGGCTGGTTAGGGCACTGGAGCACAAGCAAGGAAACGGGATCTTTTTCTGGAGGTAAATGTCCTGTGGCCAGAGTTGTGTCTGTGGTCTCCTGGGTGTCCCCAGATGGTCAGTCTTGTACTTCTGGAAGTCATCAGAGGGACTGGGCACAGACTAATGGGTACGGCCCCCGTGCAAATGGGGATAGCAAAGATTTCCACATGGACGTTGTCGACTTCTCAACACAAGTGCAAAATCCTCACGTTGAACCTGGGGGAAAAAATTTCTAGTTGAAAAAAGGCAACAGGTTTAGGGAGATTTTGATGAATAACAGCTCAGCTAAAGCTAGCTCAAGCAGTAGTTCTCTTAAGGAGATGATGCTGTTAGTTGTTTGTTGATGAATGTTGATGTTAATTGATGTTAGATGTTAGTTGATGAATACTAATCTGTAACGGTGCAGTAACTTCTTTAAGCTCCTGAGGTCTCTGGAAATTGAACCACAGACACAGCACTGGCCAAGACTTCCCTTGGGAGAGCACTGATAAATTGTACAAACCACTAAGAATTAATTCTGTTCCTGAAGAGTCCAGATAACAGCAAAGTGCTGACACACTTCTTTTTTATTTCTTTTTTCTTGCAGTGAAAGAACATTCTGGTTTCCATTGCAAATATATCTCCTCTTTATTTCAAGGGAGTTTCAACAGATTAAGATAAAGGCAACCCAAAACTTCCCTTTGGCAAGTCATCTTGACAAGAGAAGGAGACAGAAGTATTTTCAGGGTGGTCTGTCCACTTGTTCTAGTGAATAACGTCTTTTTGCACTTTTTGGTGAAACAAAAATTGTGGTGGATTTGGGCTAAAATTCACAGAGTTTGTCACACTCTGAAGTACTTAAGTCAGTGCGGAGACCCTGCTTTATCATAGATGTGTTTAGGCTGTTTGTATGAGGGACATGATTCTAGTTTTTCACCTCCTGTGTGCTCTATAATACCCCAGAGCCCATAGAACCAAGCTGAAATTTTGTAACGGTAATTAAAAAAAATGTGCTGTTTCAAATTATAGAAGAATTAAATATGGTTAAATTTGAAACCATTCTGGCAAAGTGTAATAGTAAAAGGCCATTAAGTGAGCTGTCCATTTATAGAAAACATAAGATATAAAATTCATTTTTAATGGACTGTTTCCATGGAAATGTTCTTTAGTAGAGACATTTTGTAGTGTATTAAGCGGCACAAGGAGTTAAGCTGACTGTAGCGGTGACTGTAATGCAGGGTCTATGGTTTGTAAAAAATTGAAACCGTTAAAAGGTTTACAGCCAGGAGTGTGAGGAATATTTCAAAGCCATTTATCACTCACCCGGCAAAATTGAGTGCTAAAACTCAGCACACCTACTGAAGTGCAATCCCTTCATTAGATCGTTACCCGAATGTCTCAGACAGAGAGAGAAAATGTGTTCCTTGATTATGGAGGTAATAATAATTATAGATAATTTGTACCTCCTCATTCCATTAATTGATGGAATCTTGAAGCATTTTCCAAATATTAATTAAATAACTCACTCTACACAGTAAAATCACTCTGCACAATAAAATCTTGCTTTTATTTGCAACTCGCTCCTTATGCCCATGCCTAATGGTTGGATTTAATGTTGGAATTTCACTAACATGCTGCTGAGACTGTGGTCTAGGCAGAAGAAGCCCATGACTGAGGTCCACAGATGACCTGGTCCATGTCCCAGAGACTCTAAAAATCAGATAGGAATGAAAAAGGCTGGAGGGGGAAAGCAGTCTCAGAAGGGGAGAGGCTTTGCCTGTTATTTTGAGACATTGCTTTTCCAGACAAAAAAGATATCCCAGACATGTTCAGTCAGCATTTCTTTGACGGTGAGTCTGAGGAGTCTAAGACAACATGGTCAAACTCTTCCAGTGGCTCCAGTGGCTTCCCTTTTCTGTGGACTCCGACATTAGACTCTGATAGAACGATGTGGATTCCTCTTTTTGCATGCATGAAAAGCTCAGTCAGTGCTCTCTGTGCAGTACAGACCAGAAGGACTGACTCCATCTACAGGTTCAGGAGAACCATATCAGTTTGAAGCTCCCTTGATCTGAGCTATCCTGCACTGTGCAGTGCCTGTGTGCATTGGCTAAATTCAACATGAGCTGACATGATGTACCTGTGAGTAGCTCATGGATGTCTAGCTTGAGCCAGTGAGGAAAAGCGTCTGTGCATGAGGAGGCTGAAGCAACGCTATCAGAAGTTAAGATGTGCAATGATGTAAGGGTCTGCAGTATAGAGCTGGTGAGAAGGAATTGTTTTACCTTCTCTTTGAAAAGAAGGCAAGCTTAAATTCCACCTCCATTTTGGGACAGAAGGCCCAGAGCTGGACAAAAAGAAGCATAAAGTACTGAAATGCAGTTAAAATTCAGCCTGGCTACACCTGGGTCTGTGTATATGGATGTAAGTCAAATTAGAAGAATCTTTTCATTTATAAGTTGAGTCTACAGTAAAGACCAGACATAACAGCGTTTTTGAAATACTCTGAAGCACTCTTTAATACTGGCACAGCAGGAGCATCCCCTCCTGTTCAATATGATTGAACAGCTGAATAAGGATGAGGGCAACCTCAGCTGACGGTTTGTAGCTCATTTCAACCTTCACACACATGGGTGAGAGTGCTTGCTTTCTCCACAGCTACCAGCTCAGCCCTCTGAGACTGCCGTCCGCGCACAGCACAGCGGGAATTTAATCCAGATGTCAAACCGCCATCGGTTTTGCAAACAGAAGGTCTGTTGGAAATCCGCAGGGAGGCTGTATCGAAACACATCAACCCAGCACCTTCCTGCCTCTAGCCTGTTACAGGGAGACCCACTGTACTGGAAAGAGCAGTAAAAAATGACCCTGCTCTTTCCTCCAGATAGTAATGGGAAGGGTTTAATTTGCTAGCCAGCTGGCCCTTGTTAATGAAAGGTTGTTACCAATGACCCAGAGGCATGTTTAGTCAATTCTCTGTTGGTTTTTTTTTTTTCATTTCTTTCTCTGGCACTCAGAGAAGCGGAAGGGAATTGCTTTAATGTGAAGTGACAATTCGCAACTGAGACCATTTCTTTCTGTCAAGGAGCGTAAATGGCCAGGAAGAGCCTTCAGGTCTGCAGATGCCATGTCACAGAGGGATTTAGGTCTAGTGCCACTTCTTGTCCCTTTTACGGAGCCCAAGTGATGCCCTGGCAACCCCCATCCTCCCAGAGCTAGTCCTACACGGCCAATTATGTCCTGAAGCCTTTCACACTCCAAAGCTGGGCTTTCATATGGGTCCACCAGCATTGCCTCACTTTTAATCCCATCGTCAATGATTTTGAGCAGTGCCACCATGGAAACTCTGAGCTGGGCTGGTTCCTTTCATCTCTGCCAAACTGCATCGGTACTAACCTATATCACCTCTGGCTACTCCAGTCATGAGCCTCACTGGGATAGAGACCTGTGTCTGTATGAGCTGGTAGAAGATGGAAAATAGAACACATCTCAACATGGTCATATTCATTTAGAAACTCTTTCTTGTTTCCATTTTCTCAAAGTGAGCGTTTTAGCCAGCTCTGGTTGAGCACACACACACAAAAAGTTTTCTTTTAAAGGCTTTAAAAGAGCTTATGTAATCTGTTTAACTTCCCTTTCCATTTAAAAATACTACAAAATTTAGCTAGTCGTGGTTTTTGTGTCTGCCCAGCAATATCCCACGAATCTTTTGATTAATTCCGGATAAAAAGTTTTGGGAGAAAGCAATGCAGTCATTTTTGTGAGGGCTTGCAAGCACAAATGCAGGCCAATCTCTTATACAAATCTTCTTTGAAAAAGAAGTCACACAAGTGCTAAAACCTCATGGACTCCGTGGGTTGAAAAAAATACCAGAAATAACAACCACCACATTGCAGCAACTCCGTTCACACACTTTGTGCTTCTCAGTCTCTTTACAGTATATGGTGAAGAACAGGCTGAAGGTGGAATGAGGTAAACCAAGCCCTATGTCCTATATATTCTCTGTGCGTATATCTCGAGTGTCTGTACTTTGTGCTAACGGTGTCGACACTATGCCTAGGAATAGCTCAACACATGCCTTGGAAGAGCTGAGTTTTGTTGGTCGACTGGGCCAGAGCTGGCCCTGATTTATGCACGCAGGTTCAATGAGAACTTAACCTGTGAGAGAAGTTGAGTGTGCCCAGAATTCCCACCTTCAAAGAGCTCCAGAGCTCTGGCTAAGACGTTACCTGACCGTAAGCTTCCGCATAACGATGTGAGCACAGGCAGAACCGGCCTAAAGAATGGGCTCATACCCAAATTTAATTAGCAGTGTCGATGTCCTCTTGAGCCTTCATGAGGCTGATGGCTTAATGACACCTCTCGCCAAGGTGTGCCCTTCTACTTGAGCTGACCCAGATTCACAGGATGCTGACACGCAGCGATGACTTTGACTGTTAACTCCATTACATTCATTATACTTTAATATTTGCTCTTTCTGTGGACAAAAGACTTTGTTTATTGGTTTAATCTTGCAGTAGAAGGCTGGTGATGTAGTTTGGCTGGTGAGATAAAGTCAAATGCCCTTGCCTCCTTTCCTTGTCCAAGTGTTGTCCCTGGTTATGGTCTCAGACAGGATGTGTTGTGCCTCCAGCCATAAAAAAAAAAAAAAAAAGCCACTTTACTAATCAGATTACCTCAGAATAAAAAAAGAATAAAAATAGGAAATGAGACAGGATTTTGGACCACCTTGGATAATACAGGAACGTGATACCCTGGGTATTTAACTTGTTTGGTGGGGATATGTCAGAAAGAAACAGAAGTAAAAGTAACAGGAAGGGAAGAAAATGGCTTCAGAGAATGTACGTCTTACTGGAGAACCACGAGTTGTGAAGGGAGAGCGAAAGCCTGGGAATGAAAATGAGCCCAAGAATTGCAGGGCTAGAAAGGTATTTCCTCTCAGCAGAGCGATGAACACATAGGGGATCAGAATAAAAAACACGGACCCACCGGGACCATCTGTGGAAGCGAGGCTGTTGCCTGGTAATGACTCAAACAAAAGCAGCAGTTTTGCTGTTTTGCTGGTTTTTTATTTTCCTTTTTTTTTTCTTCTCATGTAGCAGAAATGAACATAAAACCAAAAACCAAAACACAAAAAAAATTTAGCTTATGAATACTGCCCATGCAATTTACTGTTTGCCACAGGCTCCCCAAAAGAAGGCTTAGACCTGCTGAATATACCCACCCAATGCACAGGCTGCACCATTTAAAGCCAGTTGAGGAGAGAAGGAAGGGTTTGGGTAATTCTGCCTCTGCGCGGGCAGGGGAAAATGCGAAGGTCAAACTTTTATACAGGGGCCGGCCATGATGCAGAGACACCACCCTACAGCCCTGCTTCTTCCTCAGTCTGTGCCGGTTGTCTTGGACGAAAGGGTGACCATGGCAATCCAGCAAGGAAAGGGTGAGGTAGAATCATCCCTTTCCTTCCTTTGGCCTATAAAAGGCATGGCTTCGTGCCAAAGTGAGACGCAGTGTTGAGTAGGTATTTAACACCCGGTAAATCTTTACCTGCAGTAGGAAAAACTCTAGGCTTGAAACTTTCCCTTGCTAATTTAGCTAAGTGTTGCAGTGACCAGACCTGGAAATGCTTCAGGGCTTGTCAAGCCATTTGGCATGATCTGCTGTCCTCCCTTTTATCTCAAGTGCAGCCTTTTTATTAGTAGAGGCTATAAAATATTCCTTTATTTTATGGCTGCACAAATATTCTTACATGCTCAGCTATCAAAAAAAAAAAAAAAAAAGCCTTTCTCACAAAGCCTGGGCATATGTGGGTGGCTTGAAACCTCACTCTGTGAGAGATGATAGGGCCTTGACAGATAGCATGATAGCAGCAATATTAAGAAAACTTCTCTCCTTGGGCTGCCCATACACTTAATGAGGCCTTTCAGTTTGGCTCCCCCATTTCATCTCTGCTGTCCCATTAATGGCCCTACTTCTCCTGGTGGCTGCTCCTCACGTGCTGCCCATTAAGGAGAGATTAACCAGTGATGAATGGCAGCCTGGTTCCCTGAAAGCACGGCTGACATTCAGATGTATAGCACGGGAACTCATTAGGAGCAAGACTGGTTTCAGTGATAATAAACATTTCAGCAAAGTGCATAGCAAGTTGCCTGCCTGACTCCCCACCCTGCTCTCCCATCAGGGCTACAAATATCTCTTCAAGACAGAGACATGGAGGGCTTGCAGGGTAAAATTAAAAAAAAAAAAAAAAAAAGTGGGGAAAAAGGAAAATACAGGACAAAAGTAAACGTATTTAATGGGCATGATATAAAAAGATTAGCCTTGAGAGACACTGTGAGGGAAAATATTGCAATGCCCTGTGTAATGTACCTGTGGGTATCAGTGCAGTGGGACAGGAGAAATCAGAACTAGCTGTAGGATTTGGGAACTCTCATGGGAAATACCGCCATCCCCCCGTCCCCCCCACTGAGCAACAAACTTTAT
Source organism: Aviceda cuculoides (assembly GCA_035590195.1). NCBI lineage: Eukaryota > Metazoa > Chordata > Aves > Accipitriformes > Accipitridae > Aviceda > Aviceda cuculoides. The sequence continues at coordinate 52,307,014 of JAVJGG010000029.1, read as the reverse complement.
CTAAAGTAATGATTTTCTCATCATTTCCATGACAGCTGAGCTCCTCCTTGCTTTAACTTGCTTACTGTTACATTTATCCCAGGAAGGAAGGAGGGAAGACAAAAAAAATTAATTTTCCAGCTAAGGTCCAAACTTCTCAGTGTTTGTATGTGCAAGAGAAGGGTTTTGATATTCTTGGTTAAAACCCCTCATTTCATCCTCCAGACTACAGTGTCTTTACCATTTATGCAGTTGTATGGCCCGATCCTCCACCATGTTTGGTAACCAAAATAATCCATGTGAGGGGGTCCATTAAAATAATATTTGGTGTTGAAGAACAGAGGCTGCTAACCCATCATATGACCACCACTATGGGTAATGCTAGGCATGATAAAACCTTTAGCACCCTCTTTAAACCACCCTGGAATATAGCAGGGATGTGATTACTCACTGAATGTACCTAAATTGAAGTCATACCTATACTAAGTAATACGGGCATAAACGTATTCACACCTACAAGTACTGTTGGTACTAGGAAGAGAGTGTAACTATGCAGAATGCATTTACTGGTTCTTAGGAGGTGGAAGCTGCAGTGTTTTAGCTTTAGTTTGGGATGAAAATGCAGATTTTAAAGGGAAGACATGTCGTGATGTTTGATTTTGTTGAAAATATCGGGTCAAGTGAGCTTTGCTGTTGTACTTGTATGTAGATCTCTTCCCTAAAGTGGGTGACCTGCCCAAACAGTTAGTCATTTAGGATCCCACGAGGCAGAAAATAAAGTTTCTTAAGGACAGACTGGAAGATACCTGGATACTTTCAGGCTAGCAACAAGGGAAAAAAATAGACTTTTTTTGTCCTTCTAAAGATTTGTTTGGACCTGCTGACTTTGATCTTGGGAAAAGAAAAGGCAATAGAGGAGGAGGAGGGCAGAGAGCAGATGGGAGCTCTGAAGAGCAGGGATTGTTGCTTCTCCTGCTGTAGGGAGAAGGAACGATAGGAGAGAGCTTGGTCAGAGAGGGCATCCCACCAAAACCCATCCCATTTACCTAGATTCTCTCCCACCAGCAACAGCAAACTTCAACGGACAAAACAGGCAGCAGACAATAACCATGTTACTTCCTTAGGCTGTTTCTTCTTCTGCTTGAGTCTAGAGCTGACCCTGAAAAGTCTCTGTCCAAGGAATAGTCCCGCCAATTCAAAGCAGGACTGCTCTAGGAAACTGCTGCACTGAGGACCAAAATACTTGTAATTCACATAAGAATAAGTTTGTTTTCCTGGTGCTGAAGAAGAAAACTGGAAAAGTGGAAGGGGACTCAGCACTAATTAACCTTGCCTGTGATGGAGAATTACTGCAATTATTTCGCAACACGACTCCAAAGAGTGGAGCACTGGCTTTATCCATAATGCGTCACCGTTATTATGAGCTGTAGTAGCCTTGGCATTGTGTGAGATTATTCCTCTACGTGGTGCGTATAATGTGCTGAGAGGGAAAACCAGCCAGTTACACAGAGAGGGCACAGAGCATTGCAGCAGGGTTAGCAGAATACAAATTGCCTTTGCAAACTGCATTTATTTTTAGCCAGGAGCTCTAAAGAGCAGCTATGAGCCAATCTTCAGGGAAGACTCTGGCAGGAAAAAAAGCAACAAGCTGTTACATTCACCCCCTGGCAAAAGTTGAAAAGTTGAGCAACGGCAAGCAGCTTCCATTGGAAGTTGGGGACTTACTCCAATCCAAAGGTTGTGCTCATTTCTCTTCCTTCTTTTCTGCCATCGAAAAAATGCCAGAGGGCAAGTGGCAGCCAAGAGCTCCTTGCTTTATTGTGTGCAGACAAAGGGCTTTTTCTAGCAAGAGCTTTCTCTGATTTATCATAAAATTAAAAAAAAAAAAGTCATAATAACCTTGGGATACTCGCTCATGCCAGAGGACTGGAAAGGGAGGGAACCTTTCCAACTCAAAGGACAAAGCTTGTATGTTTGCTCAAACCAAAGGCATCATCAGAAAGAAACTGAAAGGCTTTTGAGTTGGGAATAAAAAGGGTTTGAAATGGTTTGATCTGCTCAAACTCCAGGGACAGTTGCACACATAACCTCCCCTCTTCTTGTTTTGAAAGCATCTTACATGCTTAAGGATCAAAGCTCAAGCACAGGCTAAAGTTACTGTGCACAACCACTTGCTGGGCATCATCTGGGCTTTAGCAATTGTCCATGCAGGCACCCTCAGCCTAGAAAAAAGGCATAATGCTTAGTCTCTCTTTACCTCCTAAAATGGCATACAGCCCCATGTGAATCGATGTTAGCCTGGCCATGTATCTGAGCCCTTGAAAATCCATGAATAAAAGATTTGATTTCCCAGGAAATGCAATTACATGTATTAGCTTGAATTTTCCCAAGCCACATAGATTCTCCTAGTACCTTAAGTTTTCCTACTGCCTCTGTTTCATTTTACCTTTTCAAGGTTTTGCTTACCCTCCCCATTTGCCCTGATCTGAGATAAAGGCCAGCTTTAAAGAAAATCATTTTAATTGCTGGCCCTACCCACACCCACTAAACATTTGATGTTGCCTTAGAAAACAGACAAACGAGCAGGCACCTTGATGCTAGAATAACCACCCTGAAGCCTCTGAATAGGAGACTGCTTTAAGGAGGATGGCAGAGGTCCTTGCAGAGCTGTATGGAAAATCTCCCATTGTCTGTGAGGGTTTTTTTCTGTCTATCCTGTCCTTTGCCAAAGGAAGAGGGCTCATTCTCCACACTATATCTTGGAAGCACTTATCCTGTCCTTGCATCCTTGGTCAGCAGTGGGTAATCTCCTTTCCAAGCCATGACACATCAGTCATTTGAGGGACTAAGGAGCAAGCATAAGATGCAAGGTAAAAGACCTAATTCCCCTAAGAGGAAGGGAATCTACTTCCTTCTACTGTAAAATGGAGATAAAGCTGGTATAGTCATTTCAAAAGTAAGGTGTTGTGTGTCCTGCGCCATATGACGTGGAGAAGTCCATGCACAGTACTCCAGCTGGGAGGCGTTTCAGCAAAAAGGTGGCAGCTCGAAAAACTGTTGAATATGCTAGAGGGACATTAGAAAAACAACTCAGAGAGGAGACAACTCTCTCTTTTCCCTTTGCATATATATTTTCAATAATATTAGAACTATTAAGCTGATGAGCCAATTCATCTTTTTCTCCCTCAAGTGTAGATGACAAGTATGGTTGCAAAATAGCCGTGTCCTGAAGGGTGTTCGAGGGGCTGCTGCCATGTTCCACATTTTCCAAACTCCTGTGTTGCCAGTAATGGAAAAGGATTTGCGTGAGACTCATGATTTGACAGTTTGAGAAGATAAGGACATTAACTGAAGGAGAGGACATGAAGCAGCAGTAGGTTCAAAGTGATGGGTAACTGGAGGACATAGAAACAAAGATTTATATGAAGCACTGTTGTATACAATGAATGTACAGTTGCTTCATTTTAATCTTTCTTGGAAAGCTTGAGTCTGATGAGGGAGAAGAATGGATATTAGTGGAAGACATACATTAGGAGAAGACAGACATGCAAGAGGATCTAGCAGTAGCTGGAGAAAGTGCAGGACTGTGAGTAGGGCAAGGTAGAAGAAGATGTACGGTGATACAAGGGAAAGTGGTAGGAAGGAGTGCAGATTCCTCTTCCAGTTTTTGGGAGGGAATAGGTATGTTCAGGAGCAAAAGTAGTGGATTCACTTCTTGATGCCTGTCCTCCCTTCTGAAAACTCAGGTCCTGCTCTCCCCATCAAGCATATCCTGATGTAAAGTGGAGCTTTTAAGCTGCACTATCCATCTCTGGGTGCAGGCACGTGGGGAAGGGGCTGACAGAACACACAAAAAAGAGGAGGGCAAGTGGAAGTCATGGGAAGAAATGGATGCCTCAAACGAGGGTGGTTGGTGTTCTTTTCAGCTATTGGTACCCAATGCAAATCCAGCACACAATATGTGTATACATGAAGACAGAGGAATATGTCAGTCCTGTTTGCAGCTGGTGAGCATTCCTCTTACGGAGTCACAAATGCACAGCAGTGGGACAGCTAATAACCTCTCTTAAAACTAGAAGTTTGGTAAGTGTTGAACAGGTCTGTGTTGGTTGTGCTGTCTGTAGGGTGGACTGAACCATGGAGACGTGTAAGGTTTCCCTTACCTCCATACGAAGCACGAAACAAAGTTGTTCTAAGCTCAAGCCCTAGTGCTCTGAAATAAGTTGGACCATTTTTATGAGACCCATAAGAGGTGAATGGTCTCCTCTGACGGTACCAAGTGCTGAGCAAAGAAAATTCCTTCCTTCTAAAATATTCATGCCTGCTCTTTCCAGCCAAGATGCAAAGACATAGAGTGAATTTATACATAGACTTCATTGCCCAACTAATGTTGTGGATCCATAATGCTGAGGAATACATCTCCAACTCATTCCCACGTGGTCTGCCTTGCAGAGGAGACACATCCACATGCTGCTCTATAAGCTCCTTAGCTTGTCTCACCTTGTAGTGGAAATTCCAGCTGTGCTGACACTTAGCAAATGCTGACAGCAAACACTTTTCCTCCGAACTTTGAAGGGAAGACAAAAAAAAAAAAAAAAAACAAAACACACCAGGAAAAGAAAGAGCCCCACAATCCTATCACCAACAAATCCAAGCAGATTTGGAGTGAGGACATCTGCTATGCAGAATAAAAGATAAAGACAGCACTGTGATTAGTAGTGAACGTTGTGACTATTCCACTGAACTGATCAGGGTTTAGTATTCTTCTGTTGAATATATAATATTGCACAAACACAGTTAGCGATTTATTAATAATTTCACTGTTTATTTTTCACCAGAAAGGAAGATGAAAGCCTCGGTTTGCACAGGTTGATGACCAAATACCTCTACACTTCAGTACAGAGGAAAACACATACAAAAATGAGCTATAACGAGAGTAGGAAAGTATTTTTCTTCCTTGAGGGTTCTGGTTCCTCAAAATACTAGCCAGATATCTGAATTACTGTGGTCTGTGGTTAAAGAATTTTCTAATAAAGATTACTCTTAGAGATTTAAATAACCACCTGGTCCTACTCAAGTCTTGAATTACTTCAGAGTCTGAGAATTCACAGTCTTGCTGACACTCACAGAAGAGGGTTTTGGTGGAGTGAGTACTCCAGGATATTGGAAACACTCTCTTTGATCCAATGTCTTTTCTTCTGACTACCAGTGGAAAGCTCCTTAATAAAATGAGCATTTGGCATGAGTCCGTTGGCTGACTTTACACCTTTACGTGAAGATCAAAATGCCACTGTCTGACAGATCACTGATGCAATAGAAAAAGGATGAGAGAAAATAAGAAAAGAGAGAAAAAGGGGGGAGGGGGGGAAGAAAAAATAAGACAAAGAAGGGATGAGTCCCTAACAAATTCCCCCAAGCTCCAGGTGGTTAACAATTTGACACAAGCTGTGCCTAGTGCAGGGTCATAATTTCAGACAGAGTATCTAGAAGGGCTAGGAGGAAAAAAATCAGCATGAGCGAGTTTTGCAGATCCATTGATGGTAGAGAAAGAGCTAAAGGAATAACCTGTTGGGCAGCGGGAAAGTCTCAGATACATCTATGCCTCTCCTCCCCCTTTCTCTATGTCTCCTGGATTAGACTAACCTCTTCTGCATTAACACTGGGAACAGCTTGGGCATACTTCACATTTGCTGCCATTAAAGTAATCGGCCTGTCATCTAAACTTGCAAATGGATCGGGAGAGGAGGGGCAAGGAGGACACACGACTGGAAAATTAATTTGCACGAGAGTCTGAGCAGCAAGAAAAGTTGCCTTGGAGCTGCTCATTAGCCAAGCTGATGACAAAGCGAAAATAAAAAGAAGGTAAGTTTTAAGGCAGCTTTCTACCCAAGGTACTCAAACATCCATTTCCATCTGCCCAGGATGAGCAACTTTGCATGAATTAGGCTCATGTGCACCATATGTCTATTTATTTCCATCTTTATCCTCTTTGCAAAGCTGTTTGAAGAAAGCATGCCAAGTTAGTGTTTTAGAGGTTCAGCAAGATCAGTGCCTGGAACAAAAAAGCAACAAACCAAAAAACACCCCCAACAATCCTCCTAAAACAAAATAAAAATAAAACAAACCCCCTGCCTAATCACTTTCACAAGAGAATTAGCATAATTTGTCTCCATTTTAGATTCTTCTACTGATGAATACAATAGCTGCAGCAAAGCAAGAGGTAATTAATAGCTAATACTCACTTTAACTGAGTTTAAATAACAGTTAGAAATGCATCAATTATCACCAGACATAGGGCTATAAACCGTAAAAAAAGAAGAGCTGGGTAAACCAGGTCACTTAGTCTTAAGTGCGCAGGCCTGAAGGCAAGAACAGCTGTTTCTAAGCCATTCACAACAATGTTTGTCTGCTCTTTTCTTGAAGATTTCTGTTCCTGGCTGGCATTGGGCATAGGGACTACAGACTGCTCTTGTAATCAGGGCAGTTGTTAGGAGGAAAGCTTTAGGCATCTAACTGAAAGGTAAACAGAACAAAAATAAGCCCTTTGCAGTTAATTTATGCACACTCAAGTTCTGACGATAAGTCACACCTGGACCTTCTGGGAAGTAACAACCTTTGATACTAATGAAATGGAAGAATCCACACTGGAAAGCCTCTTGAGCATCTGCTTTTGGGAGCTTGTGGATAAAAAAAGAAAGGAAGGTGATAGCAACGATTTGAAAGTGAAGTGTCCTCAGGGAGTTGAGATCTGGTCCCTTACAAGTTTAAATGTGAGTTTTGTGCCACAAGAAGAAACGAGCTGGAAGCAGAGGTCTCCTAGCTACTTAGAAAGCAGGTATCCACAAGTAATATTTAGACTCTGCATTGTATTGTTTTATCTTCATGAAAACTTCCTTAATACGTTTTAGGTTTGGGAGAAAAGCATTAATAATTGATTTCATTCACTTCTGAAGCACAGAATTACATGACTAAGAGTACACAAAAAATTCTAAACCTCTGGATTCTGATGCATGTATTTCACTCACTATTTGTTTTTACAAATTCTTCTGTTCCATGGAATTTTCTCTACATTTTTGTGATAATTGTGATATATACCAGCTGATTAAAATGATTCTGCCAGCTGACAGAAGGAACTGCTTTGAATAATCTGCATAATTGATGGGTGTGATGGGTTACAACAATCAGGTGTCTTCAATGATTACCCTGGAGGGCACAGGCTTCTTAATGTTGTAAGAAATGGCTGAATATCACAACCTACATTTATAGTAGATAAGGTCAAACATGGTCAGTCAGTTGGCAACATACAAAGATGTAATTAATTTTCACTGTCTGCATTAGGTTAACTGGCAAGGCCGTTACCAACATATAAAGACAGTTCCTCCAGAACAGGAGACTGATACTGGAACAGTGATCAAAACCAGACACCATGAGATAACACTTTAAATTCCTACTTCTGTTTGACCTGAGCTAAACATGAAGACTACTCTGAGGGTTGCTCTTAAGCAATGTAATTTTCTTGATGAGTTTGCAACAATAATTACTCACTGGCTTTGGCTTTAGTTCTGGTTGAGTTTTTTCAAGATTTGCCTGTATTACTCTTCTGAGCTAAGCTACATGGAGCTGGAGAAAGCCTCCACAGATCCAAAGATGGCTTCCCCCAGTTCTCAAGAAATCTCAAAGTAAAGGGAGATAAATGTTATGAAAGAGGTTGGCACTATCTCCACATTATTAAGAAGAGGTTCGTCTGCAGAGTGTGTCTGTACAGACCACAGATGGTTGATTCAGAGGAGCAGAAAGCCGGCTAATTCGCTGTAGAGAAGACAGCTTATTCTGTCACCTCTGGGGTTATGCCCGTCCTGATATACCACAGAGGAGCAGGGTCTGTTATTTCCATGGCTCTGATGCAAAATGGCACAGGATATGTCAGCCAAGATTCATGTGACTGCGCTCCTTCCTCCCCTGCGAAGAGTGCCTTCATCCATATCACATCTGGGAACAGCCACTGGCTTTTGAGATCTTCCAGCGTACGTCCCGACTCTTCCTAGAGAAGTGCTAGTTGCCGTGGACCAAAATAGTGTCAGGATTAACAATTAGATGGTGTGGGCTATCAGAAAACAGCGCTTCGACCTGTACTCTGGCCCTGTTTGCTTTATGAGGAAAGAGCTAGCACCTAAATCTGCCATGTGGTGATAAGTACCAGGGATTGCTCTCTCCTGCTGCTGAGATCAGCATCTGCTGAGTGAGTGCAGATCCCTGGATGAGAGTATCAGTCTCACCCATATTATGTGTATGGACCACAATAATTTAATTAATCCTGGAATAATCACATGCATAATTTTTGCTATACATTTACTCTGGGAAAGCCGTTCACCTTGAATTATTTGTACTGTCCACGCTGGAGGTTAAATCCTTTTTAATTTCTCATTTTCTGAATGGCAGTCCTATTTGCATTAGTTGGTCTGCATTGCTTGTTACCGGATAGAAAAATTTTCATTCAGACAGGCTAACTTGACTCATCTTGGAATCGGTCATGTTTCCCAAACAATTCAGATCTCTCTGTAGAATCACTCTGCCCTACTGAGAGGAAATCATTGTCTTTTAAAATGTTGTCAGCACTGGTTTTATTCTTATTCCCAAATCATTGGTAACAATGTTAAATAGTTCTTCCAGAACCAGCTTCAGTGATGATTTCCCATTGACAAGTTCTCTCTGAGATAGTCATTTTACCAGCTCTTAATTGATTTGATATTTATATTGCTCCTTTAAAAAAATAATAATAATCAGACTGCTAGAAATGAATCAAACCCTTTAGAAAAGTCTTACATCGATGCGGTTACCAGCAGCGCAGATCTCGTTATCTCATCAGAAACATAATCAGACTGGCTTGACAAGGACCCCTTCCATAACGCACATTGACTGACATTAATTGTATTCTGACCCTCTGGTGCTTTATTGATTGCATCTTGTAACATTGTTTTCACTATTTAGTATGGAATTATTGTTCAGGCTTACCAGCTGATAATTACCATCACCGGCTGATAGTTACCATCTCTTTTCTCATGTCCCACGTGACATCGGTTTTGGACTTAATAGATCCTCTTGCTTCAACTGTAGTAATCTAACGAGCTTCAGGAACTGTACGAAGTCTTTGGAAACTATTACAAAGTTTTACTGATGCCTGGGCAGATTATCACTCGAGAGGTGTCCCTACTCAAGGGGAGATCCTGCTGTGCAGCCCGCTGCCATGCAGGAGAGCCCAAAGGGCTCTTGGGCTGCACACCAGTTATGGGGTAAGATGATTGACTCAGTCATATTTGCATACTGACTACAGATGTTAGTTTCTTCCAAACTTGGCTTGAGTCAGACCTTGACCAGCGCTGTGGTTCGGTGGGTGCATTGCTCAAATTAATTGTGGTGTTATCTGTCTCCCCCAAATCCACTTTGAGCCGGATGCAGCCATCATGACCAGACCCAGCCATTATGACTGCCACTGGTGGTTGTCACCTGAGCGGGGTTATATAAAGGGAAATAAAGTTTGGGCTGGGAGCGGGGGGCAGCAGTGAGGGAGCACACCATCACACTCCACCCCATGACTATAGTCAATTCATCTTATTCTCACAGAGTGGTTGTACAGTCACCTCTTGCCTCTGTGCCATAAGTAGTATATTAATAATTTATGCGCTTACAGATACACCCTAAGTAGATAGTGAAGTATTGCTATTTGCTACGTATAAGCTTGTATGGTTTGGGTGATTGGAGTTGGGTGATTTGTTTTATCATGTACCAAACCTTTATCTACAATATGATTATAAGCAACAGACACATTAATGTTAGTATTAGTAAAATCGTAACTGGATGAAGCATAAGATTAAAAACTCCCGCTGGTGACCATCCAAGAAGAGTTTCTAACCAATTATGTTCTCCACCCTTCTTCACTCTTTCCAAGACACGGTGTATCTCTTCTGTATCATGATGAATGGTAATTAGGGGGTTTTGTCCATTGTTTTGGGTGCATTTGAGCAGTTGACACAGGTCATTGTGTTGGAGTAGTTTCTTCAGCAATGTAAGATTAATTCTGATGGGGCTAGGCAATAAATCTTGACTCAGTGTATAATTAGACTGTAAGAAGTGATAAGACATAAATCACTTGTTGTTGTGCTTAGTTTATTTATGAGTTGCAGTGCCTATTTTAAACTTAGAAGATAAGGTGGATTGTCTCATGTTATGGCAATCCCAGAGGCAAACTACAAAACCAGGTTGTACTAAGGTAAAATTGTAGCAACAGTCTAATCTTTCAGCAGCACAAAGTTTCATATCCTTTGATCTTCCATTTGGTGTCATATTGTACACAGCAATTTGAGATGCCTTCTCATAGGTGGATCCATTAATCATCTGGCATCCTACATTTATTTCCTGGCCTGTCACTCTCCAGAATTGGGAGAATCAGTCAAAGCCCTTAGGATCCCTGCTCCATTAATTTTCTAAATGTACCTGTGCCATGCATTGCTAGGGTTAAGAGGACCAAGTCTTTATTAGAATTTAGTCCCATACTTCTGGTATACATAACACAGGCTTGGGACCATGGCCACTTCAGGGTTCCTTGACCACAGGTCAGGAGAAGCACCATTATTAGGATTTGGAATAGTAACATGAACACAGCATTTCCATTTGCCATCCCGTGGGGTGCTGTAAGAGAAAATAGAGACTTGTTTTGATGGGGAGAGTCCAAACAGGAAAAATCCATCGTGCAATAATTCTATGTTTTGCACCACTGCAATTGGTAGCTTCCCAGGCAAGTGGGCCACGAGGTTTAGTTAAAATCCTAGGCACAGTACCGATGGATGGTAGGGTGACCATCAGAGGCTGGCCTGGCTGTAATATAATCACATATTCTCTTTTCCCAGTAGGTGGAGCGCTAAGCTCAGTTTTCACAAAGAAAGCTCGGTTTACAGGGCTTCCAGTAGGCCTGTATGGATTATTAAATTGATGGAGTACTTTGGAAAGTCATGTGTCCCATCGAGCCTCGTGTGGTTTGAGATTCCTTTTCAATAAACCAGTAGCTCTTTCTACCATCCCATTTGATTGAGAGTAGTATGGGGTGTGAAATACCCATTTAATTCCTTCTTGTTTTGCCCAAACTTGCACTTCTTACACAAGAACTATGAGCCGTTATCACTTTGGGTAACATCAGGAGTAGGTAGATTTGAGAACCAAAGTGAAAGCGCTTGGGCTGTATTTTGCCCGTTGGCTTTCCCACACAGTCGCCATAAGCAAGCCGGAGACTACTTCCATTCCTGTGAGGACGTATAGATATCTCGCAGAGGATTTGAACGGCCCGATAGAATCAGTTTGCAGACCATAAAGTTTTCCCTTCATTGATATGTAGAGGTGGTGCTTTAGCAGGGTGATCTGCTTGTAGTTTCAGTCTACGCTGGGGACATTCTGTCAGAATAGTTTCACAAGATTTTCTGTTTAGAGGCCAGTCTTTGCCCTGTGCAGCAAAGTGCTTCTTTACTTGTGCGGCCTAGGTTTTGATGTAACCATTCTCCTGATCGATACCACTCAGGATTTCAGGTGATTTTCCTAATTTTAGCTAGCTCATCTACCTTTTGATTCCACTTTGTGACTGGTTGATTATCCTTAACATGAGCTTTTACCTATCCCATCTTGAAAAGTGTTTTCCTGGCTATGTCTAGTAATAACTGCCAATCTTTGTTTCTCCAAACTGGGGTTCTGTTTATTTCCCAAATCAAGGTTTCTCACCGACAGAGAGCACCGGCCCACACAGTGTAAGAGTCTACATAGATGATTTTTGCTCCATTCCGTGGTGCCAGAACAACTGCTCTTATTTCTCCTACTTGTGCACTGTCTTCACCTTCTTCTACTACTTCTTTGCTGGTGGTAATATCTAATGCAACGGCCTTATATTGCTGTTTACCGTTTACCCTTTTTGCCGAAGCATCGGTAAACCAAATGTTTTCTGTTGGTGTACCCTTAATGAGGGGTGGTGCATTCAGAAGGGGCAAAGAATTAAAAAGTTGTTGTAATGCTAAAGGGTCTGTGTTTATGAGCATCTGCAGTTTGGAAACCTTGGTGTGTCCTTCAGTTAAATGCATATTTTCTGCAACTCCTGTTAGGTAGGCATACTGTTTTCTGATAGCGGGGTTTTGTGCAATTCTTTCTGGGGGAGCAGTCCTCTTTAGGTCACGTTGGGGTGGGGTGGGAGCACACCATCGCATACTGGACTGGGGAAATTATGGGATGGCATTGGAGGACTCAAAACGTGAGCTCTGCTACCCAAGCTACAGCTCTGGATGTGTGGGATGACGGCCAGTGAATCTGCTGGAGGACCTGCAGGACACAGTTACACCATTAACAGATTTGCTTGCCCAACTCCTCTGTGGGTCCCGGTCCCTGATCTTCCACACGTCATTAATACTAGTTTACTTCCAGGATCTGGGTTCGGGCACGGGATGTGGTGGTCCTTACAACAACATTTTACCAGCCACAGTGCACTATTGGCAGCTGATGCTTTCCAGGCGGCTGAAATTTCCCTTCCAGTCTTCTCTTTTTTCCATTCTCCAGCAGCGCATGCAGGTCAAACTGGGAATCGCTCGTCGTCACAGTCTCAAGATGGAGCGAAGATCAGAAGTCTCCCTCTCTCCCCTCTGTTGCACTCTGTGATGAAGGCATCCACCACCACCACCACCCCACCACAAGCCCATGCACAAACAGCCTTTGCCGGCTCTTTACACACCAGCAGCACGCCCAAGCATCGCTGAGAACCCCTCCTTACTGGACGCACTCCTCGCTCACTCTACACCACCACGCCGCGTGCGGCGTAGGTGCAGACGCCCGAATCACACCCGCGGAAACACGGGAGCCGACCCGCTTGGCGTGCAGGGGGTTTGGCAGGCAGAGCCGGCCCCCGTGTCTGCTGCTCGCGACACACGCGGACCGCAGCCTCGACGACGCACGCGCGTGTGCAAGGCTTGTACGTCCCCCTCGCAGGCTGGAACAAGTCGTCCCGGCTGACTGCGCTCAGGCGTACACGGCCGCTGGGGGCTCGCAGCATGCCCCCGGCCTCTTCTGCGCGGGAGTATCCTCGTTTCCTCAAAACAAGGACTTGGGCTTGGGCACGCGCTCGCGCGGGTCTCTGAGCGCTCTCGTTTTCCGTGTCTGAGTGTATGCGGGCCCACGATTTATCATGTGCACACATAGAGGGCTTGCTATAGATGCAGCTCCTTGAATATATACAGGCAAACTACCAGTTTACATCCTCATGTTTCAGACCCTATAGTGCTTTGTTTACCCCCAAAGCTTATTTTGCTTTTCTTTTTATCTGCAAAACATTTTAAATGTAGATACTACATTAATTTTTGAAGTAGCATTAACTCTTCCTACAAACCTTGCCTGGTTTAATGTGCAGAAGTACCCACACAACACACATGCAGATTTCCCAAAATATGCTCTCTAGGCATCTGCACACAACGCTGCACACATCCCAATGCATGCGTAGGCACATATGCGAGGAAAAATCAATTTTCTGGTGGTTTCCTGTGGTGCGTCTCACCCCCTCAGCTTAATTAAACAAGAAAAATCCATGCTTCACATCTCATCTATCAGCCTGAAGACAGAGACACTGAACTGTCGCTCCCCACACCTCCATCCTGTGGGTCAGAAAGGGCTGGAGGGATAAATTGCTCTGTGGTGACTTCCTCATTTGGACACACGTGGTCCTTCTGCACCCAGATGCAGAATATTCTCTGCTGATTTCTATGTCTTTGTCATTCTCTTCCTTTTTCTCTGCACTTATATTTGCTCCTGTCTGTATTTCTTAAACTGATTGTTTTTCCCTCTCTCATGCTTTAGGTACAGATACAGGTTGCTCATCATCTGACCTGCTGCATCCCTTCTTGGTTTCCAGCATCCCTAACATACTTTAATATCCAGGATGTCAGGAAGTGTGGAAAGGTCGGACAACTCTCTTCTTCCCATAGTGTTCCCATCGATTTTCCGACTTCAGAGACTCAAAAGCAGTGACAACAAAAGACCTTTTCAACTGCTGCCGTAACAAAACCATGGAAATCGCTTTTCCTGCTGGCTTACAAAGCAGGGGAGGGAGGGGGCGGCCCAGCAGGCAGTGAGGGAGAAAGAAGGTCTTCCAGGGGCAAAGCACTGCGAGCCACGAGAGCTAAATGCCTCTCCTTGCTGAGCCTTGAGTTCTGCAACCATGCCCAAATCCAGACTTGTCTGGAGGAGCGCTGAGAACAGCATATGGTTCAACACTCACCCAAGCCCTGGATTATGGTGTACCTAAGGTCTGTCTGTGACCTGGTGGGGAGAACTCCATCCCCACCTCCGGGCAGATGTCCCTCACTTGTCTCTTCTTGTGCAATTGGCTGTCTCCAGCCAGGTAAAGAAAATTAGCCAGAACTCCTTGTCTGCCTTGAAGACAAGTGAGACGGCATTGCTCCATCCGCATGATTAACCTCCTTGCCCTCCCCACTTGGGATATAACATGGCTTTTCCCATTCTGCTCATTTCCTGGACCACAATCGCCCGCTATCAAGTGTTGCTTGCAGAAGTGCTTGTGGGTACGGGCCAGGAGTGTGTGAAGGAGCAAACTGACATTTTTTCAGTGTCGATGATTGCAGGACAGAGCACGAGGCTTTTATCTACGCACTTCAGCATGCTACAAAGGAAGGAGCCTTTCTATGGGTAGCAAGTCAATAATATGGACAGAAAGCATGTGAGTCATAACACTCAGAGGTGTAAGCTCATTTCAAGCCTGCCTTTCATCTTGCAGGAGAGGATTGGAGAGGACAGGTCAGTTAGGTGACCACAGCCCAAGTAGCTGTGCATGGAATTGCACGCAGGGTGCTGGGGTGGCTTGGCATAGAACATCTTGGAGGAGATGTCACCAAGTAGCAGCTAGAGGACAAGGCTTGTAGCGGGGGGGGGTCCACTAGGTACACACTTTTCCTTCCCTCCTTTGCCACCAAAACATCCTGAGCTGTTGGTGTCCCCAGATGCCATACAAGAGGGATGCTGGCCAGTTGCCATGCTGTGCTGGAGGTGGCCATGACAGGTTTGACAACGAGGGGAAGAAGAATTCATGGTTGATACAGTCAAGCTTGTCACTTCTACCTTGGTCTGGATAGGAGCCATCTTTTGAGGCATGAAAGTCTAATTTTCATAGGTCATTCTTTTGCTGACCACCAGAGCTGGCTAAAGGCGATTTGACCTTCTGGCTGGCTTCTCTGCTGACAAATGTCTCTCTGCCCTCACTCTGAATGTCACCAAGTGATAACGCATGCCTGTGCTCAGCAATCAGGGACAATTCAGCAGAGTCTGGGTACCATGGGAGAAGAAGGGAGGGACTGGCTACACCTCACCTAAACAGCCCCAGCAGGAGAAAAGGTGCATTATTTGTACCAAAACACATCATACAGTAACAAAGGAAGAGCCAAACAAGCAGGCAGCATAAGGCCAAAACGTGCAATCAGATGGGAGGACAATGTAGCAGGGAATGAGAAAAAGAGGGAGAGGAGGAGTGAAGGATCAGAGTCATTTTTTGAGAGATATGGAAAAGCAAGAGAAGGATTGTAAAGAAACCTTATCTCGTTCCTGCCTGTTCTCCCACTGCCGTCGGGATTATGCAAATGAATCATTCAAGTAGATTTCCCTGGTAATTAAAAACTCTGCTCTTTTTAATTAAACTTTCCCTCCAGACTGAGGGGTTTTTTTGTTTTTTTGTTCCCCCTCAAGAAACTAATCTTTACAAGGCTTTTTTTTTCTTTTTTCCCCTCCTCTCTTCTCTTCTTCTTTCTCTTTCTTTCTCTTCTCCTTCAAAATTGTCAAGGCCTATCACGAACTGACTTGAACACTGAGTTAAATGAGAACTTGCTGGAGAAGGCAAGAAGGGAAAACTTTGAATCTACGTTGAGGCAGGAAGTGGGAGTTGGACTTCAGAGCATAGGAACTAGTCTAAGTGCTTGTGCACCGGAGCAAAAAGAAAATATGAGAGGAAACCCAAAGAAAAGTAGGATGAAAAAACCCACACATTTGAGTGCTTCTAGCTCTTGAGATTTGGCTGGCAGGATGTTTGCAAGCAGATATAATTAGTAGTATATACATAATGAACTCAAGGTGCTTGAATATTTAACTGTGGGTCACAAGAAATTAGCAGGGTTAAACTAGATGAACAATGACTGCCTACCACCACTTCATAGTCTTTTTTAGATGCATGCATTCCCAGCAGCTGATGGAGACAGGGTCTGCATCAGATAGACTCCAGTTTAATGCTGTATGCATGTTCTCCTTTATCAATGTCCTTAGGATTAGGGGTGGTATTTCAATGTAGGACATGGGCACCTGTGCTGTTGTCACTATAGCTGCTGTGTCCCATCCCTCCTGAGGGACTTTTTCTCCTTCCCTTCTCAGGAGCAGACCCCTCGGAAGCTGGAAGGGTAGAGAAAGAGAACAGAAGAAGAAAAGTAAAAGAAAAACCCGGTGCTTCCACCTGCTGATTTCTAGGACTTTGCCAAGTAGTGGCCAAAGGAAGAGTGATTACCCACCTGAGCCCTGTTGGCCCTGGAAGGTTCAGAACAGGCTTCCTGCTCAGTGTCACTTGCTGCTTGAAGAACAGATCATAACTGTTGGCCCACTTTTCTTCTCTCACCTGGTTTCAGTACCCTGAGTGTCCATAGAAACTCGGAGAGGAACCCCTGTGGCCCTACCAACAGGGGTCTTGAGCAGGTAGCCATTTCTTCAGCTTGGTACCAAAGCTCGCCATGCTGTACCATTTCCAGGGAAGAGATCCACCCAAGGCAATCTCAGCCCCTTCCCTGGGCCTGTTCCCTGAATCAGTGATGGGAGAGCTTTGACTCCACACCAGGCTGAGACCAGGGTGCAGGGAATAAACTCAGACTTTGTAAAAAAATTCTCATTTGTAGTTGCTACCAGGAGTCATCTGAGCCATTCAAGCCCTATGCGGATCTGATGGATTATGCAAGCCCTGATATAACTTGTCAAGACTCTGGTCCTATGAAGACAACTTGCTTTGTAGCCTGGGGTGCTGGAGTTCAGAGCCAGGTTTTACCACAGGCTCCTTGTACCTCTGTGAGCACTTTAGGTGCAGGGGAGGTGGGAAGGGGAGTCATCTAATTTGGATGCTCTCATTTGAGCAAGTCAGCCTGTGCAGTGAATGAACAGGAATTCAATAGTCAGTGGTGTTCAGGGTTTGGTATATCTCAGCTTGAATTAGATTCCTGCCTTTGTTAAGATGGATCACATGCTACATTTCACTGACACTTGCTAGCAAATCCTTAGCCTGTAAGAAGACAGCTGGTTCTGGTGGAGACATGGACTTTGGCGACACTTTAGCTAAGGTGAGATAAACTCAGTCCTTAATCACACCAGGTGGGCTTTTTACATTTCTATGCATGGAGAAATAAATGTGCTTCCAGAAGGAGGGAGGAGTTACCCTCCAGCCTCAGGATCTGGAGATGCCTGTTCCTCCCTACTCATCACAGAGAGCCTAGGTGATAGATTTGCATGGAGTCTTGGTTGGTTTGTTTTCAGCTGAGACAAAGAGAATTCCACCTGAATGCAAACTTCCCAGCTTGCTTCATCTTCCTATGGATTGCTGGTTGTCCCCATGGCTGCAAAATAGCATCCAGGGAGTTAGGTAAATACACTGCTGACTAACCTAGACTGAGCCCTGTACTGCCACAACTCAGCCTGACGTATAATCGCTCTCCACACAAATTACTGAAGCACAGGTGACGTCCACGAATCTCTCTGCACCCCTGGTGGGCAGCACATAGGGCAGGTTGGGGTCCTGGGTGGGTGCAAGACCCTGAACAAGGCAAGACCTTCTTGCAAATGTACTGAGCTCTGCTCTCCTCTTGGAAATTACAGCCTCTCACCAGTGCAGAAGGAAGATCTACTGGTGACTAACCACAGCCGAGTACCCCCTAAGGAAAATACACTGCTTCCATCTACCGCCTCCTTAAATCTCCATCCTCTTCCCATCACAGGGAGGTATTTTTAGCCTTGATGCTTTATCTTCACAACACAAAGGCTCCTGGTTTTAAGTGCTACACATTCTTCAAAGTTTGCGGGTTTTTTTGGTAAGGAATTTTCTTTTTTTTGTTTTTTCTTTTTTTTTAAGCAATGCCTCACACATGCAGATGACTTACATTGGGGTGTGTGAAAATGTACTCAGATATGATGTGAAGTGGCAGGCAGAGTAAGTCCAGAGGAGTTGAATTGTCAGAGAGCTGATGATGCTTTATTTGGCAGGCATTAGATGCAGTTATTAGACACACATGGAATATATCACATGTAGGGAATCAGAAGCAGTGCTCCACAAATAAAATGCTTTTGAGGATCAATATTGAACTGTTCAGATTTTTTTTTTTTACTTTTTCTTTTTCTCCAGCCCTATTTGAGGCATATGTAATGACCATGCAGAGCAAACACAGCTCCCTGTCCTGTGTCTGCCTAGCTCTTTACCTCCTTGTGTTTTTTTTTCTGCACATTAAATCAATAGAATGATGCTTCCAGGAAGAGATATTAGCAGCTACTTTATCGTGCCTACAACATACTCAATCTCAAAGCAGGTCAGGTTTGGTGCAGCATAGTGTCCATCACAGATATATGGATGTTTCTTACGCCCATTTGATCTGAGGTCTCCCAGGTGTGTTGGGCAGCACAGCTGTGGTATAATACACATCATCAACCAGTTTCTAAAAGTTTGGAGTTACCTAGTGTAAGAAGCCAAAGGGAAGAGGTGAGAAGTTAGAGTAAGATTATCTTTTTAGTGTTGTGCATAAATTCTTCAGCAGACTTCAGGGAGAAGAGAAATTCTGCTCTAGTTTAAGTCAAACACCATTTTCAGCAACAAATGTCAAGTATTCAAAAATTTCTTTACGATGTTGAAAAGGATAAAATGCTTCAGTACTTCATCTGAAAATGCCTTTTTGAAATGTATCCCTTTCTTTTCCCTGAAAAATATTTTTTAAGAATTGAAAAGAAACCAACAAAAAAATAAACTCCAAAAAGCAAAACAGTGTGTTCTGATGTCACTGAATCAAACGTTTCTTTTCAGCCAAAGTTTTCTGTTCTAATGTCTTTGAAATTATCAGCATTTCAGGGGATATTCAACTCCAGAATTTAAAAATTCAATAAGTGCTGGAATTTCTCATTAATCAGAAAGTTTGATCCACTTTTAAATAAATCACTTCTCAGTTGCTAGTTTTTCTTCCACCCACATCAGCATGGAAATGGATTTTTCTTTTGAACAAGATTTCCTTGGGATGATCTCTGATGATCTCACATTGCCTCCCTGTGCCCAGACTCCAAGAAAAATGTTTCCCCTTTCCTCCTGTTCTGTCCTCTCTTGATTAAGTCTTGTACTTTATGTTCTCTGATATGTGCCTACTACCTTCATGAGAAATTAACTGGCATAATTTATTCATTTACATTCAGACATTGCACTGTAGACAGGAGAGGCTGATGAATGGGTTCACACCGTCTGGTTAAATGTGGCACAGCAATAGGCAAAGCTCAGAGAAGGATATTTTTCCAAGGAATGAGAAGGGATGAAATTAAAGAGAGGAAACTCCTTCAAAAAGAGCAGAAACCCCTGTTCAAGTATCTGCCCGTGTCAGTAAATGACAGAATAAATCATTCTTCATGCAAAGTAGGCAGAAAGTAGTTTTTCCTTCATGTCTTTACCAAGAATGAATCCTGGGTTTCCTCTATAAGAGCAACTACGGCACTGACACTTAGAAAGTGGTGAATGTAATCATGTTCTCTTTAATAAGGTCACTGCCTGTTTCTGAAGATCATGACACATTGCTATCAGGTTTGATGATGGCAGTAAAGTTGGAACTGATTAGTTTGTGAGATCTTTCACTTGCAAATTTGTAATTCTGCCTTTCTATTCCATGAATGATTTAGGATTCTTGGATTTTAATTTTACCTTTTTTTTTTTTTTTTCTTCCTAGTTTAAAGATTCAGGGCCAATGGCAGAGACTAATAATCAGCTGATTAATCTCACAGAAAATCAAAAGATTCCCATTTTCTCTTATGGCCAAATTACTGCAGACTGTGACTGAGCCAGAACCCAAAGGCTAGCAAGGCGCTGGCTTAGAAACTCAGAAAAAAAGGCGTGCAATGTCAGGTGTGATCTCTAGGGTTTGGGTCCCAGAGGGGTATTCTGACTGATACTGAACTGTAGCTTTCATTTTTTTTTGCCTCCTCCCCTCTGATCCAATGAAGTGGGGTTATTTGTGGGGAGGCAGAAGGCAATCTGGGGCTAGATCTTATAAAACCTGGATGTCTGTATCAGCATATTGGGTGAGGACAAAGGATCAGCCTGCTTTAGATTTGGCAAATGAAGATGATCGAGGGGCTGGAACACCTTTCCTACGAGGACAGGCTGAGAGAGTTGGGCTTGTTTAGCCTGGAGAAGAGAAGGCTCCAGGGAGACCTTATAGCAGCCTGACAGTACCTAAAGGGAGCCTACAGGAAAGATGGGGAGGGACCCTTTATCAGGGGGTGCAGTGATAGGATGAGGGGCAATGGTTTTAAACCAAAAGAGGGTAGATTTAGCTTAGGTTTTTTAGGAAGAAATTCTTTACTGTGAGGGTGGTGAGGCACTGGACCAGGTTGCCCAGAGAGGTTGTGGCAACCCCCTCCCAGGAAGGGTTCAAGGCCAAGTTGGATGGGGCTTGGAGCAACCTGGTCTGGTGGAAGGTGTCCCTGCCCATGGCAGGGGGGTGGAAATAAATGATCTTTAAGGTCCCTTCCAATCCAAACACTCTGTGATTCTATGATTACCAGAATAGCTCTGTTTTGTCATAGATTATAAGAAAGCTGCCATCTTAGATCACTTGGATAGCTCACGACCCTAAGACAGACTTTTCCTACATAGCACAATGCTCAGTGCCTTTCTTTGAAGCTTCTCCACTTACTCCAGAGTGTATCTATCCGTTGGCACATAGCTTGTGGGCACCTGAATCTCTTTCCTCTAGCTATGACTTCCTGAGGTTAATGATGTCTGGTCCTCTTATGCTGCTTTCTAACACCTTCAACCCTGGGATTCCCACTGGCGTGATGCAAACTGTAAATTAGCATATTAGGTTGGTTTTTATGTTATTCTGCTGAATTTTTCTCATCTTTAATTTCATGTGGTTACCCCTGGTTACATAAATATATTTATTTCAAATAGAAATGCCAAGTATTTCTATTAATAAATCTTTTCCTGTTCCTCTTGGGGAAAACCAAACAGATGGGATTTATTTTTTAGTCTTTAAAATGTTATCAAATTTTCATAACAAATAATTGCTTCGTATTTAAACAGTGTTGGAGCAAAAAGCAGGTACTCAGAAGTTGCATCTGCCAAACAAAATACATGATATTAAGTCCTGATCTGCTTGCAAGGTCACACTACAGACACACATTACTTAAATCAGTGGGTCCTGAGGGTACTGTCAAGATACTGGACTAGCAGCATTTAGGCTTGGAAAATGAGAATAAGAGGAGGACCAGGATGCCCCACTCTATTCCATGCTAAATAGTGACACTTCATTTTTCCCTTCTAAAAGCATACTCTGGAAATCAATGAGCTTAACCTCTCAGCTACGGACTTCTACGAGGTGGCAAAAACTGACTGCAGAGCCCAGCTTCTCCCAGGGACCAAAAAAAGCTGAGAACCTGCCCTTGATAATGACTGGGACCAAACTCTGATGGAATGCAATGAAAGAAGACTATGCCTTGCCTTGAAGGACCTTGGTGGAGGGAGGGAAGAGGGCTCGAGTCCCTTGTCTTTCACAAGAAGATATTTTGCAACAGGAAGCATGGCCCTGTCACTTGTGCCAACCTCTTCTGCCTCTCCAGTCCTGAGAGACACTTTGTTGGAGTTTCTAACAGGACACTAGCATATCTTGGGATAGCAGTGAAATATCTGGGGTAGTTTCTGGGAGTTACTTAGTTCATGTTACCCGAAGAGGTGTTGGAATAATGAAGATCATTTGGCCTTCTGAAAGTAAGCCCAGGTAAAATGGTCCTTGGAGTGGAGGATGCACAGAAGACTCCTCCAAGTGATTGCATGGGTGTTTCCAGTAGCTGCGCATCCTTGACATTAAGTTGTACTAGGTGACAGTGCTGTCATTAGGACCTCAGACACACGTCCTTTGTTTGCAGTTGAAATTAATCCCATTTGGAAATAACATCTATGTTATATTAACTGTGCTGATGCAAGTCATCTGTGAGATATACAATGCAGATCGCACTAGGAACTGTACCACAGAGGCATATTTGGGCTAGATTTTTTTTTTTTAAATATATATATAGAAAGATAGTGCTTTCCTCCTTTTCCTTTTCCTTTTCCTTTTCCTTTTCCTTTTCCTTTTCCTTTTCCTTTTCCTTTTCCTTTTCCTTTTCCTTTTTTTTCCTTTTCCTTTCCCTTTTTTTTCCTTTTCCTTTTCCTTCCTTGGCTTCCTGTCCCAGCAGGACCTTAGAGGGGAATTGACCACAGATTTTTTTTCTCTCATTTTCTCTAGAAATAAAGGATTTCTTTGGAATTAATGTTCATCCATACATCTTTCTTCAACAATAGCTAGGAGAGGATGACAACTGCTTCAGCACTGACTGAGGCCATGGCCACGCTATACAGTGAGATGTTCCAAAGTGGTATATAAACCTTGCTAAATTTTTGCCCGAACGCAGGTTTTATTTTGAATTACTGGGAAGGAACAGATTCAGGAAAAGGGGATTCAGGTATTTCCTACCTGTGCCTGGCTCTCCATTTTACTTGGACAGCGTTGCATTAGTTCTGCTGAAGTCATGGGCTGAATTCAGCAGCTACTTTAAACCTGGGTTTCTCTAGGCCTCATTTTTTTGAGAGGCCTGTCTCTAGGCCTCTCAATTTTCTCCCCAGAAAAGGCACTCATACCTGTCCCTATAGAAGTGTGATGCTTTCTCTGCTGCAGATGTGTTTTTCTTGGCATCAAGTCTGATACTAGTAACTCAGAGCTGAACTCTTCTCCTTGAGTCCAAAGAGTCACTGCTTGAATGATAGCTGCTGTTGGCTCTGATATTAAGTGCCCCAGATGAATGAGATGGATAAAAGCACAGTGGCGTTGGTTGAATCACTGCCTTTTATTGAGGAAGCCATTAGAAGAGAGGTGGAAGACGCCTTTCTTTGCTACAGGCAACAAGGCTTTACTCATTGCACATTCTCTGGCTGAACTAATGAATGAAACAGCCAGAAGTCAATTAACTCCCAACCAAAAGCCCTGCCATGACTTGTCCTTGCAGTGAGTGTGACTTTGGCTGTCTCTGGGCTGTTTTGAAAAGCCATGCAGTTTTGTCAGAGAAAAACAAGCACATATTCACCTTGTAGAGTAATTGAGATGGCAGTCGGTAAATCTGGTCCGTGAGGATATTACATGTCTGCTTGTGTTTGTACGTGAAAGGATCTTCCCAGCTAAATCTCTCAGGCTCAGTTCCCATCTGTGTCCTGCCAATCAGTGGGGTGGGCACTACCCAAAACAGATGCTGCTGGGCACTGGGGTGCCCGTCCTCTGTGGAATTAGTGACAGTGCTGTCCTGGAAAGCTAATATATCAATACTGTCTTCTCTAGCAGAAGGGAGAACAATTTGGAGAGGAATTTGGTCTGTGCTGTCAAAAGCAGGATGCAGTATCAGCAAAGCACAGATGATGGCAGCAAAGTATAAAACCAAGACAGCTAGGAAAATACCAATTACATTTAATAAGGAGCAGAAAGTTTCTGGGAAACTGATCTTTGGGGTCTCTGATGACTGGAAATGAAGCGTTATGAATACACCTTCCTGCAGGACAGCAACATTCCCCTTCATTACAATAGCACCTGCTAGAAAAAATATTTGCTTATAACAGTGGCTCACAGTGGATGCAGCAGACAGAGGTGTAATTGTTCCCATGCTAATTAATACAGGCACAATACGGTCCCTGTAGAACTCATTGCAGCTTTATTTTCTGTTGTTAAAAGCTTGTGACTTTCAAAAGCATCTTCCTTTCAGAGGAGTTACAACTTTGGGAATACATCTGAGATCACTGTGAATATATTTATTCCTGGACAATGGAGTGCATTGGTGTGATTTCTTGCCTGGGTAATTTTCCTCTAGTTCCTCTGCACCGGTAGTGCATTTTTAATTGTGGTTACTGCTTGCTTAGAAGGCAGGTATGTAACGCCGCAAGAATTTGTGTGCTTCTTCAAGCACCTGAGCAGCAAGTCTGGCAAAGATGTACACAGCTGTTTACACAGAGAAGCTTTCTTTTTCTGCATCCAATGAGAGGCAGAGTCTGATACACCCCCTCTGCATCACTTAGAAGAGAGACTGAAGGATAACATCGCTGCTGCCTTCTCCCTTATAGGCACGCTTGACCGATATACTTGGCCAGTTACAGGATTTTGGTCCGTGCTAGCTATGGTTGAGTGTCCCACGTTCCCAGGGTCCATACTTAACAGATGGGTAGAATGCTTCCTTTCCCCACTAAGACCCTATCACTCCTTTTTCACTTGTGGAGTGGCAAATTAAGGACCCCCATGGCTGGGCCTCCTATCCAGTTACCTTCGTGCTGGGGTGGAGAGAGCACTCTTACTTCTTTGCGGAGAGACTTAAATTAACTCTGTCTCTCCAGCTTCACAGCCTGGCCATGAGGACAGGTTTCCAGAGATGCAGAGTCTTTGAGAGCAGTCAGTCCTTGGTGGAAATGTAGGCCTGTGGCTCAGCAACCAGCACCAACTTCCCCAGTTGCACTAACAAATGTAATAAGCAGCCCTGGAGCTGTCAAGTCACTTTGCATCTAGATGATGATGTGGGATCATCCGAAAGCTTGCTCACTGCCTGGCAACCATAATAGGTGTTAAGAGCCGCAGTGAAAGGCTGCTTAACTTGACAACTGACAACATACCCTGGCCTTTCTGTGTCTGTCACTGTCTGAATAATCCATTTTGCCAATGGTGTGATTTTTGAACAAGTCCCTTGTATCACCTGTTCGGAGGCAAAGCCAGGGGAAAGGTTGGGAGCCAGTGAAACTCCTGCTAGAATAGGGGCTGAATCAGCCTTGATTTTGCCAAGGTGGGGAAAGATCTGAATCGCCCCAGGAGAAAGAGGGTGAACAGATCAGTAAGAGCCTTTGGCAAAATGTGAGAGTTGTGTTTATATGGGATGGACAGTAAAAGGCACAGGCTGGTCCCAGGAGATGAGCAAATGCCCCCACTTTTCAGCAGAAAGGATGGGTCTCCCCAGTGACTGTGGCGCAGGTCGCAGTGAGATGGTGGGACCGGCAGTGGGATGCTCAGCCCACCCTGTCCTCCCACATGTCATGACTCGTGGATTAGCTCAGCTCTGAGCTGACAAGTTCACAGGCTACCGCAGAGCAGCTATGGGCTGCTCCAAGGACCTCAGGGACTGCCACAGAGCGGTCCAAGGTCAATGACTCGACTTGCAAGGGGCTGACTCCACAATGACAAAAGTGCATGCCCCTTACCTCTGTTGACACCAGTCAACGAAATCCAGCTGAAGTCCGCTTTTAGACCCCACCGTTAGACGAAGGTAGCCCTGGCTTTCAAGCTGGTCATGGGTATCTCATTTATTGCAAGGCAACAGGTGAAGACCGAGTCAAAGCAACTTTCCAACAGCCCCGTGAGTTCTTCATGGAGGAGAAAACCCAAGTGCCTGATGGCACATTTGCACACCGGTGGAAACATTTACTCACCCAGTAAATGGGTGAGGTGTGAAACACACTGGGTTGATTCTCACTCCAGGAGTTTCTGGGCTGGTGCAGGACACGTACAGCCTCTCTGTCTCCATCCCCTGTCTGGAAAGCATTGATACTAACACTCCTCAGTAGTGTTTAGGTTGTAATCGTTCTAAGGGACAGACTTTTTCTTACCAACAGCTCCTTGCCTCAATCCTAGATGAAGCTTGTGGGTGCCTCTGTTGTACAAATACTTGTCAAGAAGTGTTAGTTCCAGGCGGAGCTGTGTTTATGATGTGAAGTTTGCATTGGAAGCATAAGCAATAGTTAAAGCTGAGGACTCTAAAAATACTGCATGCATACATTCAGCATTGCTAATGATCCTCAGCTATTAAGAAATCTCTCTATCTGTGCAAAGCACCCCTGATTTCCACATTACTAGAGAAGGAGACAAGTGAAGTACATCTGAAGAGATTTTATCCAAGCCCTTAGAAAAAGATAGGAAAAAAGATTCAACCCCTTCTCATTTTCACGATGTTGAGAAAGCTGATCTGTGGCAGAGATGTAGGGAAATCACGCTTGCTACAAAGACAAATTTCTGCTTGAGAAGATGCTCTTTGTCCCAAAGGTCTTACAGGAACAGTACTTAACTCTTCTCACTTAAGGGAATTACTTCTGCAGAAAAAAAAAGAGTGTTAATATCTCTCAATTGGAAGTGATCCATCTTTATTCAATTTAGGCAGCCACAGTGTGACTGCTTCCAGTTGAGCTGGCTGGGGTTGCAGGTTGGGAGGAAGACATGCTGTTTGAGTTGCATGTTGGATGTCCATGGAGGATGATAAATCAGGGTTGTGGGAGAATGGGGAGCTATAGATGAGAATGGTGGGAAGCAAAAAGAGCTCAGGCCTGTTGAGTTCAGGTACAAACCCATATCACCAACTCCCATATCTTCATCACCAAAGCCAAGCTGGTTCTTACAGCATCAGGACCTCTATTCCACCTTGAGAACCAAAATGGCAGGTGCAGCTTATCTGTAGATCCAGCATTGGAATCCTGGGTAGGCAGAGAAGCCACGGCGCTGCATGCAGTTGGGTCATGGTTGCAGGCTCTCCTCCTCTTGCACAGTCTAGGTCTGCAGTCCTTTCCCTGCCGCATGTCCTACCACATGTCACTCTCTCACAACTCACATGGAAGACATTTTCATGGTTTGAAAAGTAGGAAAGCAAAAAACTAGACTTGTCGATGCTGCTGTGCATGTATTCTTGCCATCTGGGGTGGATATCCCTGACTATAAGAGATGGAGACACTATCAGCCACTCTGGAAGTGTATTTGGTGACTAATATTTAGACCCCAGTATCATTAGAAGAGGTTTAACTCTGAACAGATCTCAAGTGTCTCAGCAAATACGGCAGGAATTTCCAAGGCATCTAGTCCCTACATTTGCTATGGCCAGGAATCACTCACAGGTATTCAAATCACTCAAAATACTTATTTCTTTCATTATTTTTCACAAAAAGTCTGAGCTGAGAAACCAATCCATTACAGGGATCTGATGGATTGCTGACTCTTTATGGAATGTCACCTAAAATAACTCATAGCAAATAGGTGTTTGCCTGTTGTGTGATGCAGTAGAAATTACTTACACGTTATTGCACTGCTATAAGAAACAAATGACAATCATTTAAAAAAAAAATAAAAGCTTTAAATCAGTTAACACACTTTCTTTTACTTCTTCACATATTGTTTATTTTAAGGGCCAAATATTTAAAACATCCAAATTGGATTGTTTATTCATTATTTCGGAGGATGAGGAATTATTTTTTGAAGGGATGTGAAGGAAATCTCTTTCTGGACTAGTATTAGGTGAGACAGACATACGTGTTTCTCTCCTGAGGTGAAAACTATAGGTTTCATCTCTAAACCTGAAATTGCAGCTTGATGGCTTTAAGGCACAAATTTGTTTAAAGGCTGGCTGTGGAAGGGATTAATTTAGTTTTAAGTATGCAGAGCTTTCCTTCAGCATTCCCATAAATTTACACACACACACAAGAAAAAAAAAAAGAACAAAGGAATAGTTTGGGTATTTTGCTCAGATTTTGCAAGTCTAGAAACACCAAGTGATATAAAAGGGGAAGCCTGGGAAAGCCAGATTTCATGGAAGGGAAGATGAAGTTGAGAATGTTGCTTTCAAAGATGTGCTCTTGGATTTGATAAGCCTGTAGGAAAAGGTATGTTGGACCAGAAACAAGGTCTGGTCAGAGCAGGAAGGGCTTTGCCCTTACAGCTTTGCTCACCTCCAAATCACCCTGCCTGTTTTTTTCCTGTCCATCCTGCCCACACATCCCAAGAGGTATCCTTAAAGTCAAAGTGTCTTTACATCTCCCTCTTTCCAGGTAGGAGTTACCAGAGAAGCTACACAAAACTAAGGAAGGTTTGCTAAGACTTTGGGCCAGGCTAGTCTTTGTGGGGTTTTTTTTTGCACTGCTTTGAGCACATAGGTAGAACTGGCAAGTGTTTTTACAACTAGAAATAATGCAAAAGGTATGGTAGTAAGGAAATTATAAAATGCAAAGGCAGATTTAATCTCCAACTTCTTCCTTCATTTAGTAATAGTGATATTTAACTTAGATATAATTTCTGTCTAAATGGGGGCTGTTAAAAATATAGAAAAAAAAAAAAATCCCTACAAACCTCCTCCTTTTAAACCACTGAGTCACAAGGCAGTTCATTTTTAGATCACCCAGGTTCTTAGCCTGGAGTTTTTCTGGCTCCTCACCAAATAAGTCTTATGAGAAGTAGCTGAAGGAACTGGGATTGTTTAGTTTGGAGAAAAGGAGGCTGAGGGGAGACCTTATCGCTCTCTACAACTACCTGAAAGGAGGTTGTAGCGAGATGGGGGTCGGTCTCTTCTCCCAGGTAACAAGTGACAGGACGAGAGGAAACGGCCTCAAATTGCACCAGGGAAGGTTTAGATTGGATATTAGTCAAAACTTCTTCACTGAAAGGGTTGTCAAGCATTGGAACAGGCTGCCCAGGGAAGTGGTTGAGTCACCATCCCTGGAGGTATTAAAAAGCACGTAGACAAGGCACTTCAGGACATGGTTTAGTGGGCATGGCTGATGGTTGGACTCGATGATCTTGAAGGTGTTTTCCAACCTAAATGATTCTATGATTCTAATAGAAGTATAAAAAAGAAATCCTCAGTCAAATGGTCCATTGTAGTTTCTAATTTAATCATAATAATAATAATAAAAAATTAAAAGCTTTGTGGAATCTAACAATAACTTCCGCCCCCTAAATCTTTAGAAATTCATGTCAATTTAAAAGCAAAAATAATGAAAACTCTTCTCTGTCTTGGGTCTTTCTTGGATAGTTTGAAGGCTCTTTATGATGACTTTGTTTTTCACTTCCACTCTTGTTCATTTGGTGCTCCTGGTCATAAACTGCTGACTTACGCTAGTCCATTTAGCAGCTCATGGACTATTCTCTCATCTGTCACCTTTGTCTTAAGTAGCTGTTGGGCAGTATGTGGAGCCCTAAATGCTTCATACTACTCTTGCACGTCATCAAAAGTTCCAAGTTGCTGTTGAGTGCACAACTGGGAACAGATGTTCCCTGCCGTTTCACATTCACGTTCTGCCCCACATATGAACAGTTGTTCCATTACCCCTAGGAGAAATGAGTTTGTAATTAAACTTTAAAACTGTCTGCCCATGAATGTACTGTACATAGAATCTGACCTTTTAATATTTTCTAGGATCAAACTGAACAGGAATTGTGGTAGTAAAAGGGAATGGTGTTAAGTTGATATTTTGTTTAAAGTACTTGTTTACCTCAAAAATAATTGATTTAAACTAAAATTTGCTTCTAGGAGCAGTATACTGCTTTTAATAAAAGTCAGGTTTGCTTTAAGATTTCATTTATGATGAGTATGTTGTATATTTATTTTACAAGAATGAGGTGTAAAAGCTGATAAAACCCATATTTTAAAATAATTTGCTTCAGTAACAAAATTTCAGTGACAAAATTTATCAAACTTGCAAAAGGCTACTTTGACATGATGTGTTTATATTGATTTACAGGCAAATTAACTGTCACTTAAAAGGATGGTAGTTCAGCTAATTTGCCAGAGATTTTGCTTAATATAGATTAGCACTTGGTATAGTCATATTGTCACATTGCAAATCCATGTTCAATATTATGATTCGCTTGCAAATACTGTTTTAATTGTTTTAATTGCTGGTTTAGTGGTTTTCTATTTCTTGAGTAGTTCTAATCTGTTCTAACCTGTGCTTCTTGTGTCAAGTCTTTGCCAGCTGCCATGATGATGCAGCCCCAGCCAGTGGTCCTAATGCCCACTGTATATCAGCAAGGAGTTGGATATGTGCCTATAGCAGGTATGTTTTCTCTCCTTGAAGAGTCTTAAAACTTCCAGATAAAGAGTTTTGGAAAATAACTACCAAATTTCTCTTGTTTTTCAGAATGTAAAGGAAGCTATAAATTATTTTGTCCTTAACCATTTTTCCCATGATACATTTTTGGGACGAGAATAGTGAGTGAATTAAGTGTAGGTCTTCTTTCAGTCTTGTACCCTGTTTAAGGGAGCTGCGTGAGTTTGATTAAATGGATTAAAATGACTAGCAGGTTGGAGCAAGTAGCTTGAAGCCTTCTCTTTTTGAGTATTTATTTTAGACTTAGGTCACTGAATAACTAAATATTTAGCACACTGCACTCTTAATATAATGTGTGCTTATTTAAATGGTGGCAATCCATGTGTGAAACTCTTCAGACTTCAGAAAGTGCACCAAATTACTTCTGCTGTCATAACTGCAGCTTAAATAGCCCGTAAAGGGATTGACTGGTCTGTAGTCTTTGAAGATGCTTGTTACACAGCATGTGAAATGTGTAGCATAGTGAATGGAAAATGTTAGGGAGCTCTGAGACAGTTACATGAATACATCAAGAAGAGCTAAAGCAGGTATTGTCAGTTCTCTTGGTCTGTGCAAAGTAAGTTTTGGACTTGTATAGAAAGATGTGTTGATTTCGGTTTTGTAAATTTTATATCAAAGATGAAAACTTTGAAGTATGTAAGTAAGCTTGAATTTGCCCTACTTGGATAACTGATAAGTAAAGTTCAGCTGGGTTTTTTCTGTTTCATTTACAGCTCTGACAATCTCCAGTTTGTTGTATGGACATTTATTCAGCAATATCTGTTCTTTTGGGGGGAAACAAGATATAACTTTACATATTTTGAAATTCTTTGCATACAAGTGTATGAATGAGTGATAGAGTGTGTGGGACATAGTCTCAGTACTAAGGCTGACACAACAAATACTTTTTTTTTTTTTTTTTTAAAGACTTAATTCCTGATTGAATTTAAAACTTCATTCTCTGTAACCTCCTTAACAGAAGACCGGATATGTAACTTAAACAATCATACCTTCTGTTTAATTTTTATAGAGTTAATTTAGAGAAAAAAAAAAAAAAGTTTGGTTACATACTTTATTCTCCGATGAACACATGCTGTTTGCTTCATTTAAAGTGCTTTTATCTCTATAGCTTAAATCTCAGGATTTAAGTCTTGCTTGCTTTGCCAATGAACTAGTTTCAACTTGTGTGTGCATTCTGAAGTGTGATTCCATCGTGGTAAGCCAGACTTCTGTGTAGCTTTTCTGTGTTTGAATTAGATGCCGTAACTTTTTTGCTTGTAGGTTCATCACATCCCTATAGACTGAAGCAGTTAGCGAACTTCAAATATAGTTGTCTTTCGTATGATTACAAGAAAAACAATAGCTGGGGTGGTACATATAGCAATGTAATAGAAGGTGCGGTAGAATTTCTTGAACAGATCAAAATGAGAATATTTGTATTGCAAAATTACTGTGCCAGCTGGAGTACAAACAGTAGAAATGAAGAAGAGATTGGTTTCAGGTATAATTTAAAATAGACATAGAACTGAGCAGATAAAACCGATACTAGAACTTCAGAGCTGAAAAACAAATACAGTGGTGTATCTTGACAGTCAGATCTTAGTGTTCTGTAAATTTTTTATCTTGAATATTTTCAGTAAAACTTATTAAATCTACTTGGACAAGTGAAGAAATAACTAATATTTAGCAAATGATACTAATGCCTGACATTTTAGCATATAAGAATTTGCCTTTATGTAACAATTTTATTGTTCTGTGTGTTGGAGTTTTGCCCTTCTGCAAAGACACAGCGTGCTTGTTTTGTTTTAATTACTGCTATGATAATCTTCTGTATTAAAGATCCTTCCTGATTCTATGACTTGTGTGGCAAAGTCCCACCTCTCAATTTGAACTTTTTTTTTTGTTCTGGGAAAGCTTGAATGTCCTTCCTTGACGTTATAAATGCCAAACTTATTACAAGCCACCTTTGACCTATTTTTGATAATTTTTTTTTTAATATTGCTGTGCTTTGCTTTTGCTGTTCTCAAATTTCTGTGGGCACCATCAAAATTTCTCAAAGCACTGTGAGTTTTAAAGCTTTTGCCTATTCACTAATCAATGACCCACACATAGTAATTAGATGGATAGTTAGGTTTGTACTTTGAAAGTGACTTGACTTCAGAATACTTTTACTGTTTCATACATTTAATTGTATGGCTTAATAAAAGTAATTTCAAATTATAAAAGGAACCAGTAGTGCATCTTGGAAGACATGGAGTACTGTCAGAATGTTTTCTATGTACTGAACTAGATGCTTTTCCTGGATTCTGCAAACATTTTCAGAAAGGTGCATGCAAACTACTGACCTTCCCTGCCCAGCTGAACTGGTTGTATCTTCTGGGAAAACTCTGTTCGTACACTTTCTTTGGAACACTGTACAGGGTTTTCTCTCTTTTTGAGACTGCTTCAAGAAGGGCACTGGTAGGACATCAGTATACTCCACAGGAATATGTTTACCTTCTTCCCATCTTCTTAGTTCAGGCATTTTACCTACCCAGTTAAATAAGTATAGTCAATAAGCAAGTTCTATCTGTTTTTTTCAGAAGAGTGGAAGAGCAGCACAGAATAGTTTATTACATCTGAAATGGAGGATATTCTGCTGTTGGACAAGACTGTTAGAATCTAAGTCTTATCTATGATGGAGTTACAGTGGGTAGAATAAAATGCTTATCCAGACAGTTTTAACAGTTATTTGTTAACTGTCCAAAATAATTGTGCTTTAAAGAGACATGTTAAGTCAAATTTAGCTGTGTCACAAAGGCCAAGCTGTTTTTTTTCTGTAACAGAAAATTTCTGTTCAAAACTTACTGTATGTAACTAACCTTCTAATTAAGGTCAAAGCAACTAATTCCTCTCACACTTATCTCTATCATACAACCTGAGGTAAATAGTAGCAAGCAGTTAGTCACTGTGGTAAGCAGATGAAGCTTGAAATGCCAACACAAGTGATGTTCTTTTCCCCACATTTGATGGTATATGTTACAGAGCTGTGAAGAGAGCAGAAATAGCCATAGAATATTCTTGCACCATGTTAATTAAATTAAAAAGTTTTAAAAATTAAAAACTTCTGACAATAGCGCTAATTGCTACAAGCTATAGTTGCCATAGATGATATATCTGTGGATTGGGTTGGGGAAAAGTTGAACTTGTCAATCCTGTTGCTCTTCTAAAAGTTGAGTTTATCTACCATCTCTTTCTGTTTCTTTTTCTAAAGATTACTTAATTTAGGATGTATAATATTGTGGTATAGTAATTGCTTACAGTCCAAGCTGATCTTCTTGATAGTGTATTAAAAACAGCTTAAAAAAGTTAGTTCAATAAGCAAGCTGTATTTCTTATCAGCTAAGTATTTGTGGGGTAAATAGGAAATCTATTTGTACTCTAACTTATAAACACCTATGTGAAAAGTAGGTTTAAACTTCATGTGTTTCAGGGCCGTGTCAGAGTCCAGAATATAATTTTTATATTGAGGCGAAGTTGCGTGTATATGTACATTACTCCTTTAGGTGTCTGTATTGAGTTTCATGGGTTAACTTGTGATGTTATTGGTATTTGTTCAGCAAACCATGGATTTATGTTGTCCTTTGTGGGATATAAAATGTAATCCTTGATGCAAACACTTGGTAGCTTACTTATTTTGAAAACAATTCCTCTCATTGTTATTTCTGTAAAAACAGCACACTTAGGAAACTTGTTCAGAGCGCAGAAGCAAATTAGTTGCGACACTGAATCCTAGCAGCATTTAGTTTCTGATATTGGGTAGTTTAGATTTTACCCAATTGCCTCAGTTTATCCTGAACAGTTTATCCAACTTTCACCTTTCAAAGCTAAATGATTCACTTCCTTTTAAAAATAGATTAATATTTCTTTCCCATGTCTTATTCCTTTCCCCTTGCCCCTTCATTTTCACCTGTCTTTAGGGCTTGAGTACTTTGCTCTGGGTAAGTTTCCAAGCTCTTTTCTCACTCCCATCCTCATTGACTCAAGAGTCTTTGCATGAACTCATCTGAACAGCTTTATTTGTTACAGCAGACTGTATCACAAGGTATTGCCACTTGGATGTCATAGTAGAACAGTTTAATGCATCTCCTGGAAATCATTAAAGCCCCTCTAATCTGTTGGAAAGTTTTTAAAGGCATCTGCTCAGCTTCAAGCTATAACGATTGAAGTAATTGCCGATAATGGTGTTGAGGAATAAAACGTGATGTTAATAATCTTCTGAAACTGTGGCATGTCAGTGAGCTATTCTACGTGATAGTACTTGTTTCCTGGAAGAGAAAATTTAATCTTGTAGTTTTTCTGCTACTGCAAGGTTTGGGGAGAAGTAGGTAACGTCATGACTTTTTTTTCTAAACTCGACACCAAAGAACTTGGTTCTGCAATGACACTGAGAAGACAGCCTGCCTATTGCTGTCTGTTAATCATCATATAAGCCTTTTTTCAAAGTGATAACACTTTTTTTATCAGTGTGTATCTTTCATGCATATATGGTTTAGATCTGTGTCAGGTTAAGCATCTGACTAGAACTCTTAACAGCAAATTATGTTACAGAAAATGAATTTTCCTTCAATTTAGACTTACTTTACTATTACACCTTTGACTCTGAATTGTGCAAAGATGTTGTCACATCTTTAACTTTGATAAAAGCATTGGTCTTTAATCGAGTATGTTCAGAAAATTCTAGAGTTGCTCCTTGCGAGATAAAATGTCGTTTCTTGATGCTCTGAATTTCAGAAAGATGCCGTAAATAAAACTGATGTGGTTGTTGCAACGTATTTGGTTTATTCAGAGCAGTGGGATTGTAGAATTTTTCTGTGGGTCCATATGCTTCACTTTTCTAGCAGTTTAAAAAAGCAACACTTAAAAAAATAATTGAGATGATGGCATGCATATTTTAGCACTTTTTTTTTTCCTGAAGGAAATATCATCAGGACCTATTTGTGTATTTTAAAAGAGGTGATACTACTTTCTTCCTTTAAACGAAAGAATTTGTGCTGGGAAGGTTCCTGAGTTTACTCTGATAGGGTCTATGCATAGGACAGAATAATAATGAGTTAAGAAATTAAACATAGGGCACTTGACTGAACAAGAAAATAAAATAAAAAGTGTGTAATGCCTTGTGTGCAGGTAGAAAAAGTTTACCCTGTTAATTCTGCTTTGCTTCCATTGCTGCTCGTAGCAAATGACTTGCTATTGTACATACTTGTTTCATGCATTGGAATGTCACTGCTTATGCCAGCATGTTTGCCATTGCCATTTCACTGAATTGGAAAACAGTGCTCCATTCTTCTGGTGTATAACACTTACCTAATACCCAAGAGCAACACAGGAGCGTGTAATTCCGTTGACAGTGGATTCTTATGTGGTTTAGTTTAAGTTTTCACCTGTTAGTGAAATCAGGTACTTGATATGTAAAGCAGCTTTTTACTGAACATTGATAATTTTGAAGTTTATTATAAGTTTATCTAATGACTGCATATATATGTGTATGTATATTTGCTAAATTTTACTGCATAGACCTTTAAGTTTATGCTTAAGTCTTGCTTACTATTTTGTAAATCAGAAATTATGGTTGTTTTTAGCCTGAGTGTGGAACAAAGCAAAAAACCAAGGTACTCTTTAAGTTGGTATTTGTATAGCTTGAATGTTGAATTTCATGAAAAGTGAGCATTTATTGTGGAGGTATTTATTAAAAATCACTGTGATACTAACTTCTATTTGTATACAGTGTAGTTGTAGACAGCATAAACTAATTTTAGAACTGTAAGAGCTAAGAAAATGGATTTTGAAAATCATTGGTGAAAAACTATACTATCAGAAAATTCCTTGTCTCTAAAATTGAATATTTAGATTGAAAATACTTCTTGAATACTGCCTGTGCAGATGACGTTTCTTCATAATTACCTTGTTTTGGTGAAAGCATTAAGAGAAACTGTGTGCTGGTCTTGATTTTTTTTTTGTTTTTTTTGGTTTTTTTTTTTGTTTTGACACTGACAAGACACAGAAACTTTATTGGTAAGCTGTAGGATGCCGTGACACTTGAGAAGTAAGCCTCGTGTTCCATTTGGATTAATATTTTAAACTGACCTCTTGTATGGACAGTTCCTACACAACTTAGGCTGATAGCTGGATAATCTTAGGGTGCTGGTGACTTACTGAAGAATATTAGGAAGCTTGTGTTAGAAGTAAAACATAACTTCTATTGCTCTGTTCTTTCAGGTACTTTGCAACTTTATTTTTTGAGGCCATACATCTTTGTTCACCTCTTGTAAATGCCTAGATTGTTTGTAGGAAGCATGAGGAATGAGATGAGGCTTGTTGAAACTATAGAAGAGGCAGTCTGAAATGCTGATGGATGTGATTATTGGGTGAAGTGTATTTGCAGTGCTGGTGAGGACTGCACAGTGGTTTGCCTCCAGGGTACCCACATAGTCTTGATTCACCAGATGTTCAAGCGCATAGTGCCAGATGGAATTCCAGGGACCGAGGTCCAAATGGCATAGTAAGCTCTAGAGCTAAAGTTTAGGTTGTTGCAGAAGAGGTGATAGATATCCTTGGTAGTGGTGTGATGCAGATGGCTGGGCAGAGACATGGTTCCAGTGTGTAGGTAATAAATTTATGGTGAGAGGGACATTTCTTTAGTTGCCAGCATGAACCTTTTCATGCAGCCTGTACATTAGACTTAAAGTATCTAGGTTCTTTCTTTGTTTCTAATAAAACTTAAGATGATTACAAGGGGAATTTTAAGATCAAAATTGCAGAACATTGGTAAATATGGAGGTGCTTACATGTCAGTAATGCATCCCTTCAGGCAGGACAGAAGTCCAAGTCGAGGAAAGAAATAACAGAGTACATTAGATAAGGTTATGGTTGCAATGCACACAAAGTATATTCAATTACAGTACCTTGTCAGCCAGAGTTGACGTAAGTTAAGATGGGTTTAGCTGATCCAACCTTGAATGTGAGTTTTAATATAGCATTTTTAAAGCTGATAGAACAAAAGATAATCACTGAGATGCTAAAATATTTGTACAAGTCAGAATGAGCATAGAGGTTTCTGATGAAATAGTTACAGGTTAAAGAAAATCTTGAAGAGACAATGTACTGAAATTGCTCTTTGCTCCCCCCCTTTTTTCTTTTTTTTTTTTTTTCCCAGATGTTAAGTCTGAATAGAAGTACTATAATATAGTTGCAAGATGTTTGATCACTTAAGTACTTTAGTCATTATACTAAGAGAGATGAGGCTGCCAAGAGGCAGATGTACAGTAGTGGTGATGCAAATAGTTCATCCTTTGTTTAACTTCAGGAGAAGCAATTAAGGTCACAGAAAGCAAGCTAAACAGGTGAACTGAAAACTATGTAAAAAAGCTGTTAGCAGCACAAAGTAAAAGCATGCCAAATAAAAAAAAAACAACAAACACAAACCAAACAAACTCGGGGCCAAAACAAAACCCCACCCCTACCCCCCCAAAACCACAAAAAACCCCACTCTAGGAGAATCCTAAAAAATCTCTGCAGTAAAACAGTAAAGTAGGTTTCTGCCCAAAATAGGTAGGCCTGCTCAAATGAGGGGATGTGAGAGAGTTGAATTATATATTAAAACTAAACTGGTAATAAGGTTGGGTAACAAAGCTTTTGAAGATCAAATGTGTAAGGAGTTGAGAACTATTTATTTTAAAAAAGCAGAGAACCTAGAATAGTTTAGGTAATTAAGTGACTATGATGATATAAGGGAGTACAAAAAAACCTCATTTGGAATGTGAGACCATAACAGAGGGAGGAAGAAAGTGTTTGGTTTTGGCTTCCTTAGGAAGGAGTGCTTTTTTATGGAGAAGGAGCCTCAGATTATAATTTTAGAGTGTAATTGTTAAGAGGGTCAGTAAGAAAATGCAGGTAAGATAACATTTGTTCCCAGTTTTGTACTTCGGATTTTTTTTGCCAAATGCACTATGTAACCTATTGCTTAATTAGTCTTGCTTTCAGAGGACTGGAGGATAGCAAACTGACTTTTTTTTTTAAAAAAACAATTCTAAAGTAAATGCTTTCCCTGTTGTATAAACTGATTAAAACTTATGGAGATTAGAACAAGCTGGTTTAAAACAAACTACTTAGTAGGTAAATTTCAGGAAGAGGTGACGTGTTTATGTAGGGAAAGCTCATACCGTAGAAATTATAGGTGTATGAGTATGTGGGTAAGAATGATGGGGCCTGTGTATATCATCATCTCAGCTGCCTTTTGAAAATTATATCAGATGATATTCTGATACAGTAAAGGTCCTCTTGTGGTTTAATAGCTATTTTAAAAAGCTGATGAACAGATAAAAATAAGTGATGAGTCATCCCCTAATGGAGGGAGGCCTTTGGTGGGGTGCATCATATTTTTAAAAAAAATAATCAAGGAAAGGGGACTAATAGACAATTTTCCAAAACAAAAATTCTTAGCAATTTTCTAAGTCTCTCTGACTGCAGGAGGTTGCAGAAGAATCTCATTATAGTAAATGGGAAATAAAATAGTATATTGAGGCTGGTGTTAATGTATTGTGTAAAGAAAAATCTTAACTAATATATATTTGGTGATGACTTCTTAGTTGGTCACTACTACACATAAAGATCTTTGAATTACTGTAGACTATTCTATGAAAATACCAGGTGAATAGCATTTGAAATGGGATAAAATGCTTGAAAGCAAATAGAGAACAAATAAAAAAACTTTCTTATGCTGCTGTATGAAGCAGTGCCATGCTTGTGTCAAGATGCAGGTAGTTCTCCTTGCCCTACCTTACAAACAATACAGCAGAACTGGAAAAGTAACACACAAAGGTGTGGGACTAAGATAGTTAGGGGTCTGGAACTACTTAGAGAAGAAGTAAAATACGCCATTTTCAGAAGTGATAACAAAAGACTCTAGATGTATACTACACCTGGTTTCAGTTTCATGAAAACAAATGGTAGTTTTTTCAGCAATGGGTCTGTGCTTAATTAATGATAAAAGTTGTTAAGTGATGAAAAGGGACTTCTGTCTAGTAACTCCCTTTAACAGGAATTAGAAAACTCATTTTCTAAAACTATCCTTATAAACTGACAGTACTTTTAATTTTACACAGACATATTAGAAGTTCATGAAAAAGTCAGATGAATTTTGTCCTCTGGCAAAGGAACAGGCAAAAGCAGTTTGTACCCCTATAGGCATAAGAGGAATTGCTCTTTTGCCACTTTGTGACTTTGCAGGCTGAACTGCATGGAACTCTAACCAGGGAAAAACATTTGCTTAAAATTTGCTTATGAGCGTGGTCCAGTTTCCTAGTGAACCTAAGTACTTTGCTTTCCTTTGAATTCAATGGAGCTTGCATTCATTGAATTTCTAAGTATCAGTAATGTATATTGCTGATGTAAACCCATCTTTTTCATCACAACATAAATACACTAGGAACTAAAATATGATCAGAGTGGGAGGGAAAAAAACAACTACAGCTTTCTGTGGTGTGTTTAGTGTTTGGTTAGTGATTCATGTGTAAACCTGGTTAATACAAGCTGTACCTAGTTTTAAGCTGTACCTGTTGCCATACTGTAGTTTGCTACTTCTGGAGCACAATTTGGGTAGAGAACCTGTTCCAGAAAAATGTATTCCGATTGCAACAGTCTAGGTATAATCTCTGCAATCTCTCTCTTCCCCCCTGCCCCGGGAATATGTTAAAAAAAAAAAAAAAATTTAAAAAATGCTGAAGTTGGTGGCTTGGGGTAAGTCATGAGCTGCTTTCTTCTTCAAAATCATTGATGATTCCCCCCCACACACACTCATGTATGTTTTGGGTTTTTTTCTTCTTCTGTTTTTTGCCTGCAGGGATGCCTGCAGTCTGTAATCCAGGCATGGTACCAGTGGCAATACCACCTCCTGCGGTCAACCCTCAGCACCTGTGTAATGAAGAGGATCTGAAATCTATCCAGGACATGTTTCCCAACATGGACAGGGAAGTAATCCGCTCAGTGCTAGAAGCTCAGAGGGGGAACAAGGATGCAGCTATCAACTCCTTGCTTCAGATGGCTGAAGAATCATAGATCCCAACTTCCTGCATAGTCCCTGTCCTCAATGCCACTTAATTTTACTTGCCAAGCCAGGGATTTAGCTAGAGGAAGAATTTCCCAACAGCATTCTGTTAGTGCATCCTTTGTGGAAGATTATATCCCTTTTCTCCTTGGACACTTGGATCTTTTTCACTTTCTTTCTCAATCTGTACATACTCAGTTTAGCTTGTGTCCTACAATATAGCATTGAAGCATCTTTACTATCAGCTGTGCCCTGTGTGGCTATATTCTGATGGGGTGGGGAGTGATGCTGCTTTTTTTTCTTTCTCTCTCCCCCTTTACACAAACTTGTTCTTACAAAGTAACTCTATGCAGTACAGGATTTACTACTGTTTGTTATATTGGGGGAAAAAAAAAAAACCATGGAGGGTTTGCTCTTTAAACATAACTGATTTGTTAAAGTATTCAGGTTTCATCAAGCAGCCTATTTCTGCCAGAAACTAAAAGAAAGACCCTTTTCTTGTCCTGTGGTGTTTAGTTATTGCTGTGATATATTCAACTGTTTCTGAGTGAAGATTTTTAATTTAATAAGCTAAATTTCTTAGATTGCTCTGTTGGTATTTGTAATGAGCATCTTCTATTCAATCTAGTCATCGGGCACCAAGGCAATATATTAACTGGCGTGCATTTGAGGCTTTATCCTCCCGTATAGTATTGTTATGTATCTGTAAAATCTTAACAGGTAACTTAACTCATACAGTATGTACTACTGTAGCAGAGACCAGGACTGAGCTCTCATGTACTCCCACAGTTAATTGCACTCTAACTACTACTTCTGCATTGCCATGGCTATTTCAAAGGATAAGTGCAGAAGGAAAGATTTTTTTTACCTGGAAAGTTACTGAAGCCGTAAACAATTATTTAAGGTGTTGTTTTACATTAAAAAAGTAGAAATCTATGATCTGGTTTTAAGGCTTCTTTCTTTACACCTATGTTTCAGCAAAATTATCATTTTATATTAGTGGAAAAAACTATTGTATTTTTTCCTGTAATCTGAAATAAGAAGCATGAAAAGTAGCTTCAGAATCTTTGAATGGCATTATGAGTTGCTCAGTGACTTGTTAGACTACAGTTGCTGTAGTCGATTTATTATTATTTGATGCAGATGGAAGTAAATTCTTTGTGAGAGAAAATTTAACATATCTGAGTTATAGTCTGATCCTCAGAGGAGGTTGGAGGTTGCTTGTATTTATTGTTAGTGTTTTTTTGTTTTTTTTTTTTTTTCCAGTAACAGTTCATTTTGGAGCTGCGGAATCTTACAGTATGCACCAGTTACAACTGTTGGATAAATTTCTGAGGTGTCTGGTTTTATAGATGGTAAAGTAATGCACTTTAAATAGGATGCACCAGTTTGTTTTTCCAGTGATGTGCAATGTTGCTGATTTATCTTTTTAATGCTTGATTTCAAATACTTTCTACAATAGCCATAGACCTTTATATTTTCAAGAGTTGGAACGAATGTACACTTGAAATCTAGGCTCTTGAGTCATTCATGAGGACATTAAAGCCAGGTTTGGAATAGGGAAAAGGGACCCATATTCTCTTTTTCCCCATAATTTGTTTCATGTCCCACGCTTAAAATATTTTCTTTATTACCTGCTGAAAAGTTGATTTTATTTTTTTTCCCCCCACCTATATTCAAGAAACTTTTAGGTAGCACTGGCAGTAGAGCATGATTTTTTTTTTTTTTTTTTTATGATTAAAAGTGATATTGAAACTTTAAAAATACAGCACCAAAAATCATCCCAGTTTCTGACCCTTTAAAGCTGTCTTTTCATAATGTACGATTTTAAGTTTTGTTATGAATCCCTTACCATCTTAAATTCACCATTGAAAGCCTATGTGTCTTTATACATCCTCTAATTGGCTTTTCAGTAATGAGATTCAAGGCTATAGTTTCTGTGTGCTTCAGTTGTAGTGTCACCATGTTTTTATTTTCTAAAATAAAACAGGTGTTCTTCAAGAAACTAGTCTTGCCCCTTCCCTACAATCATGGTAAATTTTGTGATTGAGTAGGTGTAGAGGCATTTGGTCTTTATAGCACAGTGATTTGTGACATCGTCACCCAAAAGGGTAAATCTTGGTAAGGATTTAATGCTTAGATATCTCCAGGAAGAGTCCCTTGCTCTAACTTTTACACAGATAGCATGAATTGCTAGGGATGGAACAATTTGGGGAAAATGTATATATTTAAATTTTTATATTAAAACGTTGGGATCCATAATACAGCTTTTTATAAAAGCAAGTGGTCATGGTTCAATTTAATGGCTGATAAATTGTACTGCAATCCTATTACAGCTCAA
This sequence comes from Aviceda cuculoides, assembly GCA_035590195.1. Lineage (NCBI taxonomy): Eukaryota > Metazoa > Chordata > Aves > Accipitriformes > Accipitridae > Aviceda > Aviceda cuculoides. The sequence continues at coordinate 52,264,417 of JAVJGG010000029.1, read as the reverse complement.
TTTCAAGCACAGAATAAACACCTTTCAATCCTAACCACCAGGAGGGGGTAAGTGTGAATGTTAGGTTAGCCAGGTTTATTCATAAACTAGGCTCTGGGCCTCTGAAGGAGGTTCCTGTTCTTAGAAAATTTTTTTCTTTTGTTCTAAGCAAATGTTATGCAAAACTGTAAGAGTTGAAGATCGGATATGTAGGAGCAGTATGGCCAGTAGATGGATTTCAGCATTGTTACACTATACTTAAGTATTGTTCTAGGGATTTTTTTTGTCTTGACTTAATTAAGTATTGTAGCTGTAACTCTATGTCAAGATGTGCTACTTTATCTTGTTAAAAAGAACAAAACACCGATCATAAGCCTACTCAGCTTTTCAGCATATATATCCTCTCGGTCAAACTGTTCATTGTCAGGTTTGGATTGGAGAGAGATAAAAAAAGGCAGGGAGTGTTTAGTTATTCTGGGGTCTGTGAAATTAAGGTATTGGAACTGAAAGTCTGTTTTTGATTTAAAACAAATAAATTGTCACCCATTATGATTGTGGCTTTTGACAGAATGCTAATGGGATAATACTGTGTTTGATGCTGCTCTTCTGCTCAACAGCTTCAAGCAGCTTGGAGCCAAAGCCGTCTGTCTAAGACTGGCACCTGCTAAAAGTTAGTGCTCTTAGTACTAGTTTGAGTCCTGCCAAGAGCCTAAACTTGCTAAAGGTAGGAACATTTTTTGTCTAGCTAGGTCCTTGCTACTTTCTTCTCTACTGCTCTTTGCATCTGCTGATGGTACTGAATGTTTTTTCCCTTACAATTGTTATTGCTTGTTTGGTTGATATGTAATACCATACAGAGGATGTTTTTTGCTGTAATAATTCTGAAGACATTGTTTCTCTGTATTGAGGTCCAGTGTCCAAATGTGTTTCTTGCACTCTAAAGTACATTAACTTTTTCATTCTAATTTAATAAATGTATCATCTAAATGAAAGTGTACTATGTCTCTGTTGGAGAGGACCACAATTTGAGTCTTTGTTTATAGACTGATCTAGAATTTAAATTTCAGTTACCGTCTTTTATTCAGTCTTGTGCATTAGTTTACAAGTTACAGTGGCTTTTAACGTGATCATCTGGTGGGACTAGTACAATAAATGCTCAAAAGTATTTTGCACATTCATCTCTAGGTAGATGCCCTTTTCTAACTCTTCTAGGTGCTACTGTCTCAAAATGTTAAGGTGTTGCAGGCCTAGAGGACAGAATGAGGCAGTAGTGACGCATTGTTCAAAGGACAGCGTTGGAGGGTGAGGGGGGAGGCAAGATCGGTGTGTGGGGATGGAGGAAACGCTCTGGAGTGTGAAGGGATTGAGAACTCTGTAGCTGAGAGTGGTGTCCAAGTGAAGAGTTATGAAATAGACCTTGCTATGTGCTATTTCAGCTACAGTAGGAGCTGGCTTTATCTGCTAATATGTAACTAATGAAATTTAAAGATTTGGTTTACATAGCATCTCTTTTTAGTTCTGTGATTGACTGCAAAGTTATGCGAGGTCCTCTTTCGCACTTAACAGCATTGCTATGCTCAGTGATTATTTATCAACTGCTTGTGTCTCATATTAGTGTATTATCAAGCTAACATTTTGGGTTTTACTGTCCAGTTCGTAGTGTGTTTTTTTTATCAGGAGTTAATTTTTTTTTTTTTTTAACAAACGATAGTTGAGAGGAATCTTCACAACTGAATCTCCTTTGATTTATTTCCTTAATGTACTTACTACCTACTGTGAAATGAAATTATGTTCAAATTGTGCTTTCTTCTAGCCCTTCAGTGTCAGTTTGTATCCCAATTTGTGTTCTAAATCTTACGGTTACCTTTCACGTTTCTCCAGTGTACTGTGAGAGATAAGGAAAGTGAGAATTAATTTACTTAAATGTTGGTGTTCTTGTGGCTGCTAAAGATCTATTTAGCATTTTAATATTTATTAGCTTTTTCATTTCAATGCTAATCAACCAGTGATGATGTGTGGAGTTGTCAAAAGAAATCAGTGTATTTTGAATTATTAAAACGTTTAAGCACATCAATGAGAGCAGGGCCTCTAGGAAGAAATCCAAATATGTGTTTTGTTAGAGTAAGTAGGAAAAACAAAAACCCGTATTAACAATCTTCTCTGCTGCAGTTTTAAGCTGTAGCCTGCTGAAGACTTCAACTTTCTCTCCTAGATCTTCAGGAAGCTAGTTTAGACACCTAAGTTGATCTATTTTCATAGTGCAGTATATTTTAGAAGGATTTTCTTTTCTATCTTGCCAAAAAGCATAATTACTTTTGTAAGAATAAATAGACTATACTTATGGTATGCCATAACTTTTGAAGTAAAATTTGCATATGGATCGGAAAAGTGAATTTGTGGAAAGCAAGTAGATTGAAATTGATCTTAGCTATGTCCTTATTTCCATGTGTGGAAGAACTATGAAAGTACCGCTGTTTGGAGTATTCAAAGAATTCACTTAGAACATGTTTATAAAACATCAAGTGTACTAATCTGGAATGTGAAGCAGACTAGATACAAATGGACAACACTTATAATTGTAATACATTTATCAGTGGAAGAGAATGAAGGATGATTCAATTTATTTTTAAATTATCTCTGATTATAAAATAACTCCCGTGAGTGAAAAAATACACTGAACTTATATTCTACGTCTGCACCGTCCATCATTTTTTTTATGGAATAGATTCAGGAGCTTGGCACATTATCACGGGACAATGTTTTTCCACCTTAAATGCATAATTTCTGTAATAGTAATCAGCTTAATGTGGAGCATTCAGGTTGATTTGAAATGTTTAATGCTAATTTAAAAATAAATCACTAAGTAATTATAAAAGCGCACATAGTGGGGAGAATGGCGACAAGTTCCTGCCCAGTGCCACAGACCCATCTCCCCCATGGCTACCTTACCATCCCAGGTGCCCTTGCATAATGGGTGCAATGCTCTGCAAGTGGAACCGAACAATGACAAGGATGATGGTTCATCTAGGCTGGAGGCGTCACCAAGGTTAAGTTGGCCTATGTACTGTGTCAAAACCACTTCCGTAAAGAAAGAAAAAAGATGAGTTATTTTCATAGGAGACTGTCTTCTGTGGGGAACAGAAGGTCCAATTTACTGACCAGACCCACCTCTTAGGGAAGTCTGCTGCCTCCGTGGTGCCCGGGTTAAAGATGTGACAAGGAAACTTCCTGCCCTGGTACGGCCCTTGGATTATTATCCATTATTGCTTTTTCATGTGAAGTTGCAATAAGAAGTCCAAGGGTGATCAAAAGAGACTTCAGGGCCTTGGGACAACTGATTAGGGGATCAGGAGCACAAGCAGTGTTCTCTATCCTTCCAGTTGCAGGGGACGATGAGGGCAGAAACCAGAAGACCCAGCAGATCAATAACTGGCTCTGAGCCTGGTGTCACCAGCAGAATTTGGGGGTTTTTGATCACAGGTTGGTCTACATGCCACCAGGGCTGCTGGCGACAGACGGGGTACACCTGTCTCAAAGGGGGAAAAGGATCTTTGCACAGGAGTTGGCAGGGCTCATTGAAAGAGCTTTAAACTAGATTTGAAGGGGAAAAGGGATAAAACCAGGCTTGCTAGAGATAAGCCTGGGGGTGGCACGCCAATGTTTGAGGGGCAGTGTGCTAACAAGGTCCTTTGGTCTGCTCCACGATGTGCTGAGTATGCTGGAGCACATTTGAAATGTCCCTGTACTAATGCATGCGGCATGAGGAATAAACGAGAGGAGCTAGAAGCTTTGGCCTGGTCCCAGAGCTACAACACCATTGACTTAAGCAAAACCTGGTGGGATGAGTCCTGTGACTGGTGTGCCATGATAGGCGAACAGTTATAGGCTCCTCAGGAGGGATAGGCAGGGCAGGTGAGGTGTGTGTGGGGGGGTGGCCCTGTATGTAAGGGAGAGGTTGGATTATATGGTGCTTATGGTTGGTGATGCCATGGTTGAGAGCCTCTGGGTAAAGATGAAGGGGAAGGCAAATACAGTAGATGTTGTGGGAGTCTACTATCAACCAACCAGCCAGGATGATAACACCAATGAATTATTCTACAAGGAATTAAGGGATATCTCTAGATCAACTGCCCTTGTCTTTATGGATGATTTTAACTTCCCAGACATCAACTGGGAGTATCATACAGCAGACACAAGTCCACGAAATTCCTGAAGCATGTTGGCAATAACTTGGCACAGGTACTAAAGGAGATGACTAGGAAATGTGCCCTCCTAGATTTCTTAAATGGAGAGGGGCTCGTGGGTAAAGTGCTTATTGATGGCTGTCTTGGTCACGGTGACCACAAAGTAGTTGACTTTCAAATCATTGGCAATAGGAGGAAAACTGCCAACAAAACTTTGACCCTGGTTGTGGGGGGAGCAGACTTCAGGCTGCTGAAGGAGCTACTTAGTAAGGTCCTGTGGGAATCTACTTCTGAAGATATTGGGGTCCATGAATGCTGATCACTTTTTTAAGAGCCATCTCTTATGAGCACAGGAGCAGGCAATTTCAAAGTGTCGGAAGTCAAGCAAGTGAGGCAGAAGGCCGGTTTGGCTGAGCAGGGATCTTCTTCTAGATCTTAGGCAGAAAAGTAAAGTGTACGGACATTGCAAGCAAGGACAGGCAAAACGGGAGGACTAGAGAGATCCTGTTTGCCACTGTAGGGAGAAAATTCATGCGGCCGAAGCTCATTTAGAGTTCAAGCTGGCCAGCACTGTGAAGGACAACAAAAAGGGCTTTTTTAAATATCTTAACAGCAGAGGAAGGGCATCAGAGATGATAACATTGGTCTGTTGCATGATGAGGTTGGTCACCTTGCAAATAGGGACATAGACAAAAGTGGTAACGTTTAATGCCTTCTTCACCTCTGTCTTTAACACTGATGATGGGCCCTGGGACCCCTGGAGCCCTGTGCTGGAAGGCTGTGACTGGGGGTGATGATAAACTCCCAGCTGACTGAACTTGTTCAAGACTTGCTGTTCCAGCTGGGTGTGCATAAATCTATGGGGCCCAATGGGATTCATCCCAGGGTACTGAAAGATCTGTCTGATGTTATTACAGAACCTCTCTCTGTTATTATCTAGTAGTCTTGGGAATCTGGAGAGGTCCCAGTTGACTCGAAGCTGGCAAATGTTGTCCTAATTTTCAAGAAGGAAGAGGAGGACCCTGGTAATTACAGGCCTGTCAGTCTCACTTCAGTGCCTGGTAAAATTATGGAGAAGGTTATTCTGCGAGTTATCGAAAAACACTTGAGAGACAATGCAGTCATTGGTCTCAGCCAACATGGGTTTGTGAGGGGAAAGTCCTGCTTAATTAACTTAGTTTCCTGTTATGACAAGATCACCCATCTAGTTGGCCAAGGGAAGCCAGTAGATGGGATGGTTTTGGATTTTAGCAAAGTTTTTGTTACTGTCTCTCAGATCAACCTTCTGAACAAAAAATGTCCAGTGTACAGCTAGACAAGTCCATAATACATTGGATGAGCAACTGGCTGATGGGTCAGGGTCAAAGAGTTATAGTAAATGAGGTTACATCAGGCTGGCAGCCTGTCACCAGTGGGGCTCCTCAGGGTTCAATTTTAGGGCCAGTGCTCTTTTGTGTTTTTATAAATGGTCTGGATGCAGGAGTTGAATGTACATTAAGTAAGTTTGCTGATAATACTAAATTAGGAGGAACTGTGGACTCCCTTGAGGATAGAGAGATCTGGATAGACTAGAGAGCTGGACAATCACCAACAGTATGAGATTTAACAAGAGCAAGTTCAGGATTCTCTACCTGCGATGGGATAATCCTGATTATACATACAAACTGGAGGATGAGAGGCTGGAGAGCAGCCCTGCAGAAAGAGATCAGGGGGGTTGGGTCCATGGCAAGTTGAAT
>JAVJGG010000029.1:52245367-52258418 GCA_035590195.1 Aviceda cuculoides | reverse complement strand
CCCCCCCCCCCCCCCCCCCCCCCCCCCCCCCCCCCCAGAAATCAAGAGTAAAAATAGAAGCAAGAGAGTAAGAGTTCATTCACCCTGAAGCAAATGGATCCAATTCTGCTTGTACCTGGGTCATAAACTGTCCTGAGCAGCACAAACACAAAGAAAAGAAAAAGGTTATATATTTTAAAATGTATCTTTAAAATGTAGAAGTAGATAATGAGTAAAAGTTTATTGCTGCAATCTGATTTTTTATACTATGTCAGAATGCAATTCAAAACACCATACAATTACCACATGGAGTTTTTATGATGGGATAATGACATTACCCTCAGAAGCACATCTGTGTTAATTTATTTCATATCTCACTGTGTGTAATTTTGCACTGCAGGCTGTTAGTGAACAGCATATTGACATAGCTTCAAAAATCCAAGGAAAGATCTTACGGTATAAAGCATAAGGAAATCAGTAAGTAACAGAAGAGGCATGGATAGGGCCAGTTCCTATTTCTCATGACTCAGCTCCATACCTTCAAGCTGCTCCTTCGTGTAAATGGCAACCCACACCCTTCTTTTCCCTACCCATATTTCCTACAAAGCCCATAGCATCCATCACAAACCTCCTGTCAGATAAGCTATCCCACTACTTCTGAGTTATTTCACCGGTGTCAGAGTCCTGTGTCCGCATGCAGAGCCCCAGCTCCTCACGTTTGCTTCCCAGGTTGTGTGTGTTTGTGCATAGGCACTTGAGGTGGGCACCTTTTTGACCATCTTGTTCACCCTGAGGGATCTGTATCTCCCACTATCCCGCTTCATGTATTTACCACCTCTGACCTCCATTCACTCACTTAATTACAAGATGCTATCACCAGGCCCCAGCATGACACAATTAAAGGCCTCCTAACATGTTGCTATCACACTTGATTGAGTGGAGCTTGCTTTCTGCTAGCCCCCATACCTAAATCAGGACAGAGCTGTCAAGCTACCTGGGGCAGAACTTTTAGAGCATCTGAGGATCTGGAAGATAAGACTTCAAAAGCTCAACAGTGGCTTAGGTATAACTCAATCATGCTTTTCGATCTCCACTTTCTGGTTAGGTGAAAACTTTAAAAAGACCAGTCTTCATAACACCACTATGTTCTTTTCCCTTAGCCAAGCAATGAGGAGATATTAAAAAAAAAAAAAAGGGGGGGGGAGAAAAAAGTAGTCTAAGCTTTCTGAATTCCAAAGATGTAATATAGAGAGATGAGCTGTTTGAAAATACAGTGCAAGTTTTTTAGTTGGTAAAAGGCATGAGTACATTCTCCATTGATTTGAAACAGGTCACGAAGTGCAATGAGTCAGGGTAAGAGCTGCACTCCTCATGCTGTGGGATGCTGACCTGATAAGGGACAAATGCTGTCGTGTTTGAGGTACTGTTAGCTTGTAGGCTGATTTGGAGGCATCTTTCTGCATTCCTTGATTTTCTCTGAGTTTTGGGGCTTTATGCCCAGTTAGCCGAGCTCTGAGTCATTGGTAAGTGACACATTTTGGAACAGTGTCTTAAGCTATACCCAAATCAGAATTGTCTATGTTACATCTCTTAGGTGTTTTCCAGGTCAGCGTTAGCACCTTTGGCCCCTTTCAGAAGTGTTGTTCACTGGAGTAGAGTAGAAAAAGAGTATTTTACACTTGATGAAAATGAATTTTTTTGCATTTATCATGTACAATTGTTTCTTCTAATTCTATGCCTCAAGGAAAACCAAATAAATTCTGATCTTCCAATTGACTGTACCCAGATACAGACATAGGTACATGCATACACATAATAACCCAGAAAACCTGTTCTCCCCCTTTCCTCATTCAACCTTAGTCCTCAATTGCTTTTTCTGGGGCAGGTTTTTGCAGAAGTGCTCTTTTTCATGACTTGTCTTCTCTCCATTTTGATGATGTCTGTAATTTCTATGTGACATAGTTTGCTGCCTTCTACTCAACAAGAAAATTATTCAGCTTTCAGGTTTTGCAGAACTCTGGTAGCTGATGAAAGGTCAGGACCACATATGTTATAAACCTGAGATCTTGCACATTCCTCACCCTTGGCAGGTTGGATCCTGAAGTACCATGCACATGTTAAGTTCCATTGATTTCCAACTGTGAGGTGAGATGGTGTTAATTGTTTCTAATATTGTCTCAGGACTGTATATAGGTAGTCTGTTCCACTCTAATTTCAATAGTATTTGTCTTTCTACCAGGCTGAAACCATGAGACCAATACTGTGGACTGAATATTTCTGGTTTGGCCATCTTCTTGTTTTCATAAGCTGAAAGAAACATTTGGCCCTTTATTATTGTCAAACGTCAGTAGATACTAGCAAACTACTCTTCACGTCCAAAGAAGAGCAACAAAGCTGGTGGAGGGTCTAGAGAACCAGTGCTATGAGGAGTAGCTGAGGGAACTGGGGTTGTTTGGTCTGGAGAAAAGGAGGCCGAGGGGAGACCTTATCACTCCCTACAACTACCTGAAAGGAGGTTGTAGCAAGGTGGGAGTTGGTCTTGTCTTCTAACAAGCAACAGGATGAGAGGAAACAGCCTCAAGTTGCACCAGGGGAGGTTTAGATTGGATATTAGGAAAAATTTCTGCACTGAAAGGGTTGTCAAGCATTGGAACAGGCTGCCCAGGGAAGTGGTTGAGTCACCATCCCTGGAGGTATTTAAAAGACATGTGGATGTGATGCTTAGGGACATGGTTTAGTGGTGGATTTGGCAGTGTTAGGTTAACATTTGGACTTGATGATCTGAGAGGTCTTTCCCAACCTAAGTGATTCTATGATTCTATAACAACAGGTTGAGTTTTTGCACATGGAGGTAATTAGAAAGTGACTTGTCAGTCCTGTGGAAACTCCTGATACCTGTTTTCAGCCCTAACTGAAGAAGGATATGGGATTATGCAAACCTTTTCTTTTGGAAAAAAAATGTTCTCAGGCTGGAGCTAATTGATTTGGGAGTGCCAAGACATCTACTTGGGCATTTTGAAGGAAAGAAAAGAAAAAAAGTGGTTTAGACATTCTCAGATTGAAATGTTTGAGACTCAGTTATCTCAGAGAAATTTTATTTTCAAGTCCTGCTGCCTCTGATTTATCTTGTACGCTACCCAGTTAATATTATCCATGATGGTCTCTCTCTGGGCCACTGCAATCTTCCATGAGGCCTGTGGGTCCACGTGTGAGCTTTTAAAAAGGCAAGTAAAGCAGAAGTGAACACAACTGGGGCTTGTTACAGAGATATTCCCTCTCCTGGTGTTTCTGGTCAGTCCATGTCTCCAAGGCTTGACCTGAAGATGGGATTCAGTTCATTGTGAGTTTTCTATTCAGACCTTTTCTGTTCAGACTTGTCCATCAAAATCCATGCTAATAATGGGCTTCATTTTGCAAAACCTGTATAGCTGTGTGTTCAAGACATCTGAGAGAGTACAAGGCCCATTCCAGCTCCCATTGCTCACAGATTTCACAAAGCAGCTACGGAAACTACTCTTCATCTTCCACCTCCTCCCCATTTTAGGCTTTATGGAGCCACCCCAAGGGAACCCCTCTTAAGACACCTAATGATTAGGGCAAGGCCAAAAGTGAGAGGATTTGTCAAATTCTTTGACATCAAAGCACTGAGATATCAAAGGAACAAAAGTACCTACAGACATAAAGACAACTTCTGAAGAGGCCTCCAGGGGCTACATATTTATCTTTGTCTCTGCTCCACTTACTAACAATGAAAATCTATATGTGTCGTGAACCTGTGAACCCAGAGCTGCTCTCCAGAATGCTAATACAAGAGATTACCAGGCTCTTCGAAGAGGAGATGAGAGTCATTGCCTGGACAGCAAGATAATCCCGAGCATGCACTCTCCAGAAGGGCGGGAGACGGGCAAGTCTGGCTGTTGGTCTGGTCTGAATGTCTGTAAGAATGTAGATAAAAATATCTGTACAGAATCAGTATAAAGTCCCCCTAAACTCGTATCTAATATTCCTTAGAGTTAAGGACGTGCACAGGAAAAACTGTAACAACAGGGTGAGCATGTAGTGATATGTTCCCCTAGAGTACTTTCCCCATGTTAGGAGATTTGTGGTGCAGGGTCTTTTGACACAGGTGTGGGATTTTTATGTTTTATAGTTCCGTATTTTTAGCTCCTCCCTTCCACCCCCAGGAATTTATCCAATTAGTTTTTAAACTCTTTAAGTGTATGCAACACCCTGTGGCAAGAATTTCACAGTTTCACTGTGCACTGTGTGAAGAAATGGACAACTCGTGCCAGAGGCAATGTCTTTGTGTAATAACTCTGAATGTAATTTTTAGGTCACAGGGGTCACCTATGCTTTCTGACATAAAGGGACTATGAGCAGTGCTCGGATATTCCTCCTCATTTACTCCTGGTTTTATGCCAGAGGCTGGATGCTTAAGTGTGGATCAAAGCCCTGTTGTGCTAAAGCACCGTGTAAACACAAAAAGTTTCTGCTGTAGCAGAACAACATACCAGGATGTCTACAGGGCTTCTCATCAGCACCGCTCCAAAGGCTGTACAAAGGAGCTCTGCAGCAAAGGAGGCTTGGCAGAAAATGGGGGAATCATCTTCTCAAGGTGACCCAGCAGTGTCAGGAATAAACCTGGGAAGTTTCCTCTCCACCAGCCTTCCCTGTCCCCACAAAGAGACCACAGCTATTCTGAATGACCCTTATGAACAAGGAAGCATCAAGGCTGGGAGCCCTCCAGTCTCACCTTGTCCCAGCAGTTCTTGCACTCTCAGACACTTCAGCATTTCCCAGAGCATGCAGTTCCTCAGCCTGGGCTGGGTTATTAATATCGACATCCCAATTAATAAATAACACCCAGCAATAAATAATAAATGAAAAAAAAAATGAGAAGCAATTATTATTTTTTTATCTGCACTAAATAAGATACTTGGAATTGAAGATGCACACATTTTATTACAATATGTTAAAATCAACCAGCACTAGAAGAGGAACAAGGGAACCAAGGAAAAATATTATTTAATATGAATGTGGTCAGTTTGTGCAGATCAGCCTCAGAGACAGAGAACAGTCCCTGCACTGATTTATTTAATAGCACAGCATAGACTAGTTGAAGGAATAGGTGGTGGCAAATTGTTGGACTTAACTGGAAAATATTATTACAAGTTATTTACTTATACTTGTGTGAGTCCCTACTTCCCTGAAATGTCTTTATATCTTGCTCAAAATCACACAACAATTGAATAACTGAAGTGAGCTGCTGATGCTTCACTCAGGAATTATCCTTGTTGATGGTTATTGACCTGTCTAAACACCAGTCTTCCCGGAGTGCTTCTGAGATCAACAGCTATTGCCAGCATTCACGCTGTATGTCAGTAGGCAGAAAAAATGCATCACACCACTAACAGTCTTTGTCCCTGAATTTTTCTTCCCTATTGCACATTGGGCCTCACAAAGCATGATCTGAATATTAGGGCTGCATTTGTGTTATTGAACCTAACAAGCCAGGGACTGTTTCCAGCAGGCAGACTGGAGGGTAACACATTGCTTTGGAGGCAAAATGAGTTATGTAGAGACTCCCTTTTGCCACTTGGCCTCAGGGACTAACAACGACTGCTGATATATTGTGCTCATTTTGTTTATGGAATGTATTACTTCATGTAGTATTGTCCTATTGAGTGTAACATCTCATGGTGAGTTCCTGCAAAACTTGGGAGACACCAGAGTTCTTCATCAGTGAGGGGAATTTATGGAAGGAACAACGTGGGGAGATTGAGACACTCTGTGGCTGGTGATCTTCACATCCAGGAGAGCTCAATTCCTGTCGACCTTGAGAGCTGACCCATGATGGTTACTTGGGCATCCAACTGCCAACAAATCTGAGGGGTCCAATTGCCAACAACTCTGAGGGGTGCTCATCAGAAGGAGGACCAGCTTGGAGCACCATGTCCCAAGCCCAAGGAGGGGAGTGTGTTAGCTAAGTTGAGCAGAAAGAGGGGGAGACCTTTGGTTTTGCCTCTGCCTTTCTGAAGTTCCTTTCCATCTATTGCTAGCTATGAGATTCAATAAATGATCCATCCCAGCATCAATGTCTCTGAAACCATAAAACATTCTCTACACGTTATAGTTTCTCTAAGACAAGTGACTCAGTCCTACTCTTCAGAATACTCCAGATAGTTCAATCCTTTTTTTTTTTGGTGTGTCTTCAAATAGATGGAAAAGTATTTGGGGGATCAGGAATTTTCTTTGCATCTAAACTTTCCACTGCCAAGATGGAGACAATGTTCCTCTTGGGTAGATAAATGCATTAATACTTGTCAGGCCCTTTTATTCTACAGGGCAGAAGCCCAAAGATGTATGAAAATGGACCTTTCTTCTTGTTTCTCAAAAAAAAAAAAATTGTGTATCATTGCAACTATAGGGGGTGTAAAGCCATGTAGGCACACCTTGGTTTCTCCAGTGGATATATGGCAATATTTCAGACCAAAGCTGACTCACATCTGTCTGTATCTGAGGCCTAGTGGTAGATTATTCATTTGACTACAACTGTCCTTGATCACTGCAGGACACCTTTCTCTGTTACTTAGGCAGAAAAACTTTCAAATAATATATGCCAAACTGAGGCAGGGAAACTCTCCATTTGTTTTTGAATGATTTGCCAAAGAAATTAAATGCACTGATGACTTGTTTGACTACAGTGCAGAGTTAGTGAGAAATAAATGTAAAATGGGACTGAATTGTGTGCTATAAAACTATACAAGTGGGCTCAGCTTAGTTTTTCCTGCAGAGTTTATTCGAAAAGAGAAAGTGCAGAGCAGACTGTTTCTGACATTTCTAATAGGCAATGGTCATTAGAGCCTTTCTCCTTTGGTGGACAATTAACCTCTCACTTTATGGCAGGTGAAAATGGTCATTCTTGATTTCATCCAGAAAACTTGCCTTCGATTAAAAGGGGAAGATAAATCTACAGAGTATAGAACAAAATAATCAGGATGAATGAAGATGTAAGAGGAATTGCTCTGCTAAACAGTGATGGCCCCCAACCAGAGAAGATTTCTGAACAATTTAAAAAGAAAATTTGGGTTTCTTCCTTTCCCCACTCTTAGCATTGCCTGATGCATAGTCGAGTCCTGACTACTCGGGAGCAAAGCTCCTAGTCTTTGCAGCCTGATTGAAAGCAGAGACCGTAGAATCCTGCTTTAAAAGCTGCATCTACTTTAAGGCTAGAGGGACCAGGGTGGTCATCTTCTGTCAGGGACATGAGCGGGGTTAGCCAGGATTGGTCTGGAGCAGAGAAAGATGGCTACATCATGCTAGAGAGTAGCACGAATGTCTCTATAGTATTTATCAGCGAGGTAAGAGCAACACCAAGCTCACCCTCTTTGCCATACCTTTACACTCATTTGTAACTGGAAGATTCCAACCCCCTCAGTTTCATGGCCCTCCAGTGATGAATAGATGATCCTAACAAATTTCCCCCCCTGCAACTAAATTCAGAAACACCACCTGCATTATCAGTGTCCGTCTGATAGTGTTCAGGAGCCTGAAAGTGTAAGACCACTGCAGTTGTGATAGACCTTCATATGGTTTTGGCCCGTGCTCTGACCTCGGTGACCTATCCTTGCCTACACTTAGCTGTACAGTTACCCAATTTTTGGTAGATGCCAGGTGGTAAATTGCAGAAACGGGATAATTTGCTTGACATCTGTGACCCGAAAGCAGCGGTTGATCATGAGTGTCACTGAGGACGGAGCTGGTTGTAGGAATCTCAAATCACTTGCAATCCTCTCGTGAATAACTGAGTAGCTCAAATTCACGGTGGTTCTCTAAATACCAAGATTTGGGCTTTCACACAGAGACAGGCAGGCACATTTGCTGGGGAAGAAGGCTTTGAAAGTGCTCTGAGGCCAATTTCTGCGGAAGGCTAAAAATGAGCTGATGGCTGATCTCCTCCAGAGATTCCTCTCTTAATCCTTTCCCTTATCAGGAAGAGGTTTCTTATCAGTTCTCTACAGGGACATCAGTAAAGAGGGGGAGGAGAGCTCAGAGCTCCAAACAATCCAGGCTTGAAATGCATCCAGTCCACAACGGCTCTGCAGTCTATTGTATCACTTAGAGGCCAACCTGCACCTTCCTCCAAGCTCTTCTGAAGTTCTCCTTTGCCCTTTGCTTGCTTTCTCCTCCAGCTAGAACAAGGCTAGCGGCATGATAACAATTTAATATTTCTACAGCAAGTTCCTCCCAAGAGGGGCTCTCCCTTCTCACTTCTATACATTTAGACCATCTGAAGAAATTCCTTGGCATTGCTATTCAGCAGCCTTTGGGATGCAGGCCACCTCAACTCTTTGATTGCCACCAAAGTGTTTAAGAGAGGGATTTCAGTCTAGCACTAAGCTGAAACGCCAGGGGAACTTTTCTTTCAGCCTGCTGCAAGTGCTAAGGCCAGTATTTGGCCAGAAAATCAGCTCTGTGATTGCCATGGCATTTTACTGCCCACACATGGTTGTCTTCTAAGCTTGACTCTCCTGTCCTTGACACACTTGACATATCTAGGGTTGATACTTAAAGCTAAGCCACATCAGAAAAATGTGTTTTTTCTAAAATATCTTCTCAGCTTTCAACACCTTGCCTGACTACCCCAAGGGACATAAAGATGCATGATATCCTGAGACAGTCTTGGCTGATCTTTGGCAAGAAGGTGGAAAGCCCAGGGGTGCTTTGATGAGTCTGTGATGTGATAGCAGGTTGGACCATTCCCTGTGGGGCAACATCCCCTTTCATGCATGACAGAAAGCATCAGTCATACAACCTTCTGGTCTGAATAGCTCCATGCCAGAATGATATGACTAAGAACCATCCTCTCCTTTTTGCAAACATCGTATGTATATTTAGATCTGTGTGTGCATATATCTATCTCTGTCTCTATCTCTATCTCTATCTCTATCTCTATCTCTATCTCTATCTCTATCTATATCATCTATATCTATCTGTGTGTGTGTGTATACATTGTAACTATGATTTTTTTTCAGCTGGATGTATTGTTGACTCTGTTCTTCTTTCTTTTAAACAATCTTGCAGATGGTCGATAATGAAACACTGAGCTTACATCCCACACTGTGGAAGATCAGAACTTCCTGCTCTTCAGGTAAAGGATACTATTGGGAAAAAAATCAGGACTGACCTTTTTTTTTCGGTCTAACCCAAATACAGTTCTCTACTTTTAATGCAAACATATATTTTTTTCCCTTTCTCTTTTTCTTTGTGCTAGGAATGGAGTTACATTCGTCTTAAGCCCTTTAGTATTTCTAGACCCTCCTTTTGCAGCAGCTCAAGAGCAGGCAACTAGAAAGAAACCCAGCTCCCCCAAGCCTGACTATCCAGTAAACCACAACCTGGAAGGTGTCCCCTGACACAGCAAACACACAACAGCATTTCTCTCCTTCCAAACTGCTACTTCAGAGTCTGGGAGGGCAAAAGTCCTACCCAGGGCCAACCTTAGAAAAGGTTTCTCAACAGGAGGTGTGACTTTCGTTTGGGAGCTCCACTCCATGTATCCTCTCTGGACAGAAATGATTTGGAGAAAAAACACCAAGCCATCAGAGTGACTTTAAAGACAATGAATTGTGTAAATAATGAGACAAGCAAATGCCCTTGAAGAGGCTCTTATCTGCTTGTACCTTACCGTGGCTTTAGCAGGAGTCATTGTGCTTTTAATTAACACCTTCCCGAGTGCAAAATTACCACATTGTTCTCAAAGACTGAGTGACACCCAGGCGAGAGTTCCGAGATTTTGTTGCGTCTTCAGAGCCTTGGTTAATCTAGGGTTTCTTCCATTTACTCAGCCAGCAGGCTGTTAATACTGCACTGCTTGGAGCAGAGTGCCTGGCGGCAGCCCTTCTCACACCAGTGCTTCCCAGATGTGCCTTGAGTATCGAACGCCCCAGGAGATGACCAGACTTGTAAACGGCGTCCAGTTTGTTTGCTGGATCTGTGCCTTTTCTCCTCCTAAAGTGCCAGCAGCACAGGAGGGACTTTCTCCTCTGGATGTCCTAGCAATATTTTAATGGCCAAAAAGAGCGTAAAGTTTACAACACGCAGGAGGAATTCGAGCCTTTTGGAAAGCAAGGGTGGGCAGTGAGATACAGATGCTGAAGGATCCTCAGATGAACTCTGAGGGCTTTTCCTTTAAATAAATCCTCTTCTTATCTGCCCTTTTTCTTGCTAGGTCTGTGAAGGGATTAGACTCTTTGATGTTGGCCCTGCTGTCACCTGGGAGCTGGCTTACCCCTTATCCATTTTGGCCCATGCTATGGCTTTGCTGCAGAATTCATCCCCTGAATCCCTGCCCTGCTTTGTGGTGTGGTAGGAAGGGTGCTAGCCACAGGATGATCCCTTCTGCCCATGCACAGGGTTTTAAACAGAATTAACACCTGCGATCCCCCCGATCCAGGCTAGATCTTTTATCTCTGCCCAGGAACAGGGCAAATAGTTTGCAGACCTTTCAGGAATCAGCCCTCCACCACAATTTCCATAGGAGATGAGTTCAAACTGTGGCTTCCCATCCTGCCAGCAAGTCTAAAATATTTTAAGGCAAAAAACTAGTGTTTTTTAAGGGCAATGTGTGTTTTGTCACTCATTTTCAGTAGATGCTGGATTTCAGCAGCTGATTTCAGCTTACGGTAGACTGAGTCATGTCTCCAAGATGATCTTAGAGATTATAATTTCTGAAGGGTGAAGATAAACAGGGTCTCTGGGAAGCCAGATGTTGCATTACAATTGTGGAATTAACCCAGGTGCAATAGCCTTAGCTCTGACCCTTTCCCATTTACTGCAATTCTCTAGCTTTTCTGTTTAAGAACCATGGTATAGGATGTCATTTTTTGGTATGGATGATTGCCAGTCCAAGTATGCTGTGTTATTTTTATTGCATTCTTAGCATAATAATATATTCTGTTCAAAAGTAGTGATGTATGAACATAAATATATCTTATTTACCTATTAATGTTAGAAAGGAAAAGTCATTCTTTGTGCAACATCTGTAATACAATCATTTAAATTTTATTTTCTCCTTTTAGATGTACGTGCAGCAAACCTTGAAAGGCATTTTTTATGGAATTTGGAGCAATACCATCACCCTTACTGTAGAACCACAATTGTTCTACGCATTCAAAGTAGTTCTAAGGTTTTTTCTTTATTGCCCCCCTAGGATTTTGAAATGGAAGTGCTGTTGTGTGTTTCAAGGGTCACAAATAAAGCTTGCCACAAGAGAGAGGAAAGGGATCATTTCCATGCTTGTGGGATGCATATTTGAATGAATGGTCTCTATAGGCATGATCCTCATCAACAGAAATTAACATTGTCCTACCAGGCAGTAGACTTGTCCTGACTGGACACAGTAGAAAATCCAGCCCTAACAATACACATGCTAAATTTCTGTGAATAAATAAAACAGGTTGGGGGTGATTTTCTGGCTTCAGGACCAAATGATGCAGCATGGCTCACATATCCAGGTGCGACCGCTTTTCCCTATCCTTATGAAAGAGAGAACAGTGGTCATTGTCCTGTTGGGAAGAGTTCCTGTGCTATCCCCAGACCATGATAAAGAACACATGGACCATTAAACAGTGTGAATGATCACCACATATGTTTTCAATACCGATTCGTGCTCTGTTTTTTTTTCTTTACTAGTAGAGGCTGAATTGGTAGTACAGAAGATTTCTTCATGGTCTATGTCCCCGTGTTGGAGGCCTGGCATAATTTACCCCCAGTGGGTTTGGTCTTTTAATCTTTAACACACAGGTCAACTACAAAGGCTCTGCCCACCTCAAGTGAAGGTACCTAACTGTTATTCACTCTCCTGTGTAAGACACATGCAGCACAGCCCAGTCACTAGAAAAATCAATGTTTAAGTGCAAGCTAATATGAAAATGATTGTTACTGTAATGCAGGGAATAAAAGACAGAGGAGGAATGTCTTTCCTAGTGATGACATGTGAGTAAATCACTATGGCTTATTTTGATATCGCTGACATTTTTCATAAAGACTTTCTCCTAGAAGCCAAAGAGATCTGTCAGCACAGAGTGTGTACAAATGAAGCATAAATCTACACTCCTGCGGAATGACAGAGGTGTTGATAATTTCAGTGTCTGGGGGGGCCAATTCTGATGCAAAACCTGGAGGAGTGAATCCCAGTTTGAGATGGCCTTTTAGCTGAAAATATGATCACAGTGATGCAATCATGGAATAGCATCAGCGTGCACAAGGCAAGCTGCAATCCTTGAAAAAGTGTGAGGTGTGTGGAAAAAGAGAATATTCTGATGTGGCGGTGTGCCTGACTTCAGCTACGTTTCTAAAAATACAGCTTACAGATCTGTTTTGGGAGAATAATAATAAAAAGGCTTGTGTTTTGAAGATGAGAGTATTCAGTGAAACTGCAGATAGAACCCTGGTACTGGTGTAGTGAAAGGTAACAGAACCATAAGGTATCAAGGCAAAGGGGATTGAGTACCTGGATTTAAACATATGAAGCTCCATAATTTGAATTAAGAGATGATTGTTCAGTTTCTCAGAGATTCCCCCCCCCCCTCTAATTTCTCCTTAGACACCTGTCATGGTTTAAACCCAACCGGTTACAAAGCACCATGAAGCTGCTTGCTCGCTCACTCCCCCCCACCCCGGCCACGGTGGGATGAGGAGAAAATATAAAGGCAGGCTTGTGGGTAGAGACAAGGACAGGGAGGGATCACTCCCCACTTATGGTCACGGGAAACAGACAGGCTCATCTTGGGGAAGAAACAAAATCAATTTAATTGACTACCAGTCAAATCAAAACAAGGACAATGGGAAGTAAACCCGAAATCTTAAAACACCTTGCCTCCAACCCCTCATTTCTTCCCAGGCTCAACTACACTCCCAATTTCTTCACCTCCTCCCCCCAGCAGCACAGGGGAATGGGGGTCGGGGTCGGTTCCTCACACCTTGTCTCTGCCGCTCCTTCCTCCTCAGGGGGAGGAGGACTCCGCACTCGGCCCCTGCTCCACCGTGGGGTCCCTCCCATGGGAGACAG
>JAVJGG010000029.1:52231067-52245267 GCA_035590195.1 Aviceda cuculoides | reverse complement strand
TGGAGTGGCGGCCATCGTGGGGGGCCGCCCCGTGCTCCGGCCTGGGCTCCTCTCGCCCCGGGCTGCAGGTGGGCATCTGCTCCCCCACTCCCCTCCATGGGCTGGGGGGGGACAGCCTGCCATCTCACCACAGGCTGTGGGGGCATCCCCTCCTCCCTCACTAACCTCAGTATCCACAGAGATGTTCTCCTCTCACATCCCACTCCCCTCACTCACTGCAGGTTCCCCTTCTTAAATCTGTTCTCCCACAGGTGTTACCACCATCACTGATGGGCTCGGCCTGGGCCAGAGGTGGGTCCGACTTGGAGCTGGAGAAGCTTCTGGCAGCTTCTCACAGGAGTCACCCCTGCAGTCCCTTCCCCGCTACCAAAAACCCCGCCACACAAACCCCAAACAACACCTAAATAGCTTTTAAAATGACTTAATTTCTTTATGGACCCCCCTCTTCCTTTGATACTGCGGAGCAGTGATTTTTAGCCTGTTTGTCCTTACATTTTTCTGAAGCAGTTTAGGTAACCCAGAAAACAAAGGTCCAGGAGGCCAACCTTCACTGCAAATACCAGCTGCTTTCTACTGCAAAGTATTTAGGGGCTTGTTAGCTGGAAAATATTAAACTGCCCTGAGGCAGTGTTAAAGGTGAACACTGCTCTCCATGCCCTCGCATCAACCCTAAGAGCAGTGGTGAATCACACCCTGAGGACTGCAAAACCCAAATTATCTTCTTGTCATTCTCTGGAAGACCTTTTGGAGTTTTGTTTCCCTCAGCGCAAATCCTGGCACAGAAGTCCCAGTCAGCAAGGCTACCGTTATAACCCTTGGGAGATTTTGCTGGGATCTAGATGAACCTTAGTCCTTCTGATGGGTCAGAGCTTACTTGATCAAGCGTGGCTGGGGGCAATTAAAGTCACCTGCCTTTGACGTTCTTCTCCTGCAGGGAAGAGTGTCTCCCAGGGCAGAGCATCCATTTTGGGTTTATAATTCAGAGAAGTGAGCAACGGTGGTGTTAAGTCATCAAAACTGGCCCTCTGCTTCCCAGGGTTGCAGGAGAGTCTGACTGACTACAGTTAGCAGGGTAAGGTCTCCATGCCAGTGTTGGTCTCCCAACTCATCTCCCTTGGACATATTTTGTTTTAAGGGATTAACCACCCTGTGCTGAGATCACAAAGTGAATACTGGCAGATTGCTGGCTTCTTTTAAAGAGGGGATGCGGAGCTTTTTTCTTGGCATCGTGATCTGCAGCCAGTGAAGGGAAGCTATTGGGATAATTGGGAACAGTTACCAACTTCCCAGCACAGTCCCAGCAGGCAGCAGCTCTAACAAAAAGAAGCACAACAGAGTGACCTCAGGCCTAGAACCGTGCTTTCCTCTGACTCACTTTTCTCTTTTTCATATTATTATCCTCTCTTTGCCTTTAAAATCAACCCCATCCTGGCACACAATGGGTAATTCTCTGTTGATTCGCCTTTTTATAGAGAATCTACAGCAAAGAGTGGCATAGGAGGGCTTAAAAAGATCCTTTAACCCCTATTCCACATAAGCACCTAGCATCATGCTGCAAAAGGAGGCCCTGTGGACACAAATCTATACCATACACCCTTCAAAAAGCCTGGAATTATGTAAATCGCAGGTGAAGAATCATTCACATGGGAGGCCACAAGGATTCAGAAATATTTTGCATTTCTAAAGGCAACTTTCTTAATGCCTCCTCAAAGGTGATTAAACCTGGAAAAAAGAAAAGCCAAATGTTTGTCGGTTTGGCTGTTAAGGAGTCATTTTTTTCTTTTTTTAAAATGAAAATAATTTCTGCTAAGGTGTGCAAGGAGATGATGGGGCCTTGGCCTGAGGTTTAGCTAAGTGAACAGACCATAAAGAACTACTCTATACAGCATGAGAAATTGCTGAATACAACAAATTGACAGAGTGAGAAACTGACAAAAGCTACAGAGAGCACCATGAGGAATGGACAGATTTCACAGATGTTTAAGGAGGAGTTATGCAAGAAATGGCCAAACTTCACAGTTAATTAAAGAGAACATTGGGGACCTTTTGGGAAGTGGAATTTTACAAGGCCAACAGTGCCGAAATAACTGCTTCAGAAATACCAAAGTTGGGGGTGGATGTAGAAGAAGCAGGACCGACAGGGAAAAAAGTAGTTGGGGATTTTATTTATTTATTTATTTGCAAGGAAACAAGGGCAGAGACAGGAGGGGATCAAAATCTGATCTTCTTATTAAATTCCTTCCCAGACTATTTTCTGTCTGAACATGCAAGCTGTGGTGTGCGAAGGGGTGTGATTCACCAGCAAACATCAAGCTGGACTTGCAGGTGAGTTGGATGAGAGGTCTGGGTGCCAGGAACTGGAGAAAGGACATGAGACATTTCACTGGTGGGTGTCTGAACTGGGTGCTCTAGATCCCTATGTAGTCCATGGGTAGTCAATGGGAGGAATCGGCGGAGCACAGAGATGATTCTTCTGGCTAAATTTCAGAATCTGCTTTAGGATGCGGTGACTTGATTGTATGATGGTATAATTGCACCATCGGATGTGATGGTACGATTGTACCTTACGTTCTGCTCTGACTCCGTTGAATTGCTGTCCAAGACCAGGTGGGAAGTCTGGAATGACTGGTTGAATGAGCAGGCCTTCATCACCCAAGGGAAACGCAGGGGTTAACTGAGGCTCAGAGCGCTGTCTGGGGCAGTGTAGGAAGTTTTGTTTTCCTCCTTACCATTACACCCTGGTCCCTCAGAAAGAATCACTGCTTTGCCACCTCCTTTCCCATTCTGCATCCAACAAGTGCTGCAGTGGAGACATTTCTTCTTCTAGCAGATCCCAGGCCGTCCACCTAGTGCAAAGCAGTGGCACGTGGAATTATCAGCTCCATTTTGTAGTGCAGCTTCACTGCATAGAAGGACAGACTGCTGCCAGACCTGAACTGGTCAGCCACGTTCTGTCCCCAATCTGGTGTCCATCTAGGCATGGCCAGAAAGATATTTTTGGAAAATCTGCCATCAGGATCAGCTCTCCCCACTAACTACAGGCTGATGCAAGTTCTGAGCATGCTGGCATGTATCCTTTTGAAAATCTCCAGTTTTAGGAAATGGAGAGGGATTGCTTGTTCTATTCTTGAAGCACTGTGGAACACAGTACTGCCTACACAGTTAAAAGGTTCTCATATTTTCAAGCAGGAACTTGGCTCACTTCTACCTACGAGTTTGCATGATAATGCAATTGTTAGTTATTTTCTCAAGGTTTCCTGTACTTAGCTGAACCTGAGACGACAGTTAGAAGAGAATGGTTAATTAGCCAAACTAATGAGACTAGAGATCTCCAGTTTCAGTGCAGAGCTAAAGAGGGCTCATTAAAGCAAAAAGCTCGTGGAATGAGCCAACACCAGCAAAAAGGAACCACAAGGAAGAGTGTTAACCCTTAAAGAGCCTTTGCTTTTCCATCCTAAAGTAGAAACAGACCCACTTTCTGAAGGAGAGCATTAACACAGGGGATGGCTAAGTCCATGCTGGAATATTTTTGACAAGGGCTGCTGTGCTGCTGAGTGGGCAGGTTTCCCACAGAAAAGAAAAAAAAAAAAAAAAAAAAGCACTGTTTCAATAGTTTGCATTTTCCCATGGGAAAGGAGGGAGAGGAATAGGCTGCAGGATGCTGAGTGAGAATGCATCACTTTCTTGTAGAGGTACAGAGAGGACCACACATATCATATCAAATGCCAACAGAAAGAAAAAAAAAAAGGTTTTCCTTTCTCTGTGAAATTCAGGGAGGCAAGCAGGTCATTCCTAGTCAGCTGGGGATAATGTCTGCATTGTTCAACCAAATATATGATGAGACATAACTCAGTCGTGCCAGGTTGTTCCTGGCTCTCCCCTTTGCTGTCTTGGTCATCGCAACCTTTGTTACACAGGGGGATCAACGCAACATTTGTTGTCTGCATTTCTGTTGATATGAAGCCCTTTTGCTGACACAAAACCTCAGCTCCAAGCTAACAGTTTTGCATGGCATTGTGCAGCAGACATATATATATATATATTTTTTTTTTTTTAAATCTACTCTGCTATGTACTGAAGTGCCAAGGGAACAACATATTGATTTACACAAAGCTCAGTAATGCACAGAGAAAAATAAACAGACCGAACCTTTGCCTTGCACTTATGATTGTTGCACTGGTATTTTCTTTTCTCTTCTATGTATTTAAGCCCTCTTTTGAAAAACAGAAAAAGTAAGAAGGGGGAAAAAGTGATCCAGAGATTAATGATATGTTTTGTTGTGTTGCTATCGCATCCTTTTTTCTCATCTGCTTACAAAAAAAAGGTGAAACACAATGAAAGGGCTGGTCTTTATATAACACCTTGTACCTTGGAAAATACTCCAGCAGCTCTGTGCAAAGCCACACTAAGCCTAATTCTTAATTCTGCCTTTACTTACAGGGACAAACATCTCATTGACGTAAGTACCAGCTGCGTAGAATTTTGCCTTTTCTCTGGGAGCCCTGTAAGATTGGATTCAGCTCTGGGGAGGTGGGTGGGAGTTGCTTGTATGAGCGCAGCAACAAAGCCTGAGTGCTAAAGAGGATGTAAAAATGTTCAAAGGAGGCAAAACCGCAGGAGGGAAATTGGGGCTTTTTAGAATTACTAGAACTGCGGTAACCAGGGCTGGACATGGTGGTAAATTGCCCTGTTTGTGTTAAATGTGTTCATAATGGCCACAAATTATGAGGGTTTTTTTCTGCTTTGTATCACTGGGGGAGAAGTAGCAATGGTCATCTCAGTTGTGTTAATTGCAATGCAAGTTAATAACACCCTACCTGTGTAGATCACCTTATGGTGCCTTCTGGTAGAAATGGTCTTGGTCATTTCTTCACCTCAATAGATGTAAAATATTGATCTGTGAGTTAAAACACCCAGCACCTGGGCACTGCTCTACTCAGCTGACTGTGTTTTCGTGATGGATGGGACAACGATATTATTGATGAGGCTATTTTAAAGGACAACACATATCTACTGGTACAAGCACACAGTTTGTGAAGCAACGTTGATGAACCAGAAAGCAATTACAGTGCAAGATGCTTGAAGCCACCAGGCATCTTATAGTGAGGGATACTCGTGTGCTTTTCAAATGCTAATGATTCAAACCTCAAAATGAGATATGGAAGTAATGTTGTGTTATACTAACAGTAGGGAAACTGAGGCAAGGAGCCAAATGACTTATTTGGCACTTGAATTCTCCATTTGGAAGGGGAAAAAAAAATCAATGGATATGACTATGAATAAAATACAGCTTCATTTACATGAAATAGGGAATGTGTTTTGAAATCTTGCAAATTAGAAAAACTCAAAACCTGAAAAAAAATTGAAGAAATAGAGAGATCTTATAATGTTGTCACCTTGCTAGTTTTACTCTGTCTCACTGCTTTATGCATGGCCAACTCCTTTTAGATAACAATTTTCTTTAGAACAAGCAGCAAGTTTCGAGCCCACTGCTTCCCTTCTTTCAGTTCTGAACTACAATTTAACTCTTAGTAAAATATTCATACTCGAATAAATGATTTCCAAGGATAGAGAATCAATGGGCACCATGGGTAAACTCTTCAAATTTTTTATTCTTTGACATTTTGCTTGTATTCTTAGACAGGTTCTGTCATGATTCAACTTTCAGAGAACTGATGTTTGTTATGTCTTTCTTTGTAACTGAGGAGCCCATTACCTTCCCATTACCTTTCATCCTTCCTGTGAAATAAATATTGGAGAAGGTGAGTGGTTGGTCTCATAGGGAACAGACTGGGAAGGGAGACAGGAGTTAATTGTCAAGAAGCACAAGTGTACAGGTGTGGGGCAAATACCCACTATACTTTCCCTAATCCCTTCCAACAAATGCTGTTAATTCAATGCTAATACAATGATTCATTTCTCTCCTTAAGGTTTTATGGAAAATGAACTGCAAACCAATACTGAACAAATATAAGCCCATTTCAGCCTGGTTCTAAGTGGTGCTGAGCTAGCATATAAATGAGTCACTAAAAATCAACAGGAAATTACAGCCTGGAATATGAATCATTCGTTGATCCCACAAACATATGCCAGGGATAAGTGAGAAGTTCTGGGGAAGAGTGAGGATCCAACTGAATGATGTCAGAGAAAAAAGAAGTTGCTGGAAGTAGATAGAAGAGTTAAGGCTGTCTTTTTTTTTTTTTTTTTTTTTTTGGATACACACAGCTTGGGTACAAATTGTATTACAACATACATAAATGGTACTTTGCATGCTTTGCCCAGGAAAAATGGAGAAACCAGTGTAGATGGGTTAAATGACAATGATGCTGCCTCCCAACCAGGCGAAAATCCATACAGCTTAATGTCACTTCTCTCCCTTGACTGAGGAAGTGTCCATCTATATGCAATTAAGTCTTTGTTTCATAATTCAAGATTATCAATGTCTCATGTCAAGACTGCTGCAACACTCTTTAAAACACCGACTTGCAGATGAGATAGTAAATGAGCTAGTACATTAGAAAATGTGCTGTATTTTCAGGGAAAGGAGTAAAATAACATGAAAAATAAGCCTTTTTTCCAAACGTTGATGATTCTTCAGGAGTAATAGAAAATTAAATGAAAAAATAATTAGCAGGCAATTTGAGGAAAAATTACTCATTTTGCTTCCTATTTCTTTTCAAGGGAAAAAGAGAAGTAATTTTTTTGCTGTCTAAATAAGCTGTCATTTTGATGGGAAAAAGTTTAGAAGAAATTAAAAAGATTGCCTCTAATATTAAACACAGGTTTAATCTACCTGTCTCCAAAGGTAGTAATCATCCTTTTTCATCCTGGCAGAAGAGTCAAGACAATATCGGTCCATTGCGAGACTTAGCCATAAATTTATTGTGTGTTTTATATTTGTTTGATTTTTGCTGCTGGGTCCCAGATTTTCTTGCAGCTGGACTCAGCACCTACTGTTCTTATTTGTCTGGCAGTAGAAAGGAGAAAAAAAAGTCCAGTTCCCTAAAGCTTGGAGAGATGCAATGGAGTATGAATGGCATGCTGGAAGGCAGGTATAAGAAGTTTGCATGAATTATATTATCTTTTCCACCAGAAATGTGCTCATGAAATGGTTTCCGAAAGTGTGTTTATGGAAATGTTACTTTTTTGTTATTATGCTGGAATTTTTTCTTTCCTTGGAAAGACTTAACAAGACTACCTCCAAAGACAAATAAACAAAGAATAGGGCAGAATGTTACGTGCTGTTTAAGTGTCCATTGATCTGACACCAAGGAGCATCATTTATCACTTTGGCAAGCCAAAGATTTCTGATCTGATAGGTTTGGGCTCCTCATTCACAGCACGTGTTTTCTTCTGGAATGGATGACAACTGCACAAAATCTCGATAGCAAGGAAGTCAGATGCAGTGTATTGTGTCCGAGGTAATGAAGCCAGATCTGGGCAAATTAACTTGGCTATATTGAGAAGGATATTCATTTTAGCGTGAGATGGCTGGTTTGTGGAGCGCTGCGGTAAGGCATTCTCACTAACTCTTTCAATGCTGCTTTAAGTATTTTTACACTGTATTTCACCATGGTGATCTGCTATGCTTGAAAACCCCGGTCAACCAAGCAAACAACTGGAAAATGCAAAAACTCAACAGGCTAAAAATCATGTTTCGAAATGGTAACAAACCATCTGTAAGAAACAAGGAAATAAATTTCCAAAGAAACATGATCAGATAACAATTTAGTATTTATATTGCAGCAGAGTTCCAGCTAAGAATAAATAATAATCAGCAATGATTTACCAATAATAGATGTGTTAGTACAGAAGGAGATATGCTTCATGGCATGACTTCATGACTTTGGAATAAACTATCCTGGCACGGTAAAGCATTTTAGGAGTCTAGTGTGGGTTTATTTTTACTTTTCAGCATGTCACAGTGTTAGTTCCTCCCTTCAGACTAACAGTGTCTCAAAGGAAGACTATTAATCAAAATCATCTCTTTTATCTTCATTAAGACAACCCAAGCAAAATAAAATTCTATATTTAAATGGCTAAAAAGAAAAAACTATTTATCAAAACTTTTGAGGTCATTGTTCTACATCAGCAATACAGCTTGGTTTGTGCCAGACAGCAACAATGCAGAGAAGATGTTTACAATTTGAAAATGACATTGACTTCTATTCCACAAGCAGAGCAGCTTCACTGTTCCTTGATCCAGCTGAGAAGAGCTAAAGGGTGAATAAATTTGTTCTTTCCAAAGGGGAGTGAGACTTATTTTGGAGGACAAGAAGTACCTTGGGATTCAGAAGAAATGTTTTTTCTCCTTTTTTTTATTTTGCTCTCCTTTTTAAGGTCTCTTGTCTTCTCCTGCTATGGAGGAGTTGAAAAGGCATTTGATACCAAGCCTTTGATACTAAAGACATTTCACCAAGGAAAAACTGGATGTATAATGGGGACCTGAGATGGTAAGGACCTAAAACACTGGAGCTGAAGCAAAATGTAGCCATATCAGCATACGTTTCTTTTGTGCCGCATGGGAGAAAACATAGTAGAAGATAACTTACAGGTGGGGATGACATTTTGGGGAGAAGAAAGGAATTGCAGGAAAAAAAAAAAAGATCCAAGGTGAAGATTTAGGATAAACTGCACAAGGGACTTGGGCTAGAGTATTCAGACATTTTAAAGATGAAAGTATGAATGAAGTGGATCAGTGGAGGGGTTCAAAAGGGTAAGGGATGTGAGCTATGGGTCAGGGGGTTATTTTAGCAAAGAAAGTTTTTTTAGCAAAAATATTCCTATCAAGTAAATGGAGAGATCAGGATTTGAAGACCTGAATTATACTTTTTGTGGATGCATCAATATTAATGGCACATAGGAATAACTTTTGTCATTTGGATTAATTTTAAATTCAAACAATTGCATCAAAAAAATTTTATTTATATGTTGATGTGCTGAGACAGGGCATTTGCACCAAGCAACAGAAGTTCTCTTTATTAAAAAATCCAGGGTGAGATTCTGTTTGAAATGAAGGCATCAAGGTTTTAGTGCCCAATACCAGCATCTTTTTTTGGATTTTGTGTCTAAGCTTCCATTACAGATAGAACCTTTAACAGATACATGCAGTGCATCTCAGAGAGGGATTCATTCAACAACAACTACAACTTGGCTGCCCACATACGGGCACCGAGTGCCATTTGATGTACAGTTGGGTATCAAGCCATCTCTCTGGGATTGGCAGTATCTCCTACAGGAGATATTGCCCTTCTGAAGTGGGAACTGAGGGGTAAAAAAACATTAAGTGCTTATGTTTAGGCAACTCTATGGCACAGCACATGGTTAGGTTTAGCTAAATTACTCCATAAACCTCAGTTTATTATGGAATACTGAGTTCATCCATCAGTGACAGTAATGGGAATTTGGATACCTAGTGACCAGAGACGTATCAATGCATCTGTATCTTAATCTGCAGATGAATTCCCCCCAAAGTCTCTATTGAAAGATTTCTAGCAATGGATATTCACTACTTTCTTACCTTGCTTACACTTTTAAATTTATGTAACACGATTTTTAATAAACAAATGGAGTACAGCTGATAAATCACACAACAGTATATTCTGCAATTCTACTTTTACCATCTTTGCAGATATTTTATTCAAGTTACAGTGTTCCTCTAGTGATGCACTGCCCATCTGTGGTCCTGAAATGCTGTCTTGCAGCCATCATTATAACAATTAAAAAATTTTTTACTATCATTGCAATTTTTTTCTTGTGATAAAGCCTACCTAGGCTGGCTACTCCTGTCAGACTTCTCATGTTGGAGTATTATTTTGGCAAGGTGGAATTATTAAACAAAACTGAGTTTTTCCCTGGTAAATAAGGGTATCAGTTCAGTTGAAAATTGTGGTAGGAGCAGATTAGTAGGGTCAACAACCTTTAGAACATAAATTGTCTGTTCCTAACAGAGATTCTAGAAGAGACCAAGTGAACCATGCCATGCAGTTGCCTATTTTTCTCTGTAAAGAAAGCCAGGGAATGAGACGATAGACATCTAAAGCGATACGAATATCCGTATTTTTCTCCAGTTTGGAAATGTCTTTTTTATCTATTTCAATTGGCAAAGCGGATGTAAGATTTATGGTGAAGTGCTGAGCTCTCCACCCCAGGGAGCGTTGCCCTCTGCTTGGGCAGAGGTTAATGTATACGGTGGCAGAACTTGCTTTGCGCACAGCTTCATACAGATTTCCACTGTTAGGGGGAATGTGGAGTTAAGTCACTTACTCCCGTGTCTGATAGTGTCAATCAAGGAAGAAAACTGGTCTGGAACGTGATAGGTTTGTGGGAGGGGTGGACCTGAGTCTAATACTAAGTGGGCTTTGCAGAGGATGCTCCTCTCAAAGAGGAGACAGCGACTAGCTGGGTAGCTGCAGTTGCGTACTGTGCTGGGGAAGCCGTCGTTGTCTCACAAATGCTATTTTATAGACACATATATTAGTGTCGTGCATGAGGTTCCTCTCATTTTATATTGAACATTTAGAAGACTGGTGTCAAACTTAGGATGCATCAACAGAGAGTAAAGACAGATAAGCATTTCATTAGTTAAGTGTCACATAACTTTTGGAATAGATGGAGTGAGGCAAACAGTCTGTGCTAAAGATATTGGATGTCCTGTAAACACTTAATCGTTCCCCTTTTTAGCTTTTTCAGGTCTGGATCCCAACCTGCTGCTGGTTTAGTGATTTCAGTGTTGGGATTTGATCTTATTCTCGGTGTAAAATTGGATTGTGCACCTTGCTGTGGTGGAAACCTCTAAAGTTCTGAGGGAACTTTAGAAATAAAAAGTACAGAATAGCCAGTGACGAAAAAATAAATGGAGGTTGTGTTGCTTGCAGCAATGATGCAATTATTGAAAGAGCATATTAGGCCTGTGTCTAAACTGCAGAGCATGTTGTGTTTCATACAGCTCACTGTACTTTCATTCAGATGCACCTCCGAATTTAAGCAACCAACCTGAAACTAGAAGGCTACGTACCCTGTTAACAGTTGTCTTTCCTGATGGGCCTCATGCCTTTTTCCTAGCTGAAAAAATAAACTTTCAAAGCTTGATGGTCTGCCAAAACCAATCCGTGTTTTCATTGTGAGTCACACCTGCTGCTCAGCTGGGTAGAAAAGAAATGGTAAAAGCTGCTGAATTTTGATTGATCCCGGCTGATCAGCTCTATAGATTGCTCATGATCTGGTATCTAGGATCTCAGAGAATAAAAAGCAGCTATAGTTTGACAAAATACAATCTCCCAGCACAAATATATGACTATTTCATTTTAAGTATGTTTTAGCATTCCAACTGCCTGGTCCCATAAGCTTCAGAGAAGTTATAGCTACTTGGGATTCTATAGCAATACTCACAGACTTAATAAAACTGTCTTGGGGACTAATGAATTATTTAAAGACTGCATAAAGAAAATGTAACCTATGCATTTAAAGTAGGAAAATCCACTTTAAAGTCATCATTCTGCCGTCTTTATCAATCTTACAAGGTTTTTTCTTTATATATCGGTATTTTGTTTGTCTAGGCTGAATGAATTCAGAATGGGAAGTATTGTCATTTAATTTAGGCCAATACTTTGGTCTGCATAAATTTATATTGATAATATATATATTCTCTTTTATTCTATGTACGTATTTGCTCTATTAAACAATAAAGTGCTTCATACAGAATGGGAAGGAATGACATACAGAAACCACACACCCAGGTGTAACTTGCATACGGGTGTAGATGTTTTTTTCCTGGACCTAACCTTGACCAAGAGTATCGAAGATCTTTTTCTTTTTGCGTAATGATAGGCTTGAATTTAAAGTGGCAAGAAATGACACTTGAGAGGTTGGAAGCCTCTGGTGAGTTGAACATGTAGGACTGAATGGGGAAGAGGGAAAAAAGGAGGGAAGGAAAAGCCTCTGAATAATGTGATATGTGAATGAGCATGAAATCTGTTGAAAGTCTGGGCTCTGGTGCAAGCAGATGCTGGACCTCCTCAAAGGAACAGCTACCTGAGCTGAGGAGAAAGTCCTGGAAATGAAGGGGGAAAAAAGGAAATTCCATATTGTGGTCTGAGATTAAATCACCAGAGGCATATGTACACAAACAGGTGATGGCATCCCTTCGAATTGTGCTTTGCAGGCTGTTACTATTTGCAAAGCCTTTGCAGGATTAAGCGCCATCCCCTAACGCTGTTCTCAACTCACAAAGTAGCTAAAGACGGTGACAACGTTCCTGGAGCTAGAGATGTTTGTCATTCTTACATCTCCTTTGGATCCTCGTCACTGATGGCAGAGGTGTGTGCATTTACACAATAGCGTGCACACACAGTGACTTAAAAGATGCCAGTCCTTCGAGTGATCCATGACAGTGCCATGACGAATAAAAAGACAGTGGGCTGGAAATAGAGGGAAACAAGGATGGGTGAAGACAAAAATGTTTGCAGGTTAAAGTGTTGGAAATAGATAATTACTAAAATATATGTTTTCTCCCTTTCTGTCCAAGCCATTGGAGTCTCACAGTAAGTAAATACTCAGATAAAAGTTGATTATTATTTGGCACTGGGCATAGAAAAAGAGGCAAAACAGTGAGGCAGGTAAGGTAGGAAGTTTAGAAAGTAGATGCGATTGGCCGTTCTGAAGCAGGAGGAAAGGAACAAGAACAGGGGGCAAAAGAAGAGGATGACCCAGCTAGGCTGGAAAGATTATTGGCTATAGACATGTGAAGAATTCGTGAGAAAAGAATTAGGGACGAGAAGCCAGGGGACCCCCAGATTTATCAATGGGCTGTCTGGTTCCTCATTAGGGTAGACAATGAATCAACCACAAGAGTGGGTTTTAGTGCATGTTGTTGGTGAGCAGCCAAGGAACCAAAAGTCTGTGGAAAGGAAAAAGCTCAAGGCTTTGTGCTTAAAATTAACTACCAAATTGAAAATGCCCCCTCATTATACTCTCCTCCTGAGATTTCAGTTTGAATCGTTCCTTCTCAGCCTGTCGAAGGTGAGGAATTTACTTTAACTCCTTCTCTATCTCCCCCTTCCTGGACCATGGTGATAGACTTGTCACTAAATGCAGTAAGATCTGCTCAGTTGGTACCCTGAGTGAATGGAGCTGCCTACCTGTGCACAGAAGCTATGGCTTGCCTAAGATGACTTAGAAAAACTACTAAGTGGGTGCCTTTTGCATTGCCTGGCACAGCGTCCCATGCCTCATAACATTTTGAGATATGGACATGATGGAAGTGGGGGAACTTGCTTCTGGAAATGCTCTGAGCTGAGCCAAAGGTAGGGCTGCTTGGGAAGTGTTTGACAAAGCAACTAACTTAGTCCTGCAGATAGCTGTAGGACACCTCTAGATGCTAATGAGGTGTAAACTTACTCTGAGTACTGGTCATACAACTGGATTTCAATGTACTGTTAGGTTTCTAAGAACCGGGTCCCAAAGAAATGTTCTGTTCAGTCAGAAACCCACAAGAGATGTGCTGGGCAGAGATGTTGCTCTTCATCAGATCCTCTAAGGCCTTCCCTCTTCTACCATCCACTATATACGTGAGGCCACTCACCTTCTAACATAAAACCCCTTGGTTTCCCATATACCATGATGTCTCTGCAAGGCACTTCCCATGTACACCAGTAGAGCTGTTCAAGTCAAAAGATAGGGAGGTTGGTTCCACTGAAGAAAACAAGGTGCCCTGGATCATTTCCTAAGGGAGTGGATACATAGTGCTTTTACTTTGAAAAACTGCTCAGAAAGGCATCCCGTACTCATGGAGAAGAGGTTCTGGACTGCAGGGATTTCCCTTGGATGTCAAGATGGACGGAAAGGGAAAGGGAGCAGGTTTCATGATCCTTTGCAGTCCTAGCTTTTTAGGCTTTGGGATGCAGGTGTCCCTAGGACAGGAGGGATGCAAACCGGCTGCTGGACTTTTCCTCAACCTAGCTCTTCTTCTCTTCTTCTCCTCCTTACCCTAAAATTAGCTCTGCTAACAGGCATTTTATGTGTTTTTTCATACACCCCACCACACACATCAGCTTTCGTGGACTGCGTTGGAGTCAACTGCTTCTAGATAAAGGAAGCAACAATGTTATTTTTCACATGGCTCTTTGTCCTGGTTTCAGCTGGGATAGAGTTAATTGTCTTCCTAGTAGCTAGTAAAGTGCTGTGTTTTGAGTTCAGTATG
>JAVJGG010000029.1:52184401-52230967 GCA_035590195.1 Aviceda cuculoides | reverse complement strand
CCCCCATCCCACTGGGGGGGGGAGTGAGTGAGCGGCTGCGTGGTGCTTAGTTGCTGGCTGGGGTTAAACCACGACACTCTTCAAAACCAATTAATGAATGTGCCTTCAAGCTGTTGGTATGGGCTGAGCCATGTTCCTCTGATTTGTCTGCAGAGGAGGCCATTGCTCAAAGCTGGGCAAGGAAGCCAAGACTTGGTGAAGGTATGGTAGCTAATTAACTGGGGTGGCAAGTAAACCTTAACATGGGTGAGGTGGGAAGGGAGCCTTTAGGATTCATACCCACATTGCCAAGCTGTTCTGAGTTATATGAAAGAAAATAACACCCTGCGCCAGAGAGACCTCACATGTTCAACGAAGGATAACAAATCATTTTAGAGCACTGTGTTGTCATCCTCAAAGGAGACCTACAGGTTAGCCCAGGAACTGAGACGAATCCCTACACAATACGGAAAACGAGTGCTTGAAGGCCTAATGTTTGACTCCAAGCAGTTATTCCCAGTCACACTGTTAAATGTTGTTTCTCCTTTCAGACCTGAACAAGACCTGCCTGTCTGCCTCAATGACTCTCACCCAGAGTAAGATCTTCAGCAGCTGTGCATCAGGCACACTCAGCTGAAATCACTGCCATACGCCTGTTAACAGCAGTCAGTACAGCTCCAGTGGAAAAACCCCGGGGGTGGGAATTGAGACGGATTCATGAGAACTGCAAAGTCCAGCCCTAGATCAGTGGAAAGCCTCAGGTTATTCCAGATGTCCCATAGCTTTAATGCCTTTGGGCAGTGAAGGCCTATCTGGAAGGATCTAACCTAAACCCACCAAAACCGCTAAAAAGTAAGTGGAAATACTAAACCAGCCTCTTTTGTATGGTGAAACTTTAGGAATTCTCTGATTATAAGGAAATTTGCTAGCACTAGAGTGTTTTAACCCTTTCCATGATTGCATTGTCTCCTAAAACCACTATATGACAATGTGGTACCCGCAATATCTTTCTTCCTCTTCTTTAACAAGATCTTCTTTTATATGCCATTCGGATGACAGTCATGTGGGCATCCAGATGCCCACAGAACTATCCTAGTCTGGGAGCTGATGTCCTGCAGTCCTGTGGCTGTTATTGAGGTAATGAGACCTCTTTTTCTTGTGCATCACTTTTACTGGCTTTTTTTTTTTTTTTTTTTACTTCTTTAATAAGGAAATGAGAAATGAATACCAGATCAAAAGCAGGTGTTCACTGGTTTCTAATGCTTAAGAACATTTGGAATTTGAGCCTGCCAGATGCACATAGTGGGTGCTGTGGGAAGGGTGGGGTACTTCCCCGATGTATAACCTTCCTCCATCATTCTGATCCTGAACAGGGCGTCTGCTCCTCTGGCACTTTTTTCTGAAGTCCCACCATATGCAGGAGTGCAAAACCCAGTGTCCATCTTCAAGGCTGATGTACGAAGTATGAATTTGTTGGTGTGGCAGAATTTGCAGCAGATCGTGCTGCTTTCCCGCACGAAACAAAGCTGCAGCACGTCCCTAGACTGGGGACACAGCGGGAACAAGAAGTCCTGCGACAGAGGCGGACTTCAGTGTGTTACCTGGCAAAGGCGAGGAAAGCGTGACACGTCGTGCCAGAGGATGAGCAGAGGGTAGGAAAGCTGCCTTTTAGCAAGGCTTTGCCTCCTCTTGCTCAGGTCACACCTGCCAGATGGAGCAAGACTCAAAGACCTGCTCCAAGTCACATCTGGCACACGAGATCATGCAGCTGGAGAGAGGCTGCATTCTGTATGCTCCCGCTTCCCATGCAAGGTATCCTCCGTTCAGGAGTGCCTTTCCCTTCTGCCTCCCCAGAGCAAATGGCATTCAGGCTCCTCTGCAGCTTGGGAACAGGAGCAAAGTCTCAGAAGGCTCCTCACAGTGTCTGGATCCTGCACGGTGGAGTCCCTCTCTGTGAGGCTGTCCTCAGTTCCTGCAGCCCCATGGCGACAGGAGACAATATTGTCTGCTATCTTCCCGGGTACAGATTGATTTTACAAATAAGAGAGAAGAAAATCTCTCCCTAAGTGAATCTACAGATGCCAGTGGGATGCTTTGGGGGCACTCGGGGGAGCATAGGGATGTTGGACTAAGTGCCACAATGCTCTGAGGGTAAAATACAGGCATAATTTTTTTTTTTTTTTTTGAGCTACTTGGCATGTCAAAATGTCCAAGGACTTTCTTTCCAGGGACTGCTCAATGTTTCATATAAATTAATAAGGCAAAATGTTGATGGAGATCCAGTGCCATCACTACTGGAGTGAGTAATATCTACCCTCTCCGGTCTGAGAAATCCTCACCTGCTTAACGTCCATGGCTGGAAGAAACCATAGATGCCTTGAGCTAATGCATATCAAAGGCACAGGGTCAGCAATGTGCTGTGGTTCAGGATTGCTGGAGTAATAAGGAAATTAGAAAGACTACTGAACACAAGGGTCTAGGTGCAATCTCCCAACTCGGGGAATATAAATCATGCTCATTTCTGTAAGAAGGGAGAGTATAACAGGGGAAGGACTGCCCCCAAAATGTCCTTTTCTATTCTGCCTTGGTTACCCTGGATGACCACTGGCAGAAGATACGGAATTACTTAGACCTTACACCTCGACTAATAGAACTGCAATTAATTCAAACCCTAGCGTTAAGCTTAAAGTCCCTAAGAAGGTCATGTTGCTCCTTTACCACAAAAAGGACTAGATACCATCCCATTCAGCTAATAGTTACAGCCTGCAAAACCTTCATACCAAAACCCATCTGGACAGATTTGCAGGTCTAGAGAGCTGCTGGCAGAAGGAAGCGGCCACGTCTAGCACAAGCCTTACACGTTTGGGTCATTTGTTGTAGTGTTTTTAATCTGGTCCCATTAACTCTTTTCTGCCCAGCGGAAAGCTTTTACTGAGGGAAAGACGTTGTGATAGCCGCCCAATGTGAATGAGCCCTGCCATTTGCACAGACACTTTACCTGCACGTTTCTGAATAACGGTACACTGAGATAAATAAGTGTATTGGAGGGAGAGACAGAGGCCCGTTCTAAGGAAACAAATTGCTTTTTGGAGAAGCAGTTATGTCTTAGGCTGCATCTTTTTCTGGTAGCCCGAGAAGGGTTGGAGGCAGAGAGGATTTGGTTTTCTCCCTGCTTCTTGAGACTACCTCTGGATGCACAGCCAGCTGTGCCAGGGACGTGGAGAAATGCTGCTGTAACCAGGCTCACTCAGTTGCAAACAAAATGCAAAAAGTTTGGGGCAAGAGTCCCTCAGAGGAACGCTGTGTTATGCCCAGGCCGTTGTCAGCTGTGAGTCCTTACTGAAGCAGGATTGGAGGGTCTACCCAAATTCTTGGTTCCTGTGATGGAGGCTACCGTGTCCCTCATAAACAGCTGTGGTCCGCTGGAAGGGTCACTTGGGAAGTCCCCATGAGGTACCTCGAATACGAGGAGTATGGGGAATAGCAGGTGTTGTATTTCTTCATCAGGCAAAGTCCGTCTTTCCAGTGCTGGATTGGAAACAAACTGCACAGCAAGCAAACAGCTTTCCCATGCAAGTGCATTAACCTTGTGTGCTTAAAATCTCTAGAAACTATTTCCACAATAGCCCTGGGATAGCTTCACCTTCGCTGAGCAGAGCATCACTGTATGAGTATACAGGACAAAACTCCTTCAGGTAACATCCTGCTCTCCAGCTAAAAATCCAAACTGGTGAAGCCCGGGACTGCTTTATGAGCCCTGCTGTCATTTTAAATCCAGCCAGCTGATGGCTGTGTCGTGTAGGAAAAGAGCTCTCCGTCTTATTAAAAGCAGTGGTGCTGGTGGAAACCACAGCCCCATCTCTGCTGGGGAAGCCAAGAGGGTGTCCGGCCCTCCGCGAACTCAGAGTCAAGCTCCAAAAAGCACCGAGAGACTATGGCTTGGCTCCAAGGAGGGCACAGGGTGAAACCTGGTGGCTTTTGGGAAAAGGGAATGGTGACGAGGGGGCCAACAGGAGAATGTGGGAGAAGGAACGATCCCCCAGGGAGAGAGGCGATGGAGAGAGCGTCTGTATTGGGAAGAGAAGTTAGGATGGGTAGAGAGAGCTGCCAGTAATCCCTGGGCATATTCTGGGAAGAAAAGGAATTGCTTATGCTTATCTTCTCCCTAGCCAGACAAGGATGATATATACCACCAGCCCCTCTGTTTCCCACAGCTGCTCCCCCACAGCTGCTCAGGAAAGTTTTGATGGAACATTTTTTTTTTTACCCTGTCATAACTCACAAAAAGGTGCCAGTTTTACTGAAAATGTGTGTGCAGAAACAGTCCTCCTCTCCCCTGAAAGACAGTATTTTGGTAATACTGCCAACAAGTTTTTTTGAGCTGGTGAAATTGGGGTTTGGTATCACTTTTTTCCCAAGAGAAATAGATGGTTATTTTCAGTGGTTTTAAGAGGTAAAATGGAAAAAGAAACAATTTTTATTCAACCAGTTTTTATTGGGTTTTGTTAGCCTAATTTTTTACTTTGGATTTTATTTTATGGAATATTTTTTTTCAGCTCCTTCTGTCCACCCTGTATTCCCTCTTAATCTTGGAATGGAAGTCACTTTCAAACTGCAAAATTTCACAAAATCTGGAAAGCCTTTGATCCAGCCAAATGCAATTTAGTGTTAAGCACCTGTATTCACGGATACCAGATTTCTCTTATGTGAGCAGCAGGAGTAACTCCCTCAGCTAGCATTGACAGCATAGTTACCTTTCCCTGCACCATTTCTGCCTATAAACAGGACACTATTTATTAGTGAAGATTTCCCAAATACTGTCCAGCTTGTTCCACAGCCAGACAGAGCTTCTTCAGAGCACACAGCATGGCATATATGGTATATATGGTATATATATATATATCTCACCAGCTCTTATTTCACTTGGATTTCCTCTCTGTATCTCACCAGCCCACACTGGGACATCCTCCATGACACAGATCATGGGAAGTGATAAAAGGCCTAATTTCCATTCCTATCCCATGGAGCTGGGAACCTAAAATGTTTTTGACCTTGATTTTGTTTCTTCTGAAAACTTGTCTGGTTTTGGAAATGTGCTTTTATATCTTCTTGCAGCTCCTTGATCTCAGCAATTGGGATTCATCTTGCCCAGCTGTAGGCATGCAGATGTCAGGTGTGTGGTCGAAATAATCATGTATTTGTCCTTATTAATCAATGGTAAGAGGTAATTATCTTTAGGAGGTGACTAACTCTTTCCCTAAGGCCAATATCTAAGGCACCGGAGATGAATCAATGTCTGAAATAGAGATGAGGAACTCACCTCCTGGAAGTGCCAGCCTTTTTCCACTGGCTAAAATATGGGCCAAGAAAATTAACTTAGATCAGGCTTAACTTTTAAAATTCCATGTATAAGTCCCATATATACAAAAATAAGAAGGTAACTGTATTCATGCAAGCCATTGCTGCCTTTGAAGAGCTGGATCTAAATTTTTTATGGTATTCAGATAGGACAGCATTAGATGCAATGCACTGTTGACCAAACAGCACGTCCCCAGCAGGAAGCCAAGGATTTGCTCTTCTTTCCCCCATCCACAGAGAAGATATGAAATCATTAGGGATTTCAGCCTAGAAAAGTCTCCTCCAGCTAATAATTAAGTTATCTCTGCAAATTTTCTATCAGTTATTCCGGCATACTCCAGCAACCATCAAACCAGAAATATACCACTTGTGTGTCTATCTTTATATATATCGCTATATATCAACATATTATTGAATGCATATTCATATCTATTATTGAACATATATGCATATTTATATAATGATCCTTAAGCCAATTTTTCTTTATATTGTAGATTTCAGTTTTGCAATAAAATGCAATGTGATGGATATGGGTCTCTTTCCGTCCAAAAGCTCAATATGTATGTCTCAGTATCAATAATACCAGCCATAAAATACATCTCTATAAAATACAGTCAGTACTTAGGACTAGATTAAATTAGAAAAATACATTGAGCTACCTATGAAAAGAAGTTAAAAGGAGTTAACTGTACATTTGGCTCCTTTTTTTCCTTTCTCATTGCCCTGGCAAAGAGATACACATTTCATTTCCCATTGATATTTATACCAGCTAGCAATAATTGGTCTGTAATTTATTGTGAGCAGAATAAGAAAGACAGAAGAAAGGTATTGCAGAGGAGAACTACCTTTTGTGGAGAAGCCTGGTTTGCCAAGAAACATGCCATGCAGCCTTGCATAGCTGTAATTTTTTCCTTTCACCACCTCTAGGCACTCTGAGAATACAGGAACACAGGAAAACCCCTACCAAAGCCCTGCAGTGGGTCGCTGGCCAAGGAAAGTGAAGTCCTACACTCTAAAACACATCATCTCTGTAGGAGTGGGTAGCTGATTTCAAATGACTGAGCTATTTTCACTTACTATTGCTCAACGTGCGCATGCGTGCCTGGCCCACCGTAAAGGCATAGCAAATCCTCGAGCAATTACTACCTTAGTGGTGGAGGTCAGGCTAGCAAAGCCAAGAAGCTGTGGCATCCTAAGCCATAACTCAAGCTCTGAAAGTTGCCTACACACAGCCTCTCTTCGTCGGCCCGTATCTTTGCGTTTCATGAACAACCTCCGCAGGCCAAGTCTGAAACATGAGAGGACATGATGACACCAGTGGGAAGAGACCTACTTATGCGTGGTGAAGATCAGGCAAGCAGAAAAAACTTGACTTATCCCACCATTTCCATCTCATGCAAGTGGAAGCCCTTTGGGCTAAGGGAAGCAAGGGAAGTTAGGGAGCTGTAGCCCCTACAGCCACATATCTTGGTGCCATCATACTCTGTACCTGACAGCAGGATAGGGATCTCTGCTGCGGAAGACGGGAGAGTGTCTGGCCCTCCGGGAACTCAGAGTCAAGCTCCAAAATGCACCCAAGAGACTGTGGCTTGGCCTCAAGGAGGGCACAGAGTGAAACGTGGTGGCTCTTGGGAAAGGATAATGGGGAAGAGGAGACCAACAGGAGCATTTGGGAGAAGGAAAAGTCCCCCAGGTGGAGAGGAGATGGGAGAGAGTGTCTGCATCGCTACTGTCCACACCTGGAGCTACTCCTGCTCTGGACACAAGTCACACTTCCCAGGGCAAGCCTGTTTCATGCACCTGGAAAGTTACTATCTAAGAAATATGAATAAATAACACTAATGGACCACAATATTGCTTTCCAGAGCAGGAGCAGGTGAGGTGAAGATAAATCCATAGGATAATCCTAGCATAGGAGGGCAGAGGGACTTTCTCCACACAAAACGAGTATTGGATTCAGTTTCCAGCATGTGAACAGAAGACCAAGCTGAAAGAAGCTGAATCCAGTACTTCTACATCCTGGAAGACTGTCCCATGCTTTTCATGGGTCCTGATCCATATCTGTGTTCAAATACCTGTGCCAGCTCTGCCACCCTGTAAACCTTCAGCCTCTGATACCGCGTTACACCAAGACCACGGAGGGGATCTATCCAGGATTCAACAGCTGCTGTCTCTTATTGAGCCCTGTGTTTCCTTTCATGGCTCATTACAATAAGTTAGATTAGAACTATAGCTAATTACTATTGCCATAGTAATTTACAGTAGATGCTGTTACTGTTTGTACATCATGGAGATGGCATAATGACATGTTGTCTTTCCTAATTTTATCAGCCAAATAATTCCCAGTAAGCACTGTAATAGTATTTTAATTAATATTATTATCCTCATATCTGTCACAACGGTTAAAACTCTGGAGCTGGAAAACTACTTCTTTTGTTTCCTTTTGTACCTCCAGAAAAGCTGACCTTGACAGAAATCTGCAGGTCTTGGATCTTTTCACGCTGTTAAGCAAGAGAGAGCAAAAGGGCTGGGTTTGATTCTCACCTTTGCCAAGGGCACAACCGGGGGCAAGTGAGTCAGTCTTTCGCTGCCTCTGTGAAAAGGGGAGTATATTTAGATGTCGTTTGGCTTGTCTTCTGTGCATGTGATTTCAAAGAACTCATAACTTAGAAAGTGAGGGTTTAGTGAATAGGAATTAGCCAGCAAATTCTCTTTTGTGCTTCAGGCCTAGGTTCACCACCACTTAGGTGCTTAAATTAACAATTAGCTATTAGTGATTAGTTAAATTAGGATTCAGCTACCCAGGCTATGTTTGCAGGTAAAGGGAAGCAGGAAAACTTCTCTGGAGGTGACTTTGATCTTTAGTTTGCTGTTTTTCCTTTACTTGAATGGGCTTTAAATTTATTCAGTGACTCAGTTAAGTGTCTAAAGCTAGGTGGGACGAAGTGGAGCTTGCAGGGACTTACAGACTGTAGAGCAGGACCCATCTACGTTTGCATTTTTAGCCCCAGGTACACGCAGATAGTGTGTGTGTTCCTATGCTGGGAA
Organism: Aviceda cuculoides; assembly: GCA_035590195.1. Taxonomy (NCBI): domain Eukaryota; kingdom Metazoa; phylum Chordata; class Aves; order Accipitriformes; family Accipitridae; genus Aviceda; species Aviceda cuculoides. The sequence continues at coordinate 52,222,582 of JAVJGG010000029.1, read as the reverse complement.
CCCTATTAGTGTCCAGACCAACCTGGCTGCTTTTCCAGACGGAAACTGTGCGATTGGACTGTCAGACCTGGATCATTGCTCTTCGACTTATCAGTCTAAGTCAGAAGTGACAACACTGACAACAAAAGCAGAAGAGAACATGGAGCCGAACGCGATGCCACGCTCTGTATATTGAGCGCTGAGGCTGCTGTGACTCACACTGTGGTAACGTATTCACAAAGTGATGGGGAACAGCAAGATACAGGAGTTTGGTTTTTCACAACTTTGCAAGTGTCTGCTTCATAAAAAGGTGGCAATAGTTTTGTCATATTGTGGACCCTGCCAGATACGCAGGGGACAGTTGGCATTCAGGGAAGTTGTGCTCAAGTGCCCTCGCCACCTCCGTAACATAAAGCAATGCATACATTGAGAAAGGGAGGTAAAGCTGAAGCAAGGATGAGCTTAGACGGGACCTGATGGGTAGGGCAATGACAGGAACAAATTTGAGATAATGCAACAGCTTCATGGCTTTGTTGACACAGCTGCTACCTCGGGGATCACCCCTAGGTTCGACACACAGTGGCACAGATCAGGTCGCCAAGCTGTGAGCAACGTAGAGGGCTGCCGAGCAGACAGAGCTAAAAATGCATGAGGCACGGGCCTATGCGTGAGGAGCTAACGGGCATCTCGTCTAATGTAGGGGTCAAGGCAAACCTGATGCTTTAAGAAGCTTCTTTGCATTCCTTTCAACCTACCAAGAGGTGAAGAGGATGTGTCATCATGCTAAAACCTGGTCAGATATTAATCACATCAACGTTATCGTCTGTGATGCAGCAAAGGCACCGTTGGCTTACCTTGGAAAATCTGAGTTGGACATCAGCAGCTGTTTCAAACTTTGGCAAGTCCAGAACCAGTACAGAGTATACATATATATATCTATATATATATGTATAATTTAGTTTGCCCCATAACTGTTTTTAAAACTAGCTTGGATGGTGCAGCACAGTGCTGTAGCCTTCTCATCACTTCATTCCCATGGGGGACATTTTGCAGGGAGAAAATAATTAAGTCAAATTCCTGTAGATTATTCAAAACCTATGTCCCTATGGGTGCCAGAGCAACACTGAAGTTTTAGGGTGAAGTTCTCAGAGCCATCACTTGCTCTTTAAAGCGGACAGGGCTGGGCAAAATATATGGGTGTCCTGGTTTCAGCTGGGAAACTGCATAGGATGATACTACCAGAAAGGAAGCATTTCAAGTGGTTGGTAATTATATATCCAGGATGTCTAGTAAGACATTAATTGGTAACTGTACTTGTAGATTTTGCTGATATCTTTCTGGTGTTCTGGACAATGGTGTTTTTGCAATATCTGAACATACAACATTTAAAAAGTTGAGAAAACCCTATTTCAGAAGTTTGCCCATTCTACATCAATATCAGATTAAAACAGAATTGGACCTTTTGGTGGGAGGGAACTGAAAAATGCCACTTCCATTTGACTATTTCTAGCAACACTGGGTGTCCTAGAGTGATCGCACTGGTAGGGGTACACATCCCACATTAAAATAGGTCTCTTGCCACCCAGGAATTTGTCTTCCCTGAGAATATAACTCATATTCTGTGGCAATTTTTCCCTCTCTACCAGAACTGGACAGACAATGGATTTTCTGTTTGTCTAGAATCCTTCTTTTTTCACTTCATTTTAAAACTGCCTGGAAGAAAACCAGGTAGTGGCAAGGCATCCTACAATCTTTTGAGGACAAAAGCTTGGGTTAATTGAAACATTTCATTTAACTAAAGCAGAAATGTGTTCCTCTGATTTTTGCTTTTTAATTTCATTCTACATGATTTAACAGAATATGCATTCAGAGGGAGGGAAAAAATAAGAACAAAAGTCATTTGGAAATGAAGAATGAAAATGTTATCTGCTGGAAAGGTCAGAGAGGGAGTTTCATCTCTACTGGAACATAGCACTCTTTTTTCTGTTTTCCAAGAGATATTTACTCAAAATCCACAAAATGTTCCTTCATCAATGAATCTACTTAACACATTCCACATCAACACCTGCAGTATAATCATGTCACAGGAGGAGACAACTACTCATTTCTTTACTAGGGGGCAGAGCCTAGGTGTTTTTATTGAGGACACTGCTAAGCCAGGACAATAAAATAACTGATTTAGCCAGTTAAACCTGTTAACACGCATTGGTTTGTCTAGACTAGGTTTTATCGTGAACTAGCAGACTCTGTACATCGTCCAGATTTGCTCTTCAAAGGGTTGTGTGACAGGAAGCTAGAAAACATCTCCCAGGTTGTCACCAATTCAGATGACAGCAACAGTGGGGAAGTTTTGCACGATTTCTTTGTGTGCAAGGGCTTTGATTGCAATGTGTGACTTCCATTCTAATTTGGTGTTAACCCACAAAGTGTAATTTGCTAAGTAATCTGCAGTGGAATGAAATTACTTAGACTGGTGTTTACCCAGTGAGACTCGCAAACCCATCCCAGAGAGAAGGGACGGGCACCTTCTGTGGCTTCCATCTGCAACCAGCCATTCAAATCGCTGGACAAAAAAGTGGGCTCTTCTGCATAAAGGGAAACACAGAAGCTTGATTTTTGACATGCTTCCTTACATCTCACATGGCTGTTGGACGTGAACATGACCAGCAAATGACAGTATGTCATTGATGAGCTTCCCAGGAGATTAACTCTGTCAACGAACTGCAAAGAGCTTGCTCCTACTAGAAATTATAAAGTGAAAATAAACCAGTTCAGTTCTTCCTCACTCCCTTTAACACCCCAAAATCTCTAACACTTTTCTCTGTGGGCCTGAGGGTGCTTTAAATCATCCAGAATTCTTACAGCTCATCAAAACCATCATGAGCTATTACAGGCATTATGCTGCAGTTGAAAAAATACTTATCTAAAAGCCTTGCATATTGCTAACAAATAATTGCCTTCCTTTTGCTTTTAGATCATGTAATTCGGGGTGTTTCTAGAATAACTTTAATCTTGTTAATTTTCTGGCTAAGGAGCAGGCAAAAAAGCTCGGCTGAGGTTCCACTTTCTGCAAAAGCTGAGACTACACCTCAAAGCTGAACAATGGGTCTTAACTTCAGAAAAAGAAAGGAACAATTGAATGGTCACTGCTTTTAGGGATCACAAATTTCAGCTGAGCTTTATTCACTTCGGCCTTGGGAAACTGCAGACAGAACTACAGGTTGAAGGAAATGCTTCCTGGCTATTCAATGGCTAGCACAGTTGAGACGACACTGAAGATCGCCCCTGGAAATAGCAAGTTTTACTCAGAGATTTAAGCATAAGCAAGTATATATTTTATGCAAACACACAAATACATTTTGAGCCTCCAATATCATATTACATACTAGAGTAGCAATGCACATTTCTTTGGTTTCTGCTGGCATCAGCCAGTGTCATTCTTCCATGGAATGATGTTGCTCAGGTGGCTATGCCATTTCCAGCAGTTGGAACATGATACACGTGTGATGTTTTCTAATGGCTGTTACAACAGACATAGGTTGAGGAGAGCTGGATCTTTTTCTTAGACCTGCTATTGCTGTTTGGAGATACCCTGGACAAACCACTTCCCCTCGGTTTGCCCAGACATCAACTGGAAATGATGACGTTGACTTTCATATGGCCTCCTAAAATCTTCTGTCAGGTGAGCCTGGCGGTTCGCATCCTCTCATGCTGTAAGATTTGCATTGAAAAAGAACAGCACCTGGCTCATTTGCCTAAAACAGGCTGAAAAGCATTTATTCCAGTGACTGAGCCAGGAGATCAGAGAGGAACTAATTTCCAGCAGGCTGCACTGAACAGGGGAGTGTATGGATCTGCCACCCACACGGGAAAGTCCCACAGAAGATGCCTGTTCACATCTCTTCATGAGAGGATGTCTCCTTCATGTCCATGTCAGCTAATGCTCGGTCCTCAGGTGTTTCCACCTGAGCCCGTGGATCGGAGTCACAGCACAAGTAAAAGCTGCAGACCTGTTTTTTTTCCCCAGGTTGGCAAAGAGCTCCATCTCACTCAACGCTATTAGGAGTTTGTGAATGAAAGGTTGTGCGGGCTGGGAAAGAGCTGGAGAGACAATGAAGTGCGTGGGATGTGCAAGGACGACGAAGAAGAAAAGTTGCAGTGGGAAAATAAGGGAATAGAAAAGAATGAGAAAACAGCAGTGAAGGAAAGAGCTGGGGGTGAACAGGATTTGCACAGCAAAAAGGAGACCAAAAGGAAAAAAAAGGTTGAGTGGAGGTGAGAGGAAGGTGCAGAGCAATGGGTACAGTGAAAGCAAACCAAAACTGAGCGCAACAAACTTGGCCAAATGAGGATTGTGTCAGTGTAAAATCCTTTATTTCATCCCCAAATTATTGCTGCGTTTCACAGCAGGGCTCTTTAACCCCTCTACTTAACCTCACCACATTTTTCTTTACAGTAACATTTATAAGACCAGTATAATTTGAAATAAAAAAGCCCAGAAAGTTCAAACATGTTGAAAGTATCCAAGTGAAATGTTTCAGCATTTCGGAACCAAAAGTTTTCACTTGTAATACATTGAAGCATGGGGACACTTATTAGTTGCCCCTGACTTTCACCCATCTTTGTTTTCTTACATTGCTTCATGGAGGAAACTATTCATCCATGTAGGCTTAATTTCTCACTTAATTGTGGCCATCCTGAGCATCCTCTTTTAAAACAAGCTTGTATTAATTTATTATCAAATAGAAATATTAATGTCTCTACACACACACCTCTATCCAAAGGGCTAAGAGGAGGGACAGAGGCAGTCCTGTTTTAACAGGGAGCAATGGGAGGTCTGCAAAACTGCTCTGTCAGGACAGTGTCATCTGACACAGGGATGGGTGTCACATTGGCCGCTGTTAATTACAGGGCAGGGTAAAATCCAGGCTTGGTAAAACCCCCTGAACACATATTACAGCGTGATAAATGAGGTGCAATTGGACTAAATGTCTGTATTGACACTAGCTAAGTAAACAGGGCCATGGTATGGGACAAAGTAATGATACATGTTTCTCCACACCATTTAACTATCAAGATGCTTCCTGGCATAGATTTAGTCTGAGTCTAATGTCTCTTAAAAAAAAAAAACAAAGTTGTAGTTTAGGAGTTAAAACAATCTGGAAACCTTTCCTGAAAGACAGTTGGGATTAATCTACTCTGTTTTATGGAGAAGAGTTAGGAGCATGGAGTCAGGCTGTGCCATCCCAACTGGAGTTAGGGCCAGAGAAGAGCTCCAGGTCTTTTAATTCTCTTATACTGATTAACCAATGGGACACAGCTGAAAACGGCCATCCTTGGGGGGAAGGATGCACTTTTTTTTTTTTTGCCTGAGGAACGTTTCTTCTGTCTAAGCCTGTACTGCAGTCCTAACCCAGACTGTGCGTTTTGACCAGATCCTGACCCTGTGTCTGAAGAAAACCAAGGGGAGGGCAACCCATTCCCTCCACCCCATGCCCTGCTTTCCTTAGGCAGGGAGATACGCTCTGGGTGTCCTGGTGCAGACATCTGCAAGTGAGGGTGGGCTTCCCTGTGGCATCACCTGATGAGGATGCTGTTGAAACATAATCCCTGGAGATGCTTTTAGTGCGAGAAAAGCAAAATAGTTAGGGAAGAAGTCTTGGTGGAGAGCCAGGATATACACTCTGTGCTCTGAGTGTTGCCACTGCAGGAGGAGATGAAGAACAAAATGCCTGCTTTGAAGAATCACCGTATGTTTTCTAGCGCACTTCTGTTTGACCTTTACTTTCAATCCTCGCTTGTCCAAGCAAATGATGTTTTTGCTAGTCCCTGGGGTTGCTGTGGAAGATGAGTTTCACCACGATCACCTCTTCAATCTCTTTGGGGAGCACGGGCACAGGCCAGCACGTGGTAGGCTGAATCCCTGGTGGGAGTGAAGCAGTGACCTCAATTAGGCCAATTTATAGCCTTTGAAGAGCTGCTTCAGGATGCTTGGCACCATCTGGGCTGTGCAAAGTTTGCAGGGTTAGCAGGCTGCACAATCGATTGTTCTCCATCCAAACTGACATGTAGATTCTATATGCCTCCCCAGACACAATACAGTCAAAACTTCAATGTACTTCTCTACTCCATCACCACCCTTTAATTGCCTTTTAGTTCGTTATTGGCTACTTTATTGCACTCTCACAAAACCAAGAAACTTCTCCAGAGTAGTACAGGGCAAAAGTTGCATACTGTTGAAATCCCTTCTTCTACCTGAACGTTGGCCCCTTGATGACAAACACAGTCGGCCCAGTCAGGCCCAGACAGATCAGAAGAATAAAGGGTCTTTGCATCTCTCTCTGTTCATAATACCCAGAGCTGAGGAGATTCCTGAAGTGTCACGTCTCCCAGTGTGGGACTGTGCCAAACGCCTGCTCCTGTCAATGTGGAGGTACTGGAAGTGTTGCTGCCCCTCTGGAAGCACGTCTGTCTCAGGACATGAGTTAGATGGGGGGGTGAGACACACATACACAGAAAGTCTATGTCCAAATGAAGAAGGAAAAGTCCCATAGCTGCTGTTGATGAAATTGCCATGAGGAATCTGTACAAGCTTCAGCAAGATATAATTATGTGCAAGAGCTTGTAGAGGAGGCACCATCAGGAGCTTAATTCATATGGAAGTGTGACTTGGAAGTTTTTAAACATATCGAAGAAGCAAGCGGACATGCCCTTATTCAGAGTGAAATCTGACCCAATTTATTTCAGTTTAATTCTCTTTCGGATTGAACTGAGAAGTCTTGAGCCCACGGCATTTGTGAACATGAGCTGGCAGTCGCATGCAACAGTAAAATCAGTTGTAGGTCACAACCTAAAATCTATTGATCTGAGTTGGGTCCTAACTGAAAGCCAGACCATGCAGAGCCACAGAAGAGCCTGTGCTAAATATTCCTGAGGTCTGGACCCCCATGGTAGCAACCAGACTTGAGGAGAATTTTTTGGCTGTTAGAGGAAATACGTAATCGTCGCTTGGAAATTGACAGAGTGACTTAGTTAACTGGGTTACTTTGGCAGAGGTGGCAAGAAAAGTGCCACACAGTGGGTTTTTGTGGATTCATTAGACCACTTGGAAAGCTCATTTGGATTTTCTTAAGTTTCCATGTGCGCATTTTCTAAGGGAAAAAAAAAAAAAAAAGCGCCTGATATAAGTGGGATTAACTGTTAAGGAACTTTTCTGCAAAATTCAAGCCCCAAAATGATAAAGCCAACAACCAGACACTGAAATTTTGCAGAATGCTTCCCTAACAGAGAATCTAATTCAAGAAAATCCACGTGAACTTTTCAAGTGGGTTAATGAATCCATTGTTTCCCAAATTTAAGCACCTAAAGTATAAAATCAATGCAAAGCCGCTGAAATCCAGGTTGTTCATTCTGGCATTTATAAAAAATTTACCTAGAAGTAATAATGATTAATAGATGGCTGAATACATATTTCGCCAGCTGTTTCTGAGTCAAACTGGCTTCTTATAACCGTGGAGAATAATTGAATACACTTGTTACCCATGTGTTTATAATATTTCCATTGTTGTAACTGGGTCACTACAGTGCTCAGACGAAATCATGTTTTAAAAACAAGCTGTGTTCAAGTTGGTAAAAGGGAAATGTTGACATCAAACCTCAGCAGAATGTACTTGCTAACAATGAAGTAAACAAACTGCATGACACACTGCTGCCCAGCACTTGCATAAGCATGTAAGAAATTACTTATTGGGTCAGACCTCTAGTCCTTCTAGCATAGGATTCCCTTTCCAGCAGTGAAATTTGGACTTAGGGGTTAGAAGGTGCCATGTTGGGGGTTGAAAAAGTTTGGCCACTTTCTGCAGTCTATTCCCTTGTTACTCCCCATGTATCCACAGCTGCTGTATTAGAGAAGGTAGAGAGGACACCTCTGCCAATTCCTTTTTGTATCTGTTTTGAGTAACTATTGCCCTTGAATTTTCTTGTCTGCCTCCATTGCCTTGTACAGCAGCGAGTCCCATATTTTGTGGGCTGGATTAAGAAGCAATTTGGCCTGTTTTCTGATCTCCTACTAATTTTGTCGAAAACCAGTTGCCCATTTGGTTTATCAGACATCTTCCTGATTTTGTAATCCTCAGCCTCATCCCCCACTTCCCCAGCTTTCTTCTCTCCAGACTGAAGAGCCGTCTTTTTAGTCTCTCCTCTAAAGACAGCTACTCCACCCTCTTGATTATCTTACTTGTTTTTATCTGGATCTTCTCTTACCTCCACTGGGTTTCCTCGAGAGACAGAGGCCAGAACTGCACAGATTACTCAATGCGTGAGTGCATCAAAATTCCGTGTAACAACAAAATTACTCCCTCTGTCTTGTTTTCAAAAACATTCTTGGTGAGGACCAGCATTTTGTCGGCATTTTTGGCTGTCGTGGCACACAAAGCCGGTGATTTTAGAAAACTCCCAGTGAGGACTCCAAGATACCTTTCCTGGGTTTTAACTGACAGTTTTGAGTACAGCAGCATGCAGGTATGGTTGAGGTTGCTTTTTCCCTAGGCACATGACATTTATTTGTACTGATATTCATCCACCACTTTGCTGCCCACTCATGCGATCCTGTGAGGTCCTTCTGGACCTCATCACCATGGTATTTCCCCCCCCTCTTCCGAGTGACTATTCAGTCCTAGTTTTCCTTTTAAACAGATATCAGCCCTTGAAAGAAGCTATTCTCCAATCCTGTGGCATATTATATTTTTTAATAACTCTTTGTGTGGAGGCTTTTTGGAAGTGCAAACGTAGTTTTTCCACTGGATTTCCAGTGGACTCTTACCCTCACTGAACTGCAGCTGATTTTCCTTTACAGAGCCATGTTGACTATTTCCCAGCAGTCCATATTTACCCTACACTTAGTGGTCTTATTCTTTACTGTAGACTTTACTGGTTTGCCAGGGAGTCACAATGTAATATCTCTCTATAGAGAGTCTACTGCTTGCTATCCCGTCTTTTGTAGGTGGGAATTAGATTAGTTATTTCAGTCTTTGGGAACAGTGGCCACTTGTAATGAGGGGTTATACACCTTGGCCAAAATTTCATATGTGAGTTCCTTCAAGCCTCTAGTCCAGGTGATATGTGACTTGTTTAATGTACGTTTATCAGAAGCTAACAGGTAATCACCGATGAGAAAGTGGGACTGATATAGATCTTTTTCCATATTATTTGCATATCTTCTGGGTTGGCCAGCAAGCTTGAACACAACGGGTCACCTTGACCTTAACCTGAATACCAGTACATTGATTATTTAGTAGACACTCATAAAACTGGTTATAAATTCATCCATAGTGAACATGGGGGATTTCTTTTTTTCATTTCAATACATAATAGTTCCAAATAAAAATCAATTTTAGAGGGATGAAAATCTTTCCAGAATTAGGTTGAATTTAGCAGGCATTTTAGCCAAAAAAATTGCAAAATGGTAATGTGGGAATATTTTTCCAAATGTCAGTGTATTTCCCTTTGACATTTTCTAAATGAAATGTTTCATTTTGGAAATGCCAAATCCCTTTGTTTTGACATTTTTCTAAGTTAAACCTTTTCACCCTTAATTTCAAAATGGCATTTTTTAATTTGAAAAATTGACCTCCATATAAAATAAATGGTCAATCTTTTTATAGCTTAAGTAACTTGAAGACAATCCAAGCACTTCATTCTGAGTCAAAAGAAATAGTTTAGATCTACCTGCTGTGCTGTTTTACCTTTTTTTCCCCGCCTTGGGAGGGAGCAGTGGTAATGGAGGGGATTTTCTTTTTTTCCCACACCGATTTTTGTGTCAATTCTCAGTTTTTTTAATCGCTCCGTTCTACCTGCAATATGCAGGTAGCACAGTTTAAGAGAAGTCCCTCTGAAAATCTCAAGCAATGTAAGATGACATAACACTACTTGACATAACTCTTCCTGAGATTGCCAAGAGAAGAACGATATACAAAAGCCTGATTAGGGGGTCAGTGTGGCTCCAGACAACGATACATCATTTAGGACAGAAGCAGGGCTGGCTGGAGGAGCTATCAAAATCTTCACTCCTCACCTGTAGCCTTTTCTGGACCTCTGTCAGGGCAGATGAACTGCTGACAGCTGAAGCAATTCCCGTCGTGAAGCCAGTTTGCCCTCATAATTTTCTTTTTTTCCCTGTCAGACATATAACAGTGCCGCATAAGGGGAACTGTGGGTTTAATTAGCCATTGAGACGCGCAGGTAGTAATAACCGCTCCTGCGGCATCATCCCTCTGACACCGAGTTTCCTGTTCCTCTGTTCCCAATCACAGCTGATTGCAGAGTGGGCTACCTACTAATTGGGAGTGTCTCTCTCATTATGTTTTAACAATCGTATGCCTCCTACTCTCACCTGAATCACTTCCAAAGGCAGCCCGCATCTGCGACAGCACTCCTTTTTTGGGGGGGGGTTGGACTCCGATGCCCAAACTTCTCTGTTGTGGTGAGTCAGAGAAGAGGAAGGGGCTGAATTGCTTCCTTTTACCTTCAGTTAAGGGACAAACCAGTAAAAAAATTGCTGAAGATGTAATTACGGAAATGCGTTAGTCATAAAGAGGTGCTTTGATTAGACCTTTTGCTAGAAATCATGTACTTTTGAAGTAGGAACTACTTCTATGAATCCCTGATGTAATTAGCTCCCTGCAATGCCTCCACAAGGAAAGCAACAAAACAGTTGCAAAGGCAGCCAAACCAGTCCAGAGCTGGGTTTCCACCACCTACCTTCAGCTCTCAGCATGCCGCACTGAGCTCCCTATTTTAATAACCCCCAGAGAACAAGTCAGCAGAACGTAGGACGTTGTTTGTCTCACCAAGTGTGGGTGTTGAATGGAGATTATGTCCCGAATTTCACTCACCCCATTGCCTTGCTCTTCAGAGACGGAGCAAGGAGCCGCCGGTGATATTTTCAGATGGAAACTTGTTCATCAGAAACACGTGCCATAAATCACACGAACCCACCCTCGGTTTCCTGAGGATACCTGTCTTGGGGCTTAGCACCGACGTGGACGCTCCGATACCAAGTCAGGGTGGTGAAGGTATGACCCGTCTCACACCTCTCTCTTTTATTAAGCCACACATTTCACTGAAAGTTAGGAATACTTGAATAACTCTCCCTCCTGACAAATTAAGTTGAAATTGTCTGCTGGCTGTGTAATTTATTAAGGAAGAACATACAAACAGGGAGGAGAGGAAAAATGGCGTACGAGAAAATAAACACGTGCCGAGTGATCACGAGTAGTTTAAATTTAGTTTTCTTAGGATTTCAGGCAAGAACAAGCAAACAGAGGAAGACTTTCTTTGAAGTGTCTGATAGTTTAGCTTTTTCACAGGGGAAAAAGAGAGGTATTTAATTCATAGTTATGATATTAATTTTGTCTTAAATTTTTAATCAGCCCTTGTCCTTTCCCTTGAAAAATGAATGGAAATGAAAGAAGTAGCACTGGCAAAATGTAATAAAAATCACTTCAATACCACTCCTCTTTCCTTGAATTTCCATGGCAAACGAACAGGCAGCATGAAGTTAAAAAGTGAGAAAACAAACCTCTCAAAGAGAAGTGAGAATGTACAGCTTTTTAAAAGCAAAAACAAGCTGCAAAAATCTTCATTAAATTGCTGGTTGAAATGTTTTTCATAACAAACTGGAAAATGTCACTGAAATGAGTGTGATTTAGCTAAATGTTTACATTTTCCTGGAACTTGCTTTTTTCAATGATAAAAAAATCCATTGCACTGTTTTCTGTTAACAAGTGTAATAATAAGACTAAACCCTCTTGAAATCCAAGAGTGGGAGTGGGACAGTCTGCTTTAGAGAAGATCTTACACACTGAAGGAGGAATTGAGAGGCATTCCTCAAATTACACCATCTGCAAAATGTCCTTGCTTCTTATACTTTGCTGACAAAATAAGATTTGTTATAAATCTAGAAGATAATATGGTATAAAAAAAATTGTCCTTTTTTTTTTTTTTCTGCAGGAAACCAGGAGGGAAGCAGCCAAAACCAGACGTGTGTTCTGGTAGACATAAAATAGAAATTTCAATCAAAGGATCTTGGGGATAAATGAATAAATAAGTATGGTCATGTCACCTCAATATCATGTGATATCAACTACTTGAACCTGGACTTAAGCAAACAGATTTTCTCAAAGAGGCCATTCTACCTTGGGAAGGTCTAGAAAAAAGTATATGGTTGTTTATTATTATTATTATTATTATTATTATTATTGCCTTTCATTTTGTTGCTGAGATGGCAATGAAGATGGATTGAGGAGAGAAATAATGTTCAGGTTACACAAGCAAGCTCCATTTTACAGTAAATGAAAGAATTTCCGGATTATTCAATGAGAAAGGCATTTAGCAGAGACACTGATTCAGCTGAGGAGACAGTTTATCATTAAATGCATCACTAATAATATGTTTTGGTGTTCTACTTTTTTGTAGCAAGTCCCCATGCTGCAAAACTATTGAGCGCCTGAGAAACAACTGTTAGACTATTAAATCTCCTTAGCGATAAAGCTGATTTGAGCCACCCGACACACAACAAGGCCTCCCTCACCCGAGTGTGTAGGAAATTATAAAAGACAATACAGAGACGTTGCATTTCCCCTCTTAATCCTCGAGGCCTCCATCTTCAGCTATCTGCTCCAGTCTAAAAGGCTGAAAAGCAGCTTAATTTTGATTTTTCATTCCCTCTCTCTGTGGAAACTCTGCCTTGCTCTGTTTTGTTCCAGCATTGCTACTCCAATGCTAACACTGAAAAAAATGGTGGTAAAAAATTTGGCATTTCCAGTTGGTAACAGCTTAGCTGATAGAGCCTTTTGGGTAGAGTATTTATTAGAGGCACAAGCCCAGCAATCAGTACGCAGCAGCAGCATGTATTCATGACTGTCTCATTCCCCCTTCCCAGCTCCCTGAATATTGATCACATTATAGTTTTTCTGCATCCACCGTTACCTCCGGTGAGGAAAAAACCTGCTGGTATCCCTTTGGTTATTAGGCAGTGGGAAGGAAAGACATGGATGTGTCTCCATTTGGAGGTGACAGCCTACCATACTGCATAACCCACGCACGGACCGTCAATGCTGCAGGGTAGCAACTGGCTGTAGCTCTAATTCAATGTGATAAGCAAGGCTTATGTTTGCAAAGGACGTTTGCTGGGGTGTTTTGCTAGATCCCAGTCCATCCAAGCCAAGGTGTTAGTAGCAAACCTGAGGCTCGAGCTGATGCCACTGGAAGCCAGTGCTGTTTGGGACATCCTTCCTCTACGAAAGCTAAGCGTAAGAAATGCTCAGTTCAAATGCCTGTTAGCTGAACACAAAAAAAAAGGAAATTCTGCTGCTATGTGTGCTTTGTTTTTCTTCTTGGCAAACACAGACATTAAGCTCCTGAAGTCTTCAGCTCAGACCCCCACAGAACTGGAAATGAGGGAAAAGGGAAGAGTTTTGTGTTTTGTTTTTTTTTCCTTCTCTCTCATCTCTCAGAAGAGGTGTACAAGCTGCTAAAGGAACTTACTTCTTCAAAATGTAGAACCAGATTTGGGAGTTATATAGCAATATGCTAGCTAGATCTGTAATTCATTCAGATAAACCCATTTGGAACAGAAAACTAGATCCGTAAGTGAGAAAAAAAGGCTCCTACTTTATACTGGTTGTTAGGAAATTTCAGGATGGTTGCCACTTTCTCCATTGACTGCCAGTACATAAATAACCTTGGAAAAAATCACGTAATAGTTCTGCATCTTTGCTGCCTATCATTAAAATATGGATAACAAAGCCTGCTTTTTTCCTATCCTTCATCTGCCTTCTCTTCCTCATTTGCAAATGCTAGGACATACTGACAGTCCTTGATAATGTATATAGACAATGTTTAACATCAGTCCATTTTTAATTTTCCTTGGTGTGTTCTAGATGCTATTTAATTTTATGATGGTCAATGAGCAGCAGTGCACTGACTTCCAGTGCAGTTTTGAGTCAACACAAAGGAATGTGATGGCCCCTCTTATATCTAATAAGGGTTGTGCTCACTCAAACCCAATTTTTATAGTGGAAGAAATCAATATAATTTGGAAATTCCGCCTCCTTGTCAGACACAGGTGACAGTTGGGCAAATGGTTATTTGTATGGCTGCACACATGTGCAAAAGAATTGCCTAAGTTTGTTTCCTGAGGAAACCAGGTTAGAAAACCATCTCTTGAAGTGTCACATAGCCTTCAGCCATTGACCTTAAGAGTTCAGGAGACGTGACTTTCACTGGAGAATCGCTGAGATTCTTTAATGCTGCCTAAAGTTCATTACTGGGGATTTTTTTTTTTTTTTTTTCATTGACCAGGTTGTAGAAAGAGCTCTTCTATATACTAGTATTGATGGAGAAGATTAGATATAACCTAAAGTTAAAAGAGAAAAAGAGTGAGTCAAAAGAAACCTGTGCTGGAAATTAAATATCCTATCATCTCTGTAAATGATATCCATTAAATCTCTGGCCATGATAGTGGACAAAACAATAAAAATACTAATCTTTACATTCTGGGGGGCTCATTGCAATCAGGAAATCCATCAGAGGAGCTGCTTTCTCATCTCCTGCTGTCTTTTTGCACATAAAAGCTCATATTTCTCCTGTCTGGTGTTACATCATGTCCAGCACCCCTATGCCAGAAGATCAGCAAATGAAACCTTAAATTGTTTTCTCTTCTCACTGGTTAATGCATTGCATTGCTAATTGGTCTTGTTTGTTGGGTAGTAGGCTGGTTTGTTTAAAGGTTTTGTTGGACATGTCCTTTTAAATATTTGCCAGATTTTTGGAAGGGATTATGCGTTTAGTTGATTTTTTTAGTTGTTGTTGTTTTTCAGGCTGCCATATTTCCTTCTCACGTGGCCTTACTGTCTGTTATCAATAAACTAACTTTCTCATGAGATATTTTTCAGTTAAATTGCTTAGGAAATCTAGGACTAGGGGATAGGAAAGTAGTAAAAAATAAAAAAAAAATCAGTTTGACATGAATAAACATAATTCAGCAGCTCTACTAGTTGAGAGAAAGAAATTACGAGTCCATCTGCTACCTCAATTGGGATGCAGGAGAAATGTCACGCTGTGACTAAGGAAACTCACAAAGAAGTTGCCAAGAGGTTGATTTTACACGTGCTCTGGGGGGGGTTACCAACCCTGCCACTAACAGAAACAAGCTACTAGGTTAAAAGGGCTGATCGTCTGCTCCGTGGTAGGAACACCATTTCCTTCCCGGCACTTCTGCCTGCCTTGGAGGAACAGTACTCAGGTAATCAAGTATTCAAGTAAATAAGCAAGCAGCTTCCCCAGGCAAATTGCTGGCAATCCAAACAGAAGGCAGTGCGTTGCTCCCTTCTCTTGTTAGAGGATTACATGCTGTTCGTTCTTACAAGGGTGATTCTCTGCTGACACAAAGTAGACTGGAGAGTCTTCCCTTTCAGGAAGGAATGAGGAGGGAAAGAAAAGCGTATGTGTTGTATTATTTATCTGTTTTCTTTTTTTCTTTTTTTTTTATAGTGTATTAAGCAAAACATTAGACAGAAGGAGGGATAGATGCCTCAACCCCTAGATTGATTTGCTGCTCTGAGCAGCCACTAGACTCCTTTCTCATGTCCTCTGACTATGCCCTAACAATTCTGTGAGCTGAGCACGGGAGAAGGAACAAGCCAACTCACACAAAAGTGCTCCCGAGTCCAAGTCAACCCTTGGATGCCCAGAAAATGTGAGCAAGCTGACACTCTCATTGGTACCCTGATCTTTGGTAGAAATCCACGAGCACGGTCAGACCGAATCACTTCAAAAGATTTAGTGGTTCAGATTTATATGAGCTGCACAGTGCTGCACTTCAGTGGAGTAAACACTGTGTTGTGAGTCTTATTTTGTAACAACTGAGGGCTTGAATGCTTCATTACACTGTGATTGATTCTGTCTCCAGCGGTGGGGGCCAACCTCACAAGTCAAGATGCTTCTTTGACATTGCTTAAACTGTCTGGACATCTCAGGTCTACTGAGCTGGTGTTCATGTATTGCGTGAACGCAACTTCTGAGGCTTATTTTTGCTCCCACTACTGGAAAGACCATAGGAATGCAAGCTTTACCATGCTACTTTGGTTTCCATAGGTCTAAGATCAAGAAATAAATACTACAAGTGTGAAAAATCACATTGCATTGCTGCAGAAAAGTGAAAAGAGGAAGTTGTAGACATGTAGGTGTCTTAACTGGGAATGAAATGCCACCTTTACTCTGGAATGGCCAGTGGTCTGTGAGTTTAAAGGGAGGAAATCGCCACCATATTATTTTTCATCTATGCCATTCTGTAGTCGGTAACAGAAAATAAAGCATCAAAGGGCCAAACGGGACGTGAAAGTCACAGCATGGTCTTCCACTGAGGTATGACTTATCCAGCATAAGAAGGGAGCAGAGAAGAGACATTAATTCTGGACGGGGAGCTTTGCTGCTCCCCATCTCGAGTCAGGATCGATTCAGCTCCCAACCTTTCCAGCCCAGCATTGTAAGTATAGCCCATTTGCTTTCAAAAGGACTGTGTATTTGTTGCCCCGTGACTGACATAATACCAAGCCTGATGCGATCCATGAAAATCTGCAGGCAGATGGATCCTTTCACAAGGTTGCCATTTCTAGAGGGTTGTTTTTCCCTGCAGTGCTGTTTTTCTTCATTCTAATCCAGTGCCAGAGCTGCTTTGGCTTTGCCAGGCATCTTAAGAATATCTCAGAACAGTTGTTCACCGTTGAAACTAAAGTTGCTCTGTGTGGTCTGTCACAGCATTTTCTTTTCCTGGGAGCACCCTGGGAAGCAGCTGGTTGCCCACAGTTACAAAACAAACAAGCAAACGACAACAAAAAACTCTCCACCAAAAAGCCCCAAACAAATGAAAAACCCGGAGCCTGTTTTCCAGGAGCTGATATCGTTCTCTGTTTTTAAAGGAGCTGATATTGTCCTCAGGTAGGTTCTCTCACATTGTCCTCAGGCTAAGGATATATGTATAAGGGAACACATGGTACAAAACAATCTGAGCTGCCTTTAAAATTGAGCATCAGCTCACAAAACGTGACCTCATTCTGGATGTAGCTGGACTTGTACTGATGACTGAGAAAATCCCTCCTGTTTCTTGTTCTGACTTAAGTAAAGGTGTGAATTTAATGTGAAATCATTAAACAAACCGAACCTCTACTTATACACAGACATTGCATCTTAATGCTCCTTAGCTTTTGTCATTTGAATTCACTTGTTTCCACCAATAGTTTGGCAATGAGTTTGGGCTCTAAGATTTCCAGAAGGCTTCAATGAGGAGAATTCGTCTGGCATCCCTCTGTAACGTCTCTTCTTCATGGGCCTGGAGGAATGCTGACCTTCATGGGATGCTGACAAAGGCAACAATGAAATCCTGGAGGTATCATTCAATATTGCCAGGAAAAAGCCAACACTATGGCATGGCGTACGTGGTTAAATGATCCAACAACGATCAAATTTGAATGAAGCCATACAGCTTTCTCAGACTCGGTCTCTTTCATTAATTTGTTCCCATTACTTGCTCACAGATTAATGGAACAATATAGCCATCTAAATTTTATTTTTAAATGCCTGTTCAGGCTATTCACAGTTCAGCATCCTAGAAACCCATCTTCATTTGTCCATTTATTAGTGAGATTACTGGCAC
This sequence comes from Aviceda cuculoides, assembly GCA_035590195.1. Lineage (NCBI taxonomy): Eukaryota > Metazoa > Chordata > Aves > Accipitriformes > Accipitridae > Aviceda > Aviceda cuculoides. Next base: position 52,204,890 of record JAVJGG010000029.1, on the reverse strand, counting down.
AGATTAAATGCATCATCATTGTAAGGAGCAGGCTACAGAAGACTGATTGAATATAACTGCTTTATTATTTCCTCAGTTCTTTCATATGGCTTCCTACTCCTTCCAAAGCTTTTCCATATACCCTGGATCCTCCATAGCAATGCCTCTAAGTCCTCTCATCCTCCTTTCTTACATAGAAACATGGTCAAATCTACTTATGGCCTCTTTCTACTCAGCGTGCCACCAGCCAAATTCTGCCTGTGCTGCAGCTAGTCAGCTCTCCACCGTGTTTAATGGCCAGCTGGACCCTGTCTTTTGGTTGTGAAACAAGCCAATAGTATCCACTGTCTCATAGTTTCAAGTGGACAAAGCCAAAAGCCTTTGGAGGTGATGCACATAGCCCACAGAATTGGTCTACTGTAGGATTTAAATACTTTTAAGTAAGTCTTCTGCTATTCCATCGGTCAAATTTAGTTGAACTTGGCAAGTGGATGCAAAGCTATTTGGGGATTTGGAGGGATGGAGGACAATGCAGATAGATCTACAGCAAGATGGTACAACATCAGGAAATCAAACTAAAGATGAAGAGATAAAGGTATTAGAAGGAACACAGATCTTCATGCTGTGAGATATAAAGCTCTACCTTTTAGTCTTCAGGAAAACACTATCCTTAGGAGAGGATAGATTATTTAAGAACTATTTCCAGTTCAGTCCTTTAACCTTCAGCTTGGAAATCTGGATCCGGTCACCACAGAGAGAAAAGGATGTGGGTAGCTGGATGGAATAAGTTAATTAATTCCTGGGCTCCTGTTTTTTTGCCAAGGTTTTGTTTTACTGCCAGACCAGGTGAGTTGCAAACTGATGCCGGAGGAAACTGTTTCTGTTTACCACTCCTTAAAACCAATGTGGTATGCTGGTAATAAGAATCATGATCTGATGGTGCTGAGTGTCTGCCAGCTGTTTTCCTCCAGGGAAGAAGAGCAGGTTGAGACATACCGTGGATTTTATGCCAGAGTCTCCACACAGCTCGGTAGCGTGGTACAGACCACTGTGGGGACATAGAGTTTGCTTGCTGATGGTGCATTGTCACCACTTACCATGAACTCCAGCTGCATAAGAGGATGACATTTTCCTTTCTCTGGCTCACCCCACTCCCTCTCATTCCTGATGTGTTTGCAATCAGCTTTAAAAACTCCTGGAGTTCATCAAAGGACACCTGCCTCTGATGGATTCTCCAGGAGAAGTAACTCTCAGACTATTATGTTGACATTTGAGGGAAGAAACAATCTCTCAGTACACTCCCCATGGTGCTTCTGTTCACATTTGAGCATTCCCAGGAGTGGATTGATTCAGAAAAATGCACTCGTAGGAAACATTTTCACAAAGGAGGGATCAAGGCCTGTTGCTGTAGCCCTCAGCCACGCTGAGTAGTGTTACCCAATGTGTTTTGCCTGGAGATGTAGAGGCTAAGTGGAAGATTATGTCTGGAAATTGTTCTGCACCAGGGGAATGAATCACTGTTTAAAAGTCAAAGAAGACTTGTTAGCTGTTTGGACTCACTTCCAGAGGATTATTTACCTCACCAGAGCATTACACACCTTCCTCAGACTGGCTTTAAAATATCTCCAGCAACACGCTTTTACCATCTCCCCTGAGAGCATCCTTTTGGCTGACAGTAAAAAAGTTCTTGATACTGCCAGGGTATGGGAACTTTGCATGGATAAAACCAGCCAGTTCAATCATTTTTCAAGAATCCAGGAGATAAGTTGTGCAATAGCTGTGTGACGCACTGTGCTTTTTGTGCATATTAATATGTGCTAGCAGTGCAAGCAAGTCCTGTTGGCTGTTTGGCAGTGCAAACATCACCATCAGAGCCATCACCTTTGTGCCCCGCATTACAAGAAACTCCCAGTTCTAGTCAATGTACATATCCTTGGGAAGCAAACATAAGGGAGAGAAAGGGATAGCTTAATGTGAAAAAGATTTGTCCAGTGCCTAGGAAAAAAGCTTAAGCTTTAAACCAGCCAAGCTCCATTTCCTGCCAGAAGCAATGTGTGTAAGTCAAAGTCAAATATCTATTTGCTTGAGGTTCACCATACAATTCCGATCTATTGATCAGGCACGTTTTTACAACTACAATGAGTTGAAGTGGTCTGCTGGCATGGATCCTGAGCAAGGCTTGAGTTCACGTCTTGGTCAATATGGAGCTGACCTTCTTATTTGCTTTGTATTCTTACCCTGTCTTAACTCCATGGAGTAAAACTCTTCTTTTGACCATGCTTGGGGGCAACAGATGAGTTAACTCAAGCACTTTAAGCTGGAAATAAAGCATCAACAAGTTTGGAGGATTTTTTTTCAGTGAAGAATTCATAAACATGGTAACTATAACTAGAAATCCTGTCTGGAATGACAAGAAAGCCATCTGGTCAGCTTTATGAATTAACCTATTCACCTAACTCATATCTTTTACAATGTCAATGTCACTCTTGAAGAAGCCTAGACGGGAATCTCAAAAGGCATTGGCATGTCAATGCCAAAATTGGTCCAAAGAAGCTTCTGCAGAAGGCACTGAACTCTTCCAAAAGTCCGTATTGTCGTAGTCAGATTTTGTCCCATGACCTATTAGACTGCTGGAAGTCTTCCAGTAGGCAAGATGGGAACAAGTGACTTCAGAGTTAAATACACTAACACAAACCCCAAAGCTTACACAGTTAGTGTTCTTACCTTGCTACAGAATTCTTTCCAAGTCTTTCCATAGGCTGCTGCCACTGTATAACAAACAAAACAAAGGCAAAGAAGCAATGGACTGGGTGCAATAAAATGGGTGACTGACACTGGAAAAGCTTACATGCTTAGTAATGTTTCCTCTCAGCTCCTGAAAAACAGAGGAAAACACGAGCAGATAATCAGCCAGCAGTTAGTTAGCCTTCCTTCCAAGAAGGAAGACCAGGGCTAGAGGTACAATGACAGACAGCATTCATCTCAGGGACACCAACGAGTTATGGCCCTTTTTCTTCGATAGGATGCAAGCTCAGATTCCTTGCACAGTGTATTGGGCATTGGATGCACTAATGGAATCCGAAAATCCTACAGTGTGCTTCCTCTGGTCGGGAACTGGTACTTGGTACATACATCTGTTTTGGTGGTCTTAATATTAAGTTAGCCTGATACAATTGCCTTAATATGTCATATAGGTTAAATAAGTATTCCTCACTATTTTTGCATTGTGAGCTGTGAAGTCGTGGAACTGCTGCTGAGAAATTCCAGGTTTCAGCTTGAACGGACCTACAGTCTCAAAATAATGGCCTGCCTCAGGGCTCTGGTCTATCCCTGCTCTTCTTGGCTTCTTCACAAATTACTATAAATCAGCTATTGACAATGGACGCAGGGGCCAAGTGCACTGCTTTACTAAGTAATTCAGGAGATCACACACATGTTAACAATGATTTTTATTAGCATAGGACTAGTCATTCAGCACTTTTGGAAGAAAGGAAGAAGAAGAAATATAAGACTGAACTCTCAACTTTGTTTAATTTCTTACCCCTCTTCCCAAGAGAGTTGTTTGAAGACCCAAACTGCTTAGAGTGGACTAGCTACTTGTAGATAAAAGTTGGCAATTACCTGAGTTTCTGAAAGATCCTGCAGGCTCACCAGCCATCCCACAAGTCTCCTTGGCCTGGGAAGGACCTATGTACTGTAGGTGTTGAAGGATAGCTTTAATCTGGATAGTTTTTACAAGATCTACATGTTTTGCTTGAGCTATCTTAAGTGACAATCCAGTAAGATTTCATTAGGATTCATATATAAAAAGCAGAATAAGAGAAGGAGATTCCAGGGGAAGTCTTTTCAAGCGAACATGGGTAACAGCACAATGACAGTACACTGCTGTAGCTGATTGCATGACCATGATGATGCAAAAAAATAAAGTGCAATGACGTATTGAAAAGATCTGGGTTAAGATGACACTATTTCTGGCAATTCATTTATGCTGAAGGCGTCTGTCACATAAAAGAGAGAAATCCTGAACGTAGACTAGATAGAGCTGCCCAAAGACCTAGCTTTCATTTTAACACCCAAAGAGGTGTTTTCCAGACACTTTTACCCAAGCAACACAAAGTCTTGCAAACATCTTTGTAATTTTGTGAAGTGGCAGAGGATGAACCCAAGCGATGTCATGGATATATGGCTGAAAGGTGATGCCAACAATCTGCCATCTCAGATTTTATTTCCTAGGCTATCTGGGGGTAAAGCTCCACTGCTCTTTTCTTTGCTGTTACAGTCACATATCAACTGTGGTCAAAAATCTTTGGGGTAAAAAGGCTGTTTCCCTTCTGGATGTCCTCAAAATGCTGCATTTTGTTACTGAACGGTTAAACATTCTAATTCACACGGTTGACTTGATGAATAGAATTCCTTAATGTATGTGTGCACCTGGGAGTGTGCACATAGAGGAAATCTGGAAGGATCATAGCATGAGATGTAATATACAGTAGGACCCAGGAGAGTGAAAGAAAACTGCCTGATATTAAAAACATGCTCACTTGAATAATTTTCTATAGGACTACTTATGCTGTTAAGTCCTCATCCAATCAATACATTACTTCACTTTAAATTATGACATCTTTTTTTTTCATATGTTGTTAAGTCTAATTAAAAGGAATTAGTCACGAGATTGACAAATTTTAAGCTAACTACAGAATTACTTCATGTGGCAGTTATTAGAGAAGTCAAACATGGCAAGAGTTTTAACCAAACTGGCAAATTCAGCAAAAGTAATGTCTTGGCATCAAAATTTGTTCTTAAAATTAAGTCATTTGTTATTAGGGATATTCTTTTCTTTTTCTCAGATAACTTCTTTTTCTGTACTTTCTTTTTGGTAGGACTGGAGAATAAAGGAATTGTATAATAGTGAGTAATAAAATCTGTCATTCTTGTGAGTAATGCTTTGTAATTAGAAGAAACAAAAGTAAAGTAAGTACAATGGTGTGTGGTGTGCAGGGCTGGGGGTGTATTGTTGCATTTAAAGGTTTTTATATTAATAACGATGCTGAACTTTCAATGCTTGAAGGTTCTGCTTGAATTAGCATCAAAAGGTGCAGAGGTTTATCTGTACTTTCAGTTCCACATGCTGCCACAGCTATATAAATCTTTCACACAGAGCGAGCTGGGATGAACTCAAATCTTTCATCACTAAAGCTACAAGCTGCAAGCATGAGAGCTCTGGGAAGAAAACTCTTATCAGCTGCTAAAACCTTGACTGTCTTTGCAATCTGGACGCTAGATGGCTGAGTTCCCCTCTCAAATGTTCATGTACACTAGGTCACGCTCCACAACAGGCACCAGTGGGATTTACTATTTCCCTCTTCAGGACTGGAAATTCCCCCGAATCAACCACGCTGCTCCTGTTGTGCTTCTTTTGCTGCCGAAGCACATGAAAATACCAGCCGTTGGACTAGAAAGATTTTGCTTGCAATATTTCAGGTCCCATGTACTTTTATCAAGTCCAAAGCTGTGTTTCAGTGGGTTGGCTGACAATGCATCCTCAAGGCCACGAACATTGATTTTCTTGCATTATGGTGGGCCTTTGCTGGGTTTATCCAGAGTCGGGTGTTTTAACTGTTGTACCCTCTCTGGCTCTGGAGCAGATGGCTTTGATGGGGCCGCCCCAGGACTAGGGATTTTGGAAAATGCATATTTCCCAGCTTTGGGCAGTGAGGTGGAGGATCTGCCCCAGAACTGGGTGTGCTGAGAGCCACCTGCAGCTGCTCAGTGAAATTAGCATTCTCATTAACTAGCATTTAATGGGCTTGCTAATTGCCAGCTAGCAATGAAATGCACAGGAGTGTCATATTTGCTGAGCAACTTCTGGGATCTGGGAACTTCCAGTTCCATGGAAATGTGGATAATTTTTGCTTTCTTCCTCATTTAGGCAAAGAACATCTCTTTCAAAAAGACCAAGAAATCGTAAACCCTGATTTTCAGCTAACTCTCCTGTCTGTTCCTGTCTCAGAGATTCTAGGGAACGTGGAGTCCACCACCTCCACTTTTAAATTACCCTGAAATATAATTACTGCCACTTTTTGGAAATCCTCTCTTATTTCAAGGCTTAATTCAACTAACTTCAATTTCCAGTTATTTGATTCAGGAATACCTTTCTCTTGCAAGACTCAAAACTGTAAAAGTTGCCCTCCTCGATATCGCAGATATTCTGTTAAACTATGAAAAACTACACAATACTACTATACTTCTTATCCACTTTAATGAATTGATGTGATTTTGTACCCTGAAGTTTATATAATGTAGCCCTTTCTTTGAAAAACCTAGATGTACTATTTTAACACTTTTCTTCAAGTGACGGTGGGATGTTGTATTTTAGTAGCAGCCTTCATTATACAGCATGCAGAGACATGATTTCAATAAACAATAAATCAAATAAATACATTTTTCAGGATTGTCTTAGTGCTCTTATTAGAGGATTTCTTTAAGAACTTGTGGTACATCCATTTTGATGATTTCTAGGACGCACTCAGCTTCTTAATCCCTTCAGTTTCTTTGTTTCCAGAGGTAAATAAAGCTTTTACTTGGCTCTTTTCACTGCACTTTAGCCATTTAATGTGGTATTTGGTATCTTTGTAACGGCAACTTCTCCCCTTTATATTGACTCCACAATCCTTCTTATGTCGTATGCCAGCTTTCACTAAACAAACAAATCAACAAAAAGTAGCATTTATATATCAGTAAAAAAAAGTATTGAATAACATTTGCTCAAAATTTATTTTTAGGGTGATGGCAGCGAAAAGACACAATTCACTGAAAATAGCATTTAATTCATTGAGACAGGTTTTAATTGGTGTAGGATGTGTCTTTTTGTTTCTTTATACGGCAGCAGCTTCAATCCGGAAGGCACGTGGTTACAATCTAGTGAAACCAAAGTAGGTTATATCATCACGACTTTCTTTATCAACCAGACATGAAACCTCCTCGAAAAGTTAACAGGTTTCTTTGATGAGACCTACTTTCCAGGGAACAATGTCATCTGGTGCTATAGTGATATTTTTAACTTTGAATTTTCTTTTTTTTCATGAACTTCTGAGTTAACAGTGATTTTGTTTGCTGAGGATCAGTCTTTACAGTCCAGCGTTTAATTCCATTAAGTGTCCACCAGCCCTCAAGTCCCTTGAAAGGTCTTCAGTTTTCCAAGATGTGTTAAAATTAATGCAATTCCAAAACAGCTTCTAACACTGAATAGATTTTTCTGAGAAGTTGGAGTATCAACTTACATGCTGCAGAAGTTCTCAAATATTTCATTGCAACACCTGTGGCCTCAGTTGGTAGAAATGTTGTTACATCAGCTTAAGTCTATTGGGACATTTACTGTCACGATAGGACACACTAATATGGGCGTACTTAGAATGTTGCAACACTCACTGTGCATGCAGTGGATGTATTTTGGCTATAGGCCTGGGGATCACAAATGATGAGAAAACTTTGCTGCATCTAGGTATTATAGCCCTTTTTCTTCTACATAGAGGAATTTACGGCTACATTTTGTCAGACCAAATGTGTGTTTAGGCAGTATTCTGTCTCAAACAGTGGCTCACACATCATGCCTAGCGAAATGCAAAAGATAAAAATATACTGTTATTTCCATGATACGTTCTCTAGAGAGGGGTGGCTGAGGAAATGCTGCAGCCAGAATACTGGAATGTACTCTGCAAAATCAGAAGAGAGTAGTTATTTTCTGCTGCCATGTACCCATGAGCCAGAAGGTTAACTGCTGTGCCCCTTTCACCCCTGTTGCTTTGGCAGGTGCAGAGAGAGATGCAGTTTTCTTATTGGCACATTGGAGCTCTGAATTCCTTAATCTGTTTGCCCTTTCTGCAGCAGCACCTCCATTTGGTAAATAACCTGGGGAGGGGAGCAACGAAAGTAGTGAGGCAAAGCAAAGTTGTTACGAACCCGTTGAAATGCAAGAGGGAACTAAAATGTGAGATGGGAGAGGAAGAAGAAAAAAGAACGTCCCAGGGGCGCATATCATCGCTCAGTGGGCATCAGGTTGAGTAAGTGACAAACAAACTGTCTTCTCAAGAGCTACCAGACACTGATGCAAACAGAAAGTTAAAACAACAGCTCCTCAAATATTATAGGCAGCAGCTTTTGGTGCTTTACTGCATCTGCAGTCCTGAATATCGAGTTGAGACTGAGCATTGTCAGTGACTTATCTGCTAGAATTTTAATATTTTCTTTTTCTTTTTTTTTTTTTTTTAATTAATTTTTTAGATCTTGATGGTCTCTATTCTGACTATACTGGGATATACTGGCTTGAACAGATTTCCACAAGACTGTTGCTGGTAGACTTGTGGCCTAGGAAGGTCAGCTTAACATGTACCAGCTTGTGGTGACCATCCGCACTGTTTGCATACAAGCAAATATGGATTTAGTCCAAGCTCTGAAAAGAGAGAGTCAAACTGCAGGTTGCAGGAGTATGTGACACTCCATTATGAACCCTGTTTGTACACTTTTCCCAATACACCCAATACTGGCTACTACCGTGACATTTCCTTCTCCAGTGACACCATTTTCTTCTCTGGTCACAAATTTCCAACTTTCAGCAAAAGTTTCTCCTAAGTATGCATGTGAATACAGACGCAGACTTAAACCAGATTTAAACTCAAGCTTTTAAATCCAGTCCTTTCTCAGCTCCATTCAGTATTCGGCCAAGGGCCAAACTTCATCTTGGCTTGCTCAGGAACACAACCTCAGTATGCTCCAATACCTTATGCACTGATACGTAGCGCTAGAGAGTTTGGCTATTTAGGAGAACCCTTGCTCAAGTTTGGGAACGAGATCTGACAACCTGAAGTTAGATCTATAGGGGTTGTGGCACTTGTGGTCCCAAGGTTCTTTTCGCTGAACGTAGAATTATTGAACCCTGGAGTGGGAAAAATGGAACAGATGGGCTTATTTCCAGACCTGTAATGCCATGGTTCAGGCAGCACATTTCATCTAGGTCTCCAGGCTGGTTGTATTTGCTAATTGAAAGTAGTTTCAGGTGGATAAAGAATAGCTTATACACTTGCTGGCACAAAGGAATAGGTTATTCTTTTTGACTGTGGTAGGCACCACAAGAAGCCACAGGTTTGCCCTGCAGGAAAAAAGTCATTTGGGAAAAAGCTTCCTGATGCTAAGGTTAGTGAAACGGTGAAATAGATTGCCCAGGAATTGTAGTCTCCATCACCAAAGGTCCTAGAGATCAGGTTAGACTGATTTCTTCCAGAAAGAAGGAAGGCCGTGTAAACAAGCAAGAGGAGACAAGTACCTTCATAATTTTTGGCTCTCAGTGTTAGGCTACCATCAGATGAAAACTGCTCTGCAAAATAGAGTTGTATCTCACGTGTTATTTGTTGGGGCTGAACAAAGAGACTAGATCACCATCGAATAAAACCTTCAAGGTTAAGTTGAATGTGTCAGGCACCACGGAAAACAAAAAGGGTTTGGTTTTTCCATTGTTTTGTAATGCACCATAGGCACAAATTTGATTTTCTGATCTGCAGCATAGAACAGAATATACCCTTTTGGCTATAAAAGCACCCTACTCAAGTTAGGGGAAGAAAAAATATTCTTCCCCGCCAAAACGTGCTCTCAGGCTCATAAAGACCAAACCACCCTACCCAGACAGCCCCCAGGAATCTACCTTCCATTAATGAAACGGATACCTATTCTTAGCTCTTTTCAAATGCATTTTAATATGCAAACAAAACCCTTCCCATCTCCTCAGATGAGATTCTGACATTACCTAGTTTGCCTGTGAAATGTGGCTATGTTTTTCTCCCTCGTGTGGTGTATGTATAGCGCCTGCTCTACTTAGAAGGAAAGCAGAAATAGAGGTGTGCGTGCACGCCTGTAAATCTGCTTTTAGAAGGCAGAAATCCCAGTTCCTTAAGCACCTCCAAGTCCATTCCATAAATCTCCACTGGGAATTTTATCTCCGCAGAGCACAACTTCTGAAATTATGCACATATTGAGGAACTTGCTGAAAAAGTGGGGCAACCCAGTGTTATTTTAAAATGTCTTCTTCGTACCTTACTGACTTGCTATCATATTTTCTGCAGCTTTCATATCATGCTAGCTGACCAGACAATTTATTAAGGACTGTGTGGGGAATACTGAAACGAACTAAACACTCTGAATATTGATGTTTGAGGGAGTAATAAGCTTCCAAATAATTTCTAGAAGTGGGAAACTTTATCAGAGTGCATATAAAAGTAACATGAACGCCATTTAGATCCTGTGACTTCATTTCTGATAAACACATTTTACAACACAGATATTAACCTCCTTAATATGAGAGCTGTGTGGAAAATTGATTTATTATTTTTCTTATGGTCTGCAGCATTTGTGGGAAAGAAAAAGCCCAATAGCATATTTTGCATAGAGTCTGTTCAGACATTGTTTTTCTCTGGTAAACTGAGAAATAGATAATGCCTTCATTCAAAAGGAATGTTTCACTTCAGTGCGCATTTTTTGATTTCTGTTAAAAAATACTTCTGACTAAACAAATGTCATTTCCAATCAAAAGATCAAAAGATTTATTTTTAAATGCTTTATCTCTTACAGATTTTGTTCTTCCTACTAAGATTTTTGTTTGTCTGCCTGAGACCCAGTAATTTGTGAAATTAACACAAACTCAGGAATAATTTTGAGTTTACCAAACAGGCATTTTTCATCTGTTCTCAACACAAGAATTTAGGTTTAGTGGAATCCTTTAGCGGGAAGAATGCCTCTGGGCTGGACCCTTACACTAAATGCTCTTCAGAGCTGTGACCTCCACATCAACCTGTCTGGCATACAGTATTGGGACTTTAAGAGCTACTACATTATCAATTAAAAAAACAAAACAAAACAAAACAAAAAACCAACAACAAACAACAAACTTCTGCTAACTGCCATTGAAGTATGCCTTAGTTAAATTTCTTACCGTGTTAAATTGAACTGAGGAATGAAAATCTGCAGTCTATGCTCTGCCCTTAGTAAGTTCCAGTGGGTCTCTGATGCCTACATAAGAAATCTTGCCGCAACATATTCTTCATCCAGTCCTGCTGAATTTGATTTTTTTTAGTTATGAGTTTCTTCATCTGGGGAGGTGTAAATGGGCACTAAATTACTGCTCTGCAAGAACTGAAGGGGGAAGATGTGGAAAAAGCATAGACAGGACTGTATTTTGTGCATACAAGATGTCCCGAGGATCATGTATACCCAAGCTATAGTCCAGAGGTATGATATGACTCTTGAAGATCTCTCTGATTCTCTCTGATTTAAGCCAGGTGGCTCAACTCGTGGTAGCAGAAAGGCTATATTGTCATGAACTCCAGCATTAGGACCATGAATAAACAGTCTGTACTCCAGTTTGCTGCAGCTAAAACCTGCATCTTAAATGTAGTTTTTGCAGCTGCTTGTCTTCCATACATTGCTTTTCCAGTTAAATGTGCCCTTAGCTATAACTGTGTCAAATGAGCTAATGCCAAAGAAGGGTTGCTTGGAATTTCTTCTATATACAAATTATCTTCTGTTCCAGCTTTAATAAAGATCCTGTCATCGGAATTAGCAGTTGATTGCATTAAGCAGAACGGACTCAAAACCACTGCCCCTTACCCGAACCATCCTTACGAGCAAGAAGGACATATCAAGTTGAAGAAACAGCCTTCGAGTTGCCTTGTTGAAACCCTTGGAGGTCTCCTTTTTAAACCTCAGGAGGAATATGCCCCTGAGAGAAATAATGACTATCGCTATTTCTTGGTGGGTTTGTTGTGCCTCCTCTGGACAAAGAGGACTTCTCCAGAAACACAACCGTCCCCCCTGACTTTTGTGTCCTGAAATGTGTCTGGACTTCCACAGGCAAGCTTACAGCACCAGACTTCTGCCCTGTAACAGGGGAGGCAGGCAGTCACGGCACTTACTTGCTGGCACCTGCCTGGCAGTTGCTGTGCACCCTGAGCAACTGTAAGTGAAGGTGATGGTGTCTCCAGATCACTAACTCCAAGGGGGAGAGCTATATTGAAAATGCTCTTCAATGGGGAGGAATTCATTGTCTACGTGAAGCCATCCAACTACATTGTGTTTATCCCATGCTGGTCATCTGGAGTCTCTCTTGAGTCAGCAGAGAGAAATGTCTCCGTGGAATGATCGACACTTTCCTAGCAATGGAGTCCAAGCTGACCAGCATTTGCACATTCTAGATGCCGGTCCTTTCCCATCATAAACAGTAGCTCAGTTGTTAAAGCACTCATGGACCTTTGCTGTCCAAAATGGAGGAATTGCTAGGATTTTTGTTATTTCCACACTTAGACTTGGGCACCCAAATCACTGGCTAGAACTTATCCATCTTGAATGGGCTAAGGCACTCCATGAGCTTCATTTCCTTGTGCATGATGATTCCCACCAACTAGATACTTGGGTGGTCCTTGGTATGGGACATGGAGCTCAATATGGACTCACTAGCCCTCAGGGGAAAAAACGCTTGCAGAGGGCAAGACTTGGGTGTGGTAGGCAGATGGGAAAGACCTAGCACCAAAGGCAAAAAGTGTGGCTCAAGCTATCAACCAAGATATATCTCCATTTTTTTTTTTAATTAGGAGTATTATGAGTATTTATTATCAGTATAAATCCTGAAAGCTTCTCATTCAGTAATGAACAGTTATTTTCAAGGACTTTATTGCTGTGTGTGCAACAGTTCAGTATCTGGCCTCAGTCGACTGCAGCAGATAAAAGAAACGAAGACGCATAGGTGCAGATGGTCACATCAGGCATTTGCATATCCTTAGTTTTATAGCCAGGCTATCAAACAGATAACAATGATGGGACATTGCAGACATTATCCTCTGGTCAAGAGTTTTAAGCCCTTTGGACTTGGCAGGGGTTTGTGACATCCAGCTGGAACTTCTCCAGCCAGGCAGGGTTTCACCCACCTCAGTCCTGCCTTGGTTTGCATTCAGCCTACACAGCAAAATGGTCTGGCCCTGCAAAAGAAACGCGGAGCGGGGGGCACATTTCTTTCTTTAAGGGAGGACCATGACTTCTTCACCTTCTTGGCTCTTTGTATCTGGAGAGTCCTACTCTTAGACAGGAGCAAAGCAAACAGCAGCACCCTCACTGATAGAAATCCTGTAACTATGGGGCTCAATGCTGTGGCCTGAGCAGGAATCTGGGACCTCGCCTGTCTGCAATGTAATGCAAGAACCAGGATGGACTGTGTCCCTCGAATTAGTAACTTAGAGACACTTGGGTTGCGATCCACCTCATCTCAACCCTTAGACAACTCCATCTGAGCTGGTCATATTCGGTCCACTTTATAATAGAATCATGGAATCATAGAATGGTTTGGGCTGGAAAGGACCTTTAAAGGTCATCTAGTCCAACCCCACTGCAATGAGCAGGGACATCTTCAACTAGATCAGGTTGCTCAGAGCCCCGTCCAACCTGACCTTGGATATTTCCAGAGATGGGGCACCTATCACCTCTCTGGGCAACCTGCGCCAGTGTTTCACCACGCTCATCATAATAAATTACTTCCTTAGATCTAGTCTGAATCTCCGCTCTTTGAAATTTTGAAATTTAAAACCATTGCCCTTTGCCCTATTGCTACAGGCACTACTAAAAAGTCTGTCTCCATCTTTCTTGTAAGTCCCCTTGAAGTACTGAAAGGCTGCAGTAAGGTCTCCCCAGAGCCTTCTCTTCTCCAGGCTGAACAACCCCAACTCTCCCAGCCTTTCCTCATAGGAGAGGTGTTCCATCCCTCTGAAGGAATCAGAAGAGAGAAATTTTTAGGATGTGATTCCTCTAACCTACTGTCCTAGTTTCGGCTGGGATAGAGTTAACTTTCTTCCTAGTAGCTGGTATAGTGTTATGTTTTGGGTTCAGTATGAGAAGAATGCTGATAACACTGATGTTTTAGTTGTTGCTAAGTAATGCTTAGTCTAAAGTCAAGGATTTTTCAGCTTCTCAAGCCCAGCCAGCAAGAAGGCTGGAGGGGCACAAGAAGCTGGCACAGGACACAACTGAGGCAGCTGCCCCAAACTGGCTAATGGGGTATTGCATGCTATGTGACATCATGTCTAGTATATAAACTGGGGGGACTGGGGCTGGGAGGGATCACTGCTCAGGGACTAACTCGGTATCAGTTGGTGGGTGGTGAGCAATTGCATTGTGCATCGCTTGGTTTTATATTCCAATTATTTTATTACTGTCATTTTATTAGTGTTATCATTATCGTTATTAGTTTCTTCCTTTCTGTTCAATTAAACTGTTCTTATCTCAACCCACGAGTTTTACTTCTTTTCCCGATTTCCTCCCCCATCCCACTGTGGGGGGAGTGAGCGAGCAGCTGCGTGGTGCTTAGTTGCTGGCTGGGGTTAAACCACGACACCTACATTAGCCACCTGCTGCAGGAAGGGATAAATTGTGCCCTCAGCTTTGTGGCATCTCTTCCCACCAACTGTGCAGGGAGCTGAGACTAACTCAGATGGAGAAACCCGGCAAGGGCAGAGCTGAGATCGCTCTGCCTGCGGTTATCCCCGAATTAGGGAGGTGGGAGGATACGGTCCAGAATTAGTCAAGAGTAGTGCACCTGACTTAGCTTGGTCAAGGATACAGTCATCCTATGGCTCGTTACTGCTTTAGGAGAGCTAAAATATTTTGAAGAGCTCTGTCCCAGAGGCCAGCTAATGCACCCACAACCTGGGAGTGTGAGTCTACAGTATTGTAGTGCCCCAGATGCACTTACCAGTACATGTCTCCAGACCTGGGCGTCTTCTACAAGTGCTCTGTTTCATCATTGAGCTATAAGCAAAATCCACCTGTGGGTTTCCTGTTGCATTAGTGCCTTTCTAAATGCACCAGTGAAAGCATTTACCTATGGAAAAGATCTCCCCCATCGCGATTCAGGCTGTTAGCATGCTGGGAATCATACGGTCTTCTCCGTATTCCGACCCTGCAACGTTCACGCCCCAGAAAGAGCTGAAGGAACCATATAGGTGAGAACTGGAAGGAATCCTTGCTCCAATTTCTCGCCCGGCTCTGCGTTTTACAGACTTATCTCTTGTTTCTTGTCCTAACGCACTGGGTATAATTAGACAACCCCAGAGCTAACAGTGTCTGCTAGACTTGCTGAAGACGCAGCGGGAAACACTTGTCAGTCACCCACCAGGAAGGTTGCCCTCGCAAAGCGAAGCGGTGTGCCATGACCTACATCGCATGCACCCACCTACGCCGTGCGTGGGCTGCGTCTTCTCCTGGGGGAAGCCCAGCAGCTGCGTGTGGGTATTATTCCAATTAGTTTTCACGCTGTCAGTGTGAGTGAGATGCGGAGACATGCTGGCATGTCCTGCATGACAGAATTCTGCCAACAAAAGAGGCTCCCCCTGCTACTGGGAAAATATCATCTATCTGGGAATCTGTCCACAGCTTTACAGATATTTGTGCTGTTCCATGAAAAGAGTAATATTTATTTTATGAATATATATCTACCTCTAAGCATGTGTATCTATATCCTTCTCTACATACAATACTTGGCTGGCATTTTTAAAACTCATCCACTTAAGCAACAGAAGGGTTGTTTTTTTAATCCCTATGTGTCATTAGCTAACAGCCTGTATCCTTCCATCTTAGGGAGGAAAAAAGGTCTCAGATGAAACCCCAGTCCCTTTCTCACAGGCTGACTCAGCAGGAGATTGTTATTTTTGTGTTGCTGGAAGGCAAGTGAGAGTGGACTCGTGCTGCCCACACTGCCCAAAAGGAATGGTGAATGCTCCACAGAGTCCACAGCATCCTCCTTAGGTATGGTAGGTCATACCCAGAGCTGCAGAAACAACCCCCTGGTGAGGATGTGGCCTGAAATCCCAAACAGAGTTGTTCAGGATTTGTGGGTTTGACTCTTAGCTGTTGTTGTCCACACGATCTGACAAGTCTTCTGGCTCTTACTGTCCTAATGGACACAACTACCCCCCGCCACTCACTTTTGCTTGCATTAGGATGGTGGGAAAATTAGGGGCTTTCAACGTCCTGGAAGATGTGAAAAAAAATAAAGGCTGGCTAAAAATAACCAGGCTGTATATTTGCAGGCAAAATTCTGCAATTAGTTGGGGCCTGTTACTTAAGACTGTGAGAACAGAGTGAAATACAGCAGCAAATGCAGTTACTTCTACAGAGGGGAGCAGATGGTGGAAGACTCAGCAAACATAAGTTTGCTTGTTTTCAAAACTTTTCAACAACATATTTTTTCCTTTTTTTTTTTATTTCCCCTCTGGCTGCTGCTGGATGATCAGTAGTCACAGGTCTGGAATAACTTTAAAACTTAATAGACACACAGCGTTGAAGCTAGTGTGAATTTGGGGAAGTGGTCATTCTTCCCTCTGCCATGTTAGCCACCAGGAGGACCTTTACTGGAGTTGTAACTGAAGTTCACCCTTTAATCTAGGGCAAAACACTTTGTTAACAGAAATATAGGTTTTGGTCCTGAAATATTATTCAAATTCAGACTGAGGGCCAAACTTTTTTTTCTTTCTCCCAGTTTCATTTATATTAAATAACAAAGCAGCCCTTTGCCTGTAGCCTTATATTCAGACTCCGCTTCCTGGCTGTGGGAACCCTCAGTTCAAGCATTTTGGTTTTTTTTAGGGAAAGGGTGAGGCTCCGAATTCCCATGAGATACAAAATCACCCTTTGCCACCATAAGTGTTAAAGTAGGCATAAAATAAGCCAGAGAGCAAAGGTGAAGGCCAAATATTTAGTTATGCCTATTTGCCTAATAGGTCTCAGCAATACTGGTCTGTAGCTAAAACCCTGAAATATCTCCCTCACACTTCTCTCAGGTTAAGCACTGATCCCAAATTAATTTCTGTGTAGGGAAAAGCTGTTGATGTGTCGGGAGGCCTGACCACCCTCCTCCAAACCTCAGGTGGTTCAGATTTTCAGCATCCCCCAAGCGATTCAGTAGCACAGACCTCCCAGAGCCACAGGGACGCTGATGGGGGCTTCTTCCCCTACTTTTTGCCCCTCCAAAAGTGCTGTACCCTGCTGGGATAAAATACCCGTTGAATGTCAGATGAGCAGAAGCTGGCAGGTGGCTTTACCTCACTCCTCCGGGACATTTCTGCCTCCTCAGGGTCTCCTGACTCACAAGCAGTGCCTGGGGGGCTGCGTTACCCACCTTTTTGGCGGGGGAAGGCAGGTGGGCAAGGCAGAGAGCCCCGGCCCCATGGGGAGAGAAATGCTTTTTTGCTGTGACTCATCTGTGTGCCGCCTTCGGAGGCAGAGGCAGCAGCTTCGGTGAGTGGGAGTTGCTCTGCTATTTTCTGTTTACAGGGTTTTTTTCTCGCTGTCTTTTCCCACCTGGGGGACAATGGTTTTAAAAGCCAGAGTACAGTCATTTTGTGGCTAGAACACTCCCCCCAACCCCTCCTCCTTTCCTGATGAACATTGAAAGTTTGGTGTCTACAGGAAAAACTGGAAAATGGAGAAGGGGAGAGGGGGAAGGAAAAACTTATTTTGGTCAGGGACTGGCTATGCACAGGATACTCTTATTTTACATCCTAGCATCCAGCCTGTCCAGAGGGTTTATTGGCACTAAAGGGTAGTAACATGTCAAGATCCCCCCTAAAAATATGGGGGGAAGGGGAAGAACAATGCTCCAGATCTTGGATGGATGTTTGATCCCAGACACCACAGGCGATGTCAGTTCTGCCACACAGGACCCAGATAAGCTACCGTGAGTCCCTTCGGGTCAACGCTTCTCCCCCTCAAACCTGTCAATCTTCCCATCAAACTCAGTGTCACTCAGGTCCATTTCATGCTGGATGCATTAGCCATGATGAATCAATTGCATGGCTTGGGGCTGGGTTATTAGTGCCATTATCTTGTTTACTGCTTGTGGATCTCCCTAGCTTTAAAGCAATGCCCTTCTAACACCCTAGTAAAAGAGAAGGTCAATTATTCCTACATTTCACATGTCAAACCGATGATGGGGAGATGGATTCACTAAGGGTCTTTGCTCTGCCAGCCTTATGTGGTCTGCAGGGCTTGAACCTGTCCATATTCTCTGGGAATACCCTCCAGCCTGGACCTCTCATTGCACACAGTTACAAGAGAAAGACTCTGACACACAGCAGCCCAAGGCCAGTATCACTCACAACTTTCAAGGCTCAAAACCTCGCCCAAAAAATCTAACTCATTTGTCAGAAACCACTTGCTAGGCGAGGGTAGATGATATCCTGCGCTGGACCGGGATCCTTCCTCTTGAAGCCATGGACTAAATGGTGATGTGGATTTGGATTGTCTGGAAACCCTTGTATTAGCCCATAGCTGTCCATGAAGCAAGAGTCACACCACGGGAGCTGTGCTTGGAAAGCTCATGAAATAGCTTCGTCCCCAAACCTATTGTTTAGCCACCTCTGGCATCAAAATAAAGCTCTACACAGAAAGCTGGGGTTTAAAGCTTGACATGGTGAATGAGTGTTTAATAGCAGTGAACCAGCTTCAGTTGGCCAAGTTGAAGTTCTCCAAGATACCTGCAGCCTGGTGAGCAGAGCATGAGTCTTGGTTCTGAAAGTTCTGGTCTTTTCAGAGAGACTGGGGACTTGAACCTCCATCTCCTCTCTAACTGCCAAGTGCAATAGCCAATTTATTTCACATATGTCCCAAGCAGCAAAGTTTTGTGAGACAAGGCTGGCTTAGCATCCTTCCTCCAGGAGAGATTTCCAGGCCTGGATCCTAAGTGAAGACCTCCCAACAGCCTGGTATTAGCTACCTGACTTCCAAACAGATTTGAAGCTTATGTTTCTCCCTTCCCAATATATCTTATGAAATACCTCCAGCTGGTGCATACAGTCTCCATTCTTGGCAGGAAATGTCTGTCTGTCCAAGAAAGCTCATTGTGCGCTTGCAATAGCTGCAAAATTAGCAGCTGAGACTTAGTCATGTACAATAGTGGAATTTTGGAGAAGGCACCATGAAAAGATGCAGCATACTCCTCATCTGTGAAATGGGTGGGTACTGGAAGAAGTCCTCCAAGGTTAGAAAAAGCACTCTCCAATGCTGAGAGATAGTACATGTGTTTAGCCTTCAGGGCTGGGTCAGAGTTGTGATAGCCATGAGGATGCAGAACCTCCCATCCTCCAGATCACACGTTTCATCGTCACAGGCCATAGTCACTTTCATTTTACACATCGAGTTTTTATTCCTTATCATAGAGATTGCCTGTTTTGTATGGACAAAGAATGAAGCTGAATCATGCGCCCAGACTTAGGATGGGGTAAAGCTTTGAATCCCACTGTTGAAACAGCCAGACACTAAGGGGAGGAGGGATTCTTCCAAAGGATAAAGCAGATGAGTGAACTGATGGCCTTCAACTGCAGGATGCTGCTGTGGAGGGAGCTAAAGATGCTCCAGCCCGTTTCCACAGCCCCACATGCTTGCTCTGCTTCTTGTACTTTGCAGGACCCTCGTATAAACTTAGGTGAACTTTGTGGTGGCTCTACCTTTCCTTCTGGGCTGAGGGAAGCCAAGTACAGCCAGAGGGTGTCACATCTTGTTTCTGTCCATCGCCTACATTCCCAGATCCACCCTCACTCTACATGCAGCATGTAGCTTGTGTCAGCGCTTTGGATGAGGGCCCTCACCCTCTGCAAGGGCTGCTCATGAAGCTGGAGCTGTTTTTCTGAGCAGTTGCATAACCAAACAACATGCACCTTGTTCTTTCCAGTCCTGGGGACCGTGATTAAAAATTAAGTTGTTAAACAATAACATTTAGATTTGGGAATTGTTCTTTTTTTTTTTTTTTCGTCTCAAACCCTTTACATTTAAGCACAGACATACCATCCAATCAATTCCAACTGCCTT
Source organism: Aviceda cuculoides (assembly GCA_035590195.1). Taxonomy (NCBI): domain Eukaryota; kingdom Metazoa; phylum Chordata; class Aves; order Accipitriformes; family Accipitridae; genus Aviceda; species Aviceda cuculoides. Next base: position 52,185,021 of record JAVJGG010000029.1, on the reverse strand, counting down.
TCTGTTAAAACTAATTGAAGACAGAGAAAATTATCTGTGACTTGGTGCGTACTGTGAAACGTAACTCTTATTTATTTAAGAGGCAGCTATGAGCCACATGTTATACAATTATATGGAAGATAGCAAGATTGCTGTGTTTTGGAATAAAAAACTGTCAGCATTTGGAAAGAATGGGGATTATTGGAGGTAATTTATGTAGTTCAGAGTGATTTAAGTCTAGTTAAACAATTGCACATCATGGTACAATATCTGACATAATAGGCCAAGAGAATTGAAAATTTTTTCCAGTCTGTTTTCTATGCCAGCTTCCCAAAGAAAACTTCGCCAGAGAAAACTGTGGGGGTCTGTCATTTGGGGAAAGGCTGCTCCTGGCCTGGGTTTTCCTGATAACTGTCCTTTCTTGCTTTGTTGTCTGGTCAGTCACTCACCCCATGGTGTTTCCTCCAGGGGACTAAGCGGGCTCTGCACCATTATAGGAGCCATTAGTCAAGCTGGTCTTACCGACCATCCCAGGTCAGCTGCTTCAAGTGTTTGGCCAGCAGTTCATAGAATCATAGAATGGTTTGGGTTGGAAGGGACCTTAAAGATCACCTAGTTCCACCCCCCCTGCCATGGGCAGG
>JAVJGG010000029.1:52105337-52176693 GCA_035590195.1 Aviceda cuculoides | reverse complement strand
CTTGGAGGTTTTTGTGTCCAGGGCTGGGCTTTCCAGTACAAGAGACACATGGACACACAGGAGAAAGTCCAGGAAAGGGCCAGGAAAGGAAGATGATGGACTGGAGCATCTCTCATATGAGAGGTGGATGAGATACCTGGGACTGGTTGCCCTGAGAGGTTGTGGAGTCTCTACTTTTAGAAATATTTAAAAGCCGCCTGGATGTGGTCCTGGGCAACTGGTCTTAGGTGGCCCTGCTAGAGCAGGGGGTTGGACCAAATGACCTCTGGAGGTCCCTTCCAACCATTCTCCGTGTAGAGGACAAAGACAAAATTTTATGTCTAGAGCAAGGAAAAGCAAGGCTAATGTCATCCTCATATATTTCCATTAGCAGTGGCCACCTGGCCAATCAGCACAACCATCCGGGCTGACCGACCAGCCAACAAACAGCTGTGATTAAGATTAGGGTATGAGAAGAACCAGACCTACATATAAATAAAGGCAAGTTTATACATTCCTGTCCTTATGGAACCATTTATTGAGTTCAACTTTATCTCTTTTTTTCTTTTTCAGACAAGCTAATATCTCTGTGGACAGAGACTGCTTCAAAATTATCTCATCGCCAGCTCTGAAATCCCAGTCTCTGTCATCTGTCGCAAGATCTGCAACGCTACGTCACGCACAGAGCCCCCAAATAAACTTCCGTTCTCGTTTAAGACACCATCTGTGTCCCATTTCTGCAGCGCTTGGCAGAGATCGCTTCCCTTCTATGGTATGTTTGTTCCCCTTGCTGAGCTGCAGCCTTCTTTGGAGGTGGGAAAGTCAGCGGGTGGAACAGATGCCAGCTCTGTGAAAGTGGAGACCATTCTGCTGTGACAGTGTCCTTGGGCAGCAGGGTGCTCTCGGTGTTCAGTCTCGGCCGGGCGGTCCTGGAGCAAGCTCGAGGGCAGCCCCACAGAAGAGCTGGAGCCAATACGAGGTCATATTTGGCTGCAAGAAAGGGAAGAGGCTTCGCTGGGATGTTGGCTGTTAATGAGGGCGAGAGCAGTGAGGTGAGGAAGAACCACGTTGGGGGACGTCATGGACAGGTCCAAATGCACTGGAACACCCAGGTGCTCTGGGTCCTTTTAGCTGGTAATTGATGGAGTTCATAGTCTTGCCTTCCTATTATGCAATTAAATTAAGCTTTATTGCATAATTCAGAGAGCTGCAACCCACAAAAAGAGCATAAACAGTCTTTAACTTAGGCTCTCCATCAAACCAGCTGAATGATCTGTGCAAATTGTATTGCTATGCCTCAGTTTCCCTAGCTGTAGCAGTGACATCTGCCTTCCCTTACCTTCCCCAAGTGTGGTGAAAGTTAACTTGCAGGTGAAAGTACTCTGTGTTCTCGGCTTGTTTTTGTGTGTTATCCCAGCACGTGTCCCCACGGATGATGCTGTATTACTCACACACCTCTCAAGTCCTCTTTTTCTCTAATTCCTTTTATTTGCCAGAACTGCGAACAGTCATGCTATCCAGGAAAACACAGCCTTCATAATGCTGGCATCAGCGTCACTGAGCTGTGCTCAGGAGACTGTTCCTTAGGAACTCCTATGACTTTCAGGTGAATTTACCTCAAACTTAATTGGAAATGAGGAGGGGGGAGCGGTAAGAAAGAAGAGGACAGCTTGTCTCAGAAGAACAGTGAAGAATGAGGTAAATAATGAGGAAGCAGTGTGGGAAAGAGCATGACAGAGCGGAGATGATGTAAGAGACTACAGAAGCCTGGGTTACCATTGATACAGACCATTTTAAATGGCCAAGAAGGACTTTGGGGATCATCTGGAAAGGGAAAGTAGATGACATAAATGGAGATGAGAAAAACGTGGAACATTTTGCCTGTCATGGCAAAGGCTAAGAGAGATTGAGTGTTGTCTGTGTATATCTGGAGGAGATAAACACCAAGGATGAAGAATAAGTGGTTGAGCTAGAAGGCAGCATTTTAATGGAAGTGTGGGTTTCATCAAGGGATCTCCATCCCTACAGAATAGGTATAATTCTGACTAAAACCAGCTGTCAAGAGGGAGTCAGATCCCATGAGCAAGTGGAACAGGGAAGGAGATAGCTCTGACCTTGCCCTTCTCCCCCAACTAGTTATTTCTAAAGAGGGCAAAGTGAGAAACAGCACTTGGTCACATTATTCACTAGGGAACAAGTTCTTTTTGCAGTTTTGTTCCCCAGCCATTCCAGCTCTCCAACTGATAACAAAATTTTGAAAGAGACAACTTTGACTCCACAGGAGTGGACTGGATGGCCACGGGTCCATCGAACCCTGGGTCAGTCAGCAGCAGATAGTTTGAGAAAATGTCTGATACAGGGAGCTGTGGAACAACCTTTTCTTTGGTTATCCCAGCTGCCAAAACTAGAGGCGCTGAGACATCTTCAGCTGCTAGTTGCCTTGGTGCTACCATGTTTAATAACCCCGATGCCTCTGTGAAGATTTTGTCTAAACCAGTTAAAACTCTTTCTTGATCATTTTGATAATTGTTGGTTGATGGGGTCTGTTACCGGTTGCGGATACTTCTGGTGTCCTTGTTCATTTTGGCAAGAGAAGTGGCCATCGCATGGAAGCAAGGACAAGATAGAGGTGCCCCCAGACCAGTCTCCAGCAAGTTGACTTGATTTAAGGAAGTCTTTCTTCCCTTCCTGTATTCACATAGAGACCCACATTCACTTGAATCCTAGTTACATGCATGTTCACCGGACAGGTTGTGTGTGTGCGCAGCTGGTCTGCTGTCAGACTAGCCCGTGGAAAGTTTCATTAAAAGCGAGCAGTTTCATGAAAAGACGTGGCAGAGAGGGAAAAAGATCAGTAATCTCATAGAATCATAGAATCATTTAGATTGGAAAGGACCTACAAGATCATCCAGTCCAACCGTCATCCCTGCCCCCTAGACCATGTCACAGAGTACCTCGTCTATGCACTTTTTGAACACCTCCAGGGAAGGCTTTTCTTCAACTCTACATCAGACTGTCCTCCACCCCTTCCCAACTGTTCTTCCCCTGTCCCCCCCGACAATAAAATGGGCTGGCAACGGTGGCTACCATGGGGGAGGTGGACATGGGAGGGAAACCGTGGCCCCCAGGAGTGGCAGCAGAAACCCTCTAGCAGGGAATAGGAATAACTAGTAACACTTTTCCAGAGCACTGACTTGCTCGCTGTCTGTGCCGCCCACCCCCTCATCTTGGCTGGCCCGCCGGCTCCAGGCTGAGGACACCCACCTGCGAGAGGGAGCCAGCCTGAACGGCAGCAAGGGAAAAGTTCACCTGGAGGGGAAAGCAAGCTGTCCCCGGAGGAGGTGAGAGGAGGACGGAGGATCCTGTGAAATACCATGGCTGCATTTTGAGAGGGACTTTCTGGACTGAACCTGGTCTGGGAGTATGTAAGACAGGAGGCGGGGGCGGGGGGGTGGTTAGAAGAGGTGCGTTCGCGTCCTTACCGATGTGGTATAGAGGGGAATGGATCATCCAGAAAGTTTAGCTCATTTAGATTAATGAACCTATTGCATATTCCTCAGGAAATCTCTCTTCCACATTTGCAAACACCGCTTGACTTGGCTGCAGTGTGTGAGACCGCCTTTTAACTATTTATCTAGGCAACTGCCAGCCTTGGAATGGGACAAATCCCCCGGCACTGCTGGAAGGTTAATGCTGCAGATGGCTATAGGCATATTTGCAGGTGTTGAGATGTTTGTGGCGGTTTGCCTCCTTCTCCTGACATCTCCTGTCTTTTTTTTTTTTTTTTTTTTTTTGCCTTGTTTATGTCTGATGTCCTCCAAGAGGACATGTTTGACCCACCTGGGGAAGCCACGGCTCACTCCCCACGCCACCACTCATAGCTGAGGCTCTCACAGGTCACACCAGGGATGCTGGCACCTGATTCCCATGTGTGTTGCTTGGATTCCTCATCAGCACATACACATGGGTGGGCTTGATGATCTTGAAGATCTTTTCCAACCTAAATTATTCTATGATTCTAAACTGGTAAATCATGTTTCTAGAGGTATGGTGTCTTGATGTCAGGTCCTGCTCCTCCAGAAAGACATCTTGGGAAGGTCCTAGCACGTAGCTCCAGGCTCCAGCAGCCTTACTGTGCTGTGTCACTGTGTTTCCCCTGTCACACACCAACACAGGAACCTTTACAAGGCTGGCAGGAAAAAGATTTTCTATTTTGCCACTTCTCAGCCAGCCACAACTGAGAAGACTCGAGAAAAGAAAAAATCTCTCGTCTTGGTGGGTGACCACATGCCGTCCATGAATTTGGTAAGGACTTGGTCCTGAGCTAGAAGAAAATGTTCTTTCTCCCTGTCCTGCTGCAGACTTGAAGACTGGTGCTGGCCAGGATTTAGAGAGCTAAAAGCCTGGTTTTAGAAGCTCATCTCCTGGAGGGCTTTCAGTTCCAGAGAGCTATCAGTTTGGGGATTTATATTTCCTAGATGCCAAGACCCTTTCCTAAGGGTTGTGTAGATACAGTTATGCAAAGTTTACAAGCCAAGAACTCAGACACACGAGCTGAGCTGCAAGAGCTGTATGCCTATGATTTACAGTCTGTAACAAATCCAAGGTAGTTTGTGTTACCTGAGCGCGTGGTGGGGCTCGGGTTGTGTGCAGGTACCTCACATTTGCTCCAAAAGTATCAGGCAGCTGAAAGGTGCTAATCTATTTGGTGGGGAAAGCCGATTGCCTCTCCAAACCCTGAGCTAACAGGTCTTTCCCCAGGGAAGCACTGAAATTACAAAGGAGCTGACTCTTACCTCTACTAACTATACTGAGAGGCTGGGAAAAAAAGGAACTCTTAACTTAGAAACTTCAGTTAAATGTTTAAAGCTAGAGGTGATGATCTGAGACCTTAGGGACTAAAAATCCTTGGGCTGAAAAAAAGGTGCATCCTCAGTGGCTTTGCAAGCCTTCTAGTACTGGCTTTATTTACATATGCTTTTTTTTGCTTTTTTTTTTTTTTTTTTTAATTATTGGCTCTGACACTAGGGAGTTTGCATGCATCTGTAGCCAAGGTAAAGTCTGAACTCTGCTTTTGCAAGCTTTCAGGTTGGTGCTGTAGCTGAAAAACTAGCTTCCCTCAAGCAACAGGCAATCCAGCACATCTGTGGCCACCCATCAGGATCTTTAATGGTGTGGCTTTAAAATCAGCAGGCAACTGTACTGCCTCTCACTCAGTCCGAGTAAAGAAAAGCTGCCGCCGATTTCTATGCTAATTTTAAGGTTTACAAAAGCCCATTTCATTTCTCTTCCTCCTCCATATACTTCTCTCTCTCTCTCCCTCTCTCTCCCTCCTCCTGCGGAGGTGCCAAAGCCTCCTCCATCAATTTGTGAGAACTTCTGCTTGAAAACTAGAGCAGAGAATCACCCACGTAACCAGGCTGGCATGAAAATATCGGAGGCAGAGACACTGACTCAAAATGACTCGAGGAGTTTCCCCGTGTCAGGGTGAAAGAAATTGGAGCCTGGAATTGACTCCACCAAAATCCCTGGAGCATGAGAGACCTGCCCAACATGTTCTGACTATGGCCAGTGAACTTGCTCCTTAGGAAGATGTTTTTGCATTTGTTTCTACTGTCTGTCGATTTTTAACTTTATCTGTTTGCTGCTTGCCTGGGACTTCCAGTATTCTCAGATCTGCTTTTTTTTTCCTATAAAAAAACCTCAACAGGGCAGGCTTTCTTCCATCGTTTCCAATTGCTTGTAACGAGGGATTATAAGACATAGTTGAATTTCTGCAGACCAAAGCAAAAGTTTCCAACCCATGTGGCACAAGTCAAGTAGCTTAAAAAGATGATCTAAGCGTAGTTTAAAGCCTTACATACTATCTAGTAATTAAAATCACTCCTGTACCGGATTCTCTTACTTTTTACATTAACTACTTTCCTGAATTTGCAGAGCTTTGACAAGGATGTTTTCTGTGCTGCAGGTGCTTGCTGGGAACCAAACTGCAAGCCACCCACCCTCCTGCATGGAATACCAAACTCTTCCCAGTCTGTCACCTCCTGGGTGCTCCCAAAGGTTGACAGAAAAGTATTCACTCTTGCCCCAGACTGAATCGTACCCTGGGCAGGGAAATTAAAATCTCCGTATCTCAAAAGTGACAGCAGGAGCTCCACAATCCTCTTTCTCTGGGCTTTTTTTGAATACAATTTGCATATTTAAATAGCCTACTTCTGCTGGTAATGAGCAGTGCTTCATGTTCTCTCCATTCCCCCCCCTAGCACCCTGCAGTCACAAATAAAATTAGGCTTTGCTATTCAAACCGAAACTAAAAGGTAGCCCATTGCCCCAAAATTTAACAGCCCAAGTAACAGTCTAAGTTGCAATTAATTAATCAGCCATAGATACTAAATCCAAGACCCTTCAAAGGTATTTTGACTGTTTATTTACTTCAGTACCTCTGAGGACCTGAGCTGGATCTAGAAAGTATTTTGTTATTCTCCAGTTTTAGCATTCAGTGCTCAGAGCAGGTCGTGGACAGATGCTGCATTTGAAAGATGAATTTTTGCCTTTTTCTTTTTTTTTTTTTTTATTCTTTGCATGACGCACAACAAAACCCCACTTTAAGACACTGTTTAGACAGTGAGAAGAAATCCTAACTCAAAATTTTCCAGGGGCTTGTTGGGTGACCTGAATGGAAGAACTGCCCTGATCCTCGTATCTGCCATCTCAAGACCAACACTTTGTACACGATGCGCAATGTCACGTTCACCGGGTGAACTAGGACCCCCGTGCCTTTCAAAATCCAAGCAGCGCCCACTGCAAAAGACAGGCAGGGATGGATTTGCAGCTCTAAGCTCATTTTTTGGAAAAGCTGACTGTTCAGCTGAGCTCTTAGGAATGGTGAAGGGTTAGCTCCCACGTTGCGGACTGCTGCTGGAGGCTCCTCGGGGCAGAACTTCTCCTCAGCAATAAAGACCTTGCTTACCCCAGGCTCCCTCTGAAGTCAGTGGGGATGGTTGGTGCTTTAGAGGATGATTCAGACTTCAGCTGCCAAGATGTTAGAGGCCAACCTCACCAGCTCAGGCGGGATGGGAAAGGGCAGGGCTGAACGTGCGCAGACCTGATCTGCTGTCAGAGGGTCTGGATGGAAGCTCCTGTCTCCCAGCGACCCAAGGACTGCAGGACGCATCTCAGTGCGAGCACGGGTGATCTTCATCGCGGTCTGGATCCCACACAGGTGCACAAAAGTGCGTGTTACCTTTATGCCCGCACACAAGCTGTCTGTTGGTGGCACGGTGCTGCTACACCTCCAAGAGCTCTGCACTGCAGCACAAACCGAGCCTTAATGGCTTTATGCCTGGAGTAGTAATCGCAGGATTATTGCTCCCATGGCATGCAAATAATAATCCTTTCTGTTCCTCATCTTGTAGCTGCCACGTAATTTAGAAAATTAATCTTCAGGGCTGGCAATGTCTTTTATTGTCTGTGTGTGCTGTCTGCCTCTATCTCAATCACGACTAGCTCACTTTGTCAGATCTCAGAGCACTTTCCAAAGGACTCTGGAGTACTTTACCCAATTTTCTGATGGGTGAGACTGAGGTAAGAATAAAAGAATTGCCTTCTCCTCAAGCTAACCATTGGCAGAGCAAGGGACAAAGCAGACATGCAGTCCAATTAGCCCATACATTACAGTAGGTCCTACAAGGACATAAAAAGAAAGCAACAGCGAAAGCACTCCATGGAAATGCAAACTATCACAAAACCAATCAGCAAAATAGAGAAGACGGTGCTGGGAACATGCACGCCTCACCCTGTGACCTTTTCATCAGGGCAGCTGTATTGATGCTGCAGCAGTGATTCACAATGACTGCAAATCAGAGGTCTGGGGTCTTCTGTCTGACCCCATAAAAGACGACCGAGCAAGCACTGCATATGCAGTAACCCCTGGTGTGATTTGCATTCAGTAGTTTCAGTGGGAACTTTCCCAGTCGTAAGAACAGACCCAGTCATGCTCCTGCAGTGACCACATGCCTTGCAAGGCTTTTTTTTCCTGTTTACTCTGTTGTTTGGGTTTGGGGGGATTTTTTTTCTGGAGGAAAGGGGTTTAAGCTCCTGCTGAGGATTTTCCATATACTTAGCTGGCTGATCTTTCAGCGCAGGCTCCCGCATCTCAGCAGCAGTGAGATATACCTCTGGTGCTGTGCGGTCAGGGTGGATGCGTGCGGACTGATCCGTGCCCGCACTCTCGGTGGGGAAGGTGGAGAGACGTGTCACGAGGCTGGGGGAGAAGGACAAGCAGCAGTAAACAGGGACTGAAGGCATTAAAAGAAAGAGGCAGAATCACTCGGAAAAGCAGAAAATCAGAACCGAAGGACACTGGCAGAGCTGTGAGCATTTGTGGGGGAGAGCTGCGGGCTCGGGAAAAGACGGTCATGGGGGTCCGACATACGCTGACTGAGCAATGTGGGGGCTCCAGTGCCGAAGGGACCTGAGCGGCGGTGAGAGGAGCCAGCTGCGTGGGGGGGGGGGGGGCTGGGGGAAGGTGCTGGCAGGGCAGCCGCCCCCACGCTGCCTGCCGCCCACTGCAGTTATTCATCCTGCACCTTCCCTCGCTGTCTCCCAGTGAGCAAGCACCACCCAGCACGGGACGCTTTTAACCCTTCTTTGAGCCAAACATAAGGAAACTGGGCAATTGTGGTACCGAGGTTTGAGTCGAAGCTGTTTCAGCCAGGAGGGTGCCGGGTTGTCGGGAGAAGGAGCGGGCAGGTAAGCTGCTCTCATCATTTCTGGCAGCACTGGTTGCTAGCATCAGTGGGAGCTTTTTCTTTGCCTTCCCACAGCTGCGGATCAGGCTGGTTGTGGTTTAACCCTAGCTGGCAGCTAAGCACCACTAAGCTCACTCCCCCCCCGCACCAGTGGGATGGGGAAGAGAATTGGAAAAAAAAAAACCAAAACACCCAGACTTGTGGGTTGAGATAAAGACAGTTTAATAGGACAGAAAAGGAAGGGAAAACAATAGTAATACTGCTAATAATAAAAGAATACACAAAACAAGTGATGCACAATACAAATGCTTACCACCTGCTGACCAATGCCCAGCCAAACCCCTGAGTTGTGGTGCCCCCCAACCAACTCCCCCCAGTTTATATACTGGTCATGATGTAATATGGTATAGAATACCCCTTTGGCTCCTTTGGGTCAGCTGTCCCGGCTGTGTCCCCTCCTGGCTTCTTATGCATTCCCAGCCTCTGCTGGCAAGGCAGTATGAAAAGCTGAAAAATCCTTGACTTAGTATAAACACTGCTTAGCAACAACTAAACCGTTAGTGTGTTGTCAACAATATTCTCAACCTAAATCCAAAACACAGCACTATACCAGCTACTAAGAAGAAAATTAACTTTATTCCAGCCAAAACCAGGATAGGCTTCAAAGCAGTTTGATTGCAGCTACCTCCTTGAGAGCAACGGTGCTGGCTGAGACTGTGCATCCTCCAATACTGTCCATGAACAGATACGCAGTGAGGAGTAAGAACATGGCAAATGCACATGATATCTCCCCCCCAAATCTCTTCCACCCCGGAAAATCTTTCCCGCCATTTGAATGTTTCCAGCTCATAGGATTTCTTCAGCTCCCTGTGGTTTACCTGTTCTGCAACCCGTAACAAAGTTCTACTCCAAATGCTTATCTCCACTGTGGCCGGCCCTTCAAGACTGCTTGAGATAAGGGTGCCAGTGGCCCACCAAGGAGAGAGGTGACGGGAAACACCAAGTCCTCTGCAGGGAGAGTCATAGTGCCAAAAGCAAATACAACTGGTCTGTCCTGCTTGATGGGACTAAGGCCATCTGCTAGGGCAAATCTGTCACAGTGCTAAAAGCTCCCTGCTGCCTCAGCAGAAATAGGTTCATTATGTCCAAATCACCTCTTGGGAATGGTTCCTGTCCCCTGCTATCCCCCGAACTGTGTCTGGACATTGCCTGGGAGGGCAGGAGTTGGCACATCGAAGCAGTGTGGAGGGCAGTGCTCAAGCCCAAGCACTGGCCTTATTTAGATCTCCAGCACACGTGTTAAACCGTGAATCTAGCACCAGGTCAAAATACTGTCTAGCAGGACTGCTTGAACGCTAAGCCTGTGCCATCCCACTGCTCTCTGACTCACAGTCTGTGTGTCTGGTATCTGATTTGCTTCTGCCCTTAGGGCTCAAAGCTGCTTTTCTCCAGTGTGGTAGATGAGGTCAGAGCAGTTCAGCATAGCCACAGAGTGTAAGCAGTTCTTAAACCCGAGGGCAATGCCTGGGATGTACTTAAACAACTGCCTGAGGTCTGTTTTCACAACAAAACGAGGCCCCAGACGTATACCAAATTGGATATAATTTAATCTTGCACATGGACCACGCAGGGGGCTCTGACCTACTCTCATCCAGTTTGGGGACCAGGAAGCTCATTCCCAATTTAGATGCGGACATAGACGGTAGGAGTAAAGGGTCAAAGGGAAGGCATTTTCTATTTGGTGCATCCTTGAGCCAGAGGATATTGCCCGAGTATGTCATGTCTGCAAAGGGTGGTGATGGGTGACTGGCTGTTATATTTCCTGAGCTATGCAGGAGGGCAATGTATCTTCTGGTCCTACCTAGTAGTGGGCGGTGGCTGCTGATAGAGGCATTTGCCCAGCAGGACTTATGGAATCTCTTCAAAGCTTAAGCAGGTCATGATGTCATTGACTTACGCACGAGTTGTTATTCACATCCTGATCAGGGAAGTTATCTCTTCGAAGTGCTGCAGGATCTGATAGGGTTACATCCAGAGATAAAAGAGCACCACCAGAATGACAAGGAGAAAGAAGATATCTCTGCTGTATTATGGAGGAGAGACTGGATGAGTATCGGGGTTGATCTTTGAGAAATCAGTAGTCAAAGGTTCACTGATGCTTACTTCTTTTTTTGTTTTTGGACAACTGGCAATTCAGGACTTGTCTCTGCTGATTGTCTGAAGGACTCCACAGGTCAGGAATGAGTCAGGAAAGGATGGAGAACAAAACACAAAACACAGTTACTCAGCTGTAGAACTCATTGGGGTGTCCGCATATTTCACAAAGATCAGCGTAAGAGTAGAAAAGGTTCAGGAAAAGGTAAAAAGCTTCATCAGAGATCTGGAGGTGTTTTCCTATAAGCATCAGGTAGACACACTGGAACTCTTCAGCCTGGAAAAAGACAAATTTTAGGGAGAGGAATTGCTGCAAGGTGAGTTATGATTCATACTAAAATTAACTTTTTGGCAGGGTATTTTTCCTTTTCCCAAATCGCAGTTTTGGTTTCCTGCATGGCCCCATACGCCAGTGGGTTAATGCTACTATCTCTTTATGGGGCACTCCATGACATAGGATTAGGAGCAGGTAACTGAAGGTTGAGGGAATAAAAAGAAACAAAAAACCAAAACCCTTTATATCACTATTTTTGCAGAAACCCTTAAATTGTAGAACTATGTCCCTGTTTCACAGACTCAGAATGGTTGAGGTTGGAAGGGACCTCTGGAAGTGACCTCTGGAAATGATCTGGTCTGAGCCTTCTGCTCAAGCAGGGCCACCTACAGCCGGTTGCCCAGGACCACGTCCAGGCAATTTTTGAATATCTGCAAGAATGAAGACTCCACAACCTCTCTGGGCAACCTGTGCCAGTGCTCAGTCACTTGCACAGTAAAAAGTATTTCCAGATGTTCAGAAGGAACCTTCTGTGTTGCATTTGGTGCCTGTTGTCTCTCGTCCTGTCACTGGGGACCACTGAAAAGATCCTGCCTCTGTCCTCTGCACCCTCCCTTCAGGTATTCATATACATTGGTAGGATACCCCCTGATACCTTTGTCTACAGGCTGAACAGCTCTCTCAGCCTTTCCTCATAGGAGAGATGCTCCAGTCCCTTCATCATCTTCACAGTCCCCCGCTGGACTCTCTCCTGTATGTCCATGTGTCTCTTGTACTGGAAAGCCCAGCCCTGGACACAAAAACCTCCAAGAAAACACTGCTGAAGCCCGGGCTTGAACCAGGGACCTTTAGATCTTCAGTCTAACGCTCTCCCAGCTGAGCTACTTCAGCTGTGTTGGGGCACTGATTTTTCCCAAAACCTGTTGGACCAGAATTATCTTTCAGATTTTTTTTCCCAAAACCTGTTGGACCAGAATTATCTTTCAGATTTTTACCATTCAAACTGGCTCAGTGGACACTTGGCTCTTGTCCTGCTACTGGGGATTACTGAAAAGAGCCTGAGTCTATCTTCTCTACACCCTCCCTTCAGATACTTACATGCATTGATGAGATCGCCTTGAGTCTTCTCCTCTCCAGGCGTTCCGTGGGACTTTACACATGGCTGAACTACAAAAGGTTTCAGAAGTAATGAGAGAAACGCAGAAAATGAGTTTCATCAGAAAGCATTACACACAGGTTGCCCTAAAACCTTTCTTCTTCCTCAGTTTGAGAAGTCTTTAATCTACAGATTGCTAGGAACTGGGAGAATACAGCAGAGAGGTTATTCTGTGATTTTCTTCTTGACATTGTAGTTGTTTCCCCTGAGTTCACTACTGTCCCAGCCTCCCTTCTCAGTCTGCTGTCTAGAAGAAGTGCCCCTACAAATAAAGCAGCCAGGGACTAGTGACACCCAGGGTAGGAAAATCCCCAAAGCCTTTGGGATTTGCGTGGAGGTTGACCTGCCTAGTGTCCTGCAGGCAATTGAACCATGCCTTTCATCTCAAATACAATCCCACCACAAGAACTCCACTCAGGTTGCTGAAATATGCACATTCAGTACTTTTTGTGGTACCTTAGGCTATCCCAGCTGTCCCACAGCTCCTACTCCAGAGGACTGTATACTTTCTTCATGACCCATCTCACATCTTTCAGCCCTGTGACAGTGGCTTAAATGGTCTTGGGCTTCTTAAAAAGCACCAGCCACCTAGGAAAATAAAATGTGCCCTCCTAGGTCAGATCAATGATCCATCTAGTCCAGTTCTCTGTCTCTGAAAACGGCACAGGGAGATGCTCCACAGGAGATCCATGTGAGTGTGGCTGCAGCTCATTCCCCTTGTGCCATATTCAAGAAGTTGGAAGGAACATCTCCACCTGGTCATTCAGCATCTGTCTCTGGATCTATCACCAATGCTTAAGCTTGTGTTTGAACACCTGACCCAAACATGAACTACCAGAGACCAATAAGATCAACAGTTATCAAAGAACTTTGAATGCAAACGGCTGTGGCGGATAAATACACAAGATAGGAATAATTCCTACAGCCACATTTTCACTGGTAACACCCCTCCACGCAGGTTTTCTCAGAAGCTGGGCTAAGCTGTCACTCCGTAGAGCCCACATCACCCATACCCTCTTGGCTCCAAGTGAGTAGGTGACAAGGAGTCATGTGCAGGTTCTCCCAAGGAAAGGGAGACCTGCCAGGTCAGCATGTGTGGAAGCCTGGCTCACCTGTGACTTAGCTCTGCCATTCCAGCTATCCTATTTTTGCTTCACCAGCTTTCTCCTTGTCAAGGAAAGTGACTGCAGAAACCAAAGCAGTTCTGTTTCTCACCAGCTTTCTTAGACAGGAAGAAATGATCCCAACATGGGAACTGTGGTATTTGACAACCCACTCTGCCTTGCTGGAAATACTGAAACTTCAGCTGGGTACAAAATTCCTACTAAAAGATGAGCTATGCTACACTTTGCAAATGCTAGCGGTGCTGGTGAAATGATGAGGTGAAGGATCTGATAAAGAACAAGCCTTGAAGGAAGTGCTACACTGCGGTTAAATGTAGAAAATTGAGAAGCTGACTTGGTGGGAAGTTGGCTTATTCAGATGGCGAAACATCACAACTGAAAGTCTATGAGCAAAGTCGTCAGAAGGAAGACTTGTGCTGCCAGTTTAACATGTCATATGGAAGAAATTGGAAGCTTAGACTTTCCCTCATTGAAGAAAAAGAAATGAAACCTGTCCTTCTGGCTCAATTCAGACCTAAGGGCTGGAGCACCACAGGCAGCTCTGCTATGGGGAGTGAATGAAGTGGAAGGAGGAGTGAAGTTGGGATGACTGCTCTGGCAGCTTTGTGGGCAGGTCAAAATTGCAGCTTTTAGCAGATGCTGCTTTTCTGAGCCAGAGCTGTGGACACCTCTCCCTACCACACACGTGTCCAGCTCAGTGCTGCACTGTGCAAATGCAGACATTTGGGAAAACTGCTTTGACAGCCTATCCACTGTCATGAAAGAGAGGCAGGCAGCCACCGTGATCTCCTGCTGGAAAAATACCCTGTCTGTGGGACACTTATTTCCCTCAGTGAGACTGTCCCTGTTTCCATCTCTGTCCCTACTTTGCCCCCCTATGCCAGAAACTTTCTAATAGGTAGCCCTCGACTTCACCTTTGATTTCCTTCTGGTGGTTTCCTCAGGTCACTTGTGTGTCCTTTGCACCAGGGCGTCTATAGAGTGTGGGCTCCCCATACTCAAAGTTCCCTGTTGTCCTCTCTCACCTGTCCTCATCCCTTCTGCAAAAAAACTCCTGATTCATTCACATCTTGAATACTGTCTGCTTTGTTTTGGTGTCTGCATCCCAGGAAAGACGTGAAAAAAAAACTTAACCAGGGGAAAGGCATAATAAAGTCACTTCTGCACAGGGAATCGTTGTGTAAACCGTGTTTATTCAGTCTGGAAAAAAAAAAAAAAGGGGTAAAAGGAAGGGTGTTATAGGATCTAGAGAGGAGTCATTAGGGGTTGATTGCTTATTGACTCTTCTGATGCAGGAAGTAAGGGCTGTCAGTTGAAATGAGCAAGTGCCAAGCTTGGAACAAAGAAAGAGAAGGGGTTTATTCTCGCACTATCTGGTTATCTGTGCAAGTCCCTGCCATAGGATATTACAAATCCCCGAAGTGTACAGACATTCAAAAGATGACTGGGCAGATTTATGGAAGAAAAAACTCCAGGAAGAGCTTGCAAAAATGAAACTACCTGCTTTGGTTCATGCAGTGCCTGAGCCACAAATCTCTGGAGATTAGGAGAGTATCTGGTGATATAACACTACATTCTTTTTGCTGTTATTCTACTCTTCTATAGGTATTAAATGATAGAAAATGTTGCAGACTGGGTTTTGAGCTAGATGTTCTTCTGTACGTCTTCTCTGGCACTTCCTTATACTCATGCCCTGGCTTCTTGAGACACCAGGAAGGTGTCAGCCTGTTAAACCGTGTTGGCACGATGGGCGGAGACGTGCTGGACGTGTCATTTCATGCCATCAGCCAACTGTTTGATCTACCACTCCCTCACAGGTGTTTGAGGCTTTGGCCATGTCAAACAGATGACAGGAGATCCTTCTGTCCCCACTTTCCCTCCTCCCATTCCTCCAGCTTTCCTATCACTCAAGGCTGATCTGCCTGCGCTTTTTAAAATATCCGTCTGGCATCACCCAGACGCAGCTTTCAAAAGTTACCGCGTTACCTCCATGCAGAAAGCTACCAGTGAGTGCTTCGCCCAACGGCTGGCGTGCCTGGCCATGTCGAGAGGCACGAAGCTGGCCTTTGTGGGCCACCATGGGTTCATCACCCCTTGCCGAGTGTATTCTTTTTTTTTAATGGGGGGTCAATGCATCAACCAGGTGGAGGTGTGGAGAGGTGACGTTTTCTACCCAGCTCAGCACATCAGTTTTGTCACAAATCTTAGTTTTCGTTGCAGACTTCCTGGCACCAAACTATGCCGCTGATGGGATTTTGTCCTATTTCTCCAGCTATCTGCACCAGGGGAGTGACAGACAACTGCAGGGTCGAGATGCTATTGCTTTTCACACACTGACTTTGCTCTGATGTGTCAAATAAAGCACATGTTCCTCGTTTAGGTTTCTTGAATTTTTTCTGTCTCATTACACTGAGTGGGCTTCTGGTTTACTTGAAAAGCATTTTTAGTGATTATCTCTATTTTGCTGTCGCTATTTTCTCTCCTTTCTCTTTTTCCAGACTTTTCTGAAAATGATCTCATTAAGAACATGGAACTCCTGTTTCTGAAAAAGGTTCCTTGAGGTTTGCAAAGGTCTCCCAGCAGGAAAGTTGCTTGTCTCCATTTTCCCTGCAGTTCAACAGACCCCCAAGTGAGCCCATTAGCAAAAATGGACTGCTTGAAAAAAAATTCTACAAAATATGCAACAGCAGCAGCAATAGCTCTGAAATGTAAGGCTCCAGTAGGCAACAAACTATGTTTGCAAACCTCATCTTTGATGACAGTTTAATATGTTAGGAAAAGAATGAGATAATGGCACAAAGGGGACTGTGGGTGCTTGCTACCTGCAGCAGTAGCTCTGAAGGGACATACTAAAGAGGACGGAATATGGGGCCTGAGGTAACTCAATTGTTATTCTGGAGAGATAAATGCATCTTTGAAAAACAGAGTTAATGAAGCCCGGCTGCCAAACTATGCCTGTCACGTAGCCCTTTCCTTCTCCCTCCTTAAGTCTGATGTCTAAAAGATTCTGAGATCATTAGCCCATCCTTTGCAGGGGGGTCACGAGGAGTTCTTTAAAGGTTTGGCTTTTAGGAATCCAGGCTATGAATAACAGCACTGCTGTCCTTATGCACAGTAAGCTCGTGTTTGAAGCGTGTACCTTGGATGGAGGGATGCAGGCTGTGGTCCTGCTGCTGCCTGAGAGAAACTACCTGGATCTGGGTGAATATTTGCAATATCTGCCCTGTAGGGAAATACCTACATACTCACTGGTAGGGAGACAGAGCAAGAACAAACCTCAGACCTGTTATTTAAGTTCTCCCCAAGCCTGAATCACTCTTTTCTGAGAAAACTATGTTTTAACGTTTGCTCTAGTGACTCTGTTATACCGAGAGACCTGAGAGATCTTAGGTGTATTTCACTCAGAGCGACAGGGCAATGTGGAAAAACAGAGGTCTGTGTTCATCAAATTCTTGTTTCCAACCAGACAAAGGAAGATATTTGAGGCAGAACTTTCTGAGCCTTAGGGGGGTACCTCAGTTACTGTGCAGAAAAGAAAAGGCAATGGCCATCTCCTTGGTTGTGTCCTGCATGAACCCGGGCTGACCAGACAGCAGGAGAATACCAAGTCCGCGAGTTTTGTCTTGGAGCTAAGCACTGAGAGACACAAGTCTTGGCCTAAATTTGTTTTGTGCCAATTACTGAACATTGCAGTCCTGAAGTTACGCTCAGCATACAAGTCTTGTTGCTTTTCCAAGGCTTAATAACATCTGCAGATCCCGCTCTGCCTCCACAAACTCACAATGCACTATGCTTTCCCCAGATCCTTCTTTCAAGATGGATCGCCCACTGCCATTTCAACCCATCAGAACTTCATTTTCAGAAGGATAAACCAAATGCATTCAGGAATCACTTTTTTAATAACTGTCAATAGACCAGAGCAATAAAATGGTTACTAAGGAGGCAGAAAAACAGCACCAAGAAAGCCCTTGTAAAAATAACAGGTGCATTAAAGTGTGTGGGGGTATGTAGGTATATTTGTAAGACAATAATATGCAAACCAGGTGGCATATTACCTCATTAGCAATCCACTTCTTGCCAAACTGGGTTTGGTGAGATTCCCTGAGAGGTTTCCCAGAAACTCATAAAATTAGTAGTAAACAACCCTTCTTGGGTGTTTGGAAATATTTCCTGGCTCTGCCTAACATCCCAGCCCCCTTCTGAAGTTTTTCTCTCTTTTGCAAAACCTCCAGAAGTTATTGGGAGGAAATCAGGGAACAAAGGAGGGGGAATAAGATGAATATAGGCAGAATCCACGATAATCAGCTTCACATTGAAAAACATAAGAGTGATTGCTTGGACAGTGATGGTATCTTGATGTATAAATGGGTTTGTTACTTAACTCTGGTGATTCATGCTGTCAAGCACAGGGATGAGGCAGGTGCCAAATTTTATGCTGGGAAGGAATTTTCTTTCCCAGAACAGATTGGCAGGGAATTTGCAAAGCTGAGGGGTCAATAAAAAGGGCCAGATATTGTTACAATGAACATGTGGACAGGCAGGGGGAACATCCCGGAGCGCAACAGCACTCGTGTTCCTACCTCACGGTACCAAGCATTCCTCAAAAATCAGTGCACAACCATTTAGCTCTTTCTCCCACACCTCCAGCAGACCTGTAACCCCCAAAGGGATGACTTTGGTGGACTAGGTGAGTAAGACTTCTCTCTTGTTTCCTACGGATCAATACTGGAGCAATGGGTCTTTTCATATTTTTCACACCATCTATTTCATCCATGTTTCTAAATAAAGCCTAACTGAAGCTACATGAGTCTTAGCTGTTGGGTGTTTGGGGTAGGGTTGTTTTTTTCTTTTGTTTTTAAAGAGTATCTGAAAAACGTGTTCCAGCTGCCTGGAAGGAAAGAGCCAGAAAGAAAAAGAGAACAAAGGAAAACAGTGGAGATATTTAATTGAGATAATTTTAGCTGCTCTAAATGCCACAGGCAATCTGCACAAATATTTGGAGAGAAGACATGAGGAAAGAAGAAGGAAAAGATTTCTGTGCTGGTCGTTCAGTCCCCAAATTAAAGGGAAGAAGGTGTCTTTTCAGAAATTGAGCAGGACCCTACCCGACTGCTCCTGGGTAATTGCCTTTTGAGCTTCTGTGGTCTCCTCCGCGCTCTTCCAGACCACATCACAGCGTTATCCAGATCTAGCAGGGCCTGATGGGAAAACCCTCTGTTTATGGGCCTTAACAAAGAAATAAGACACTCTCAGGGTGGGTGAACAGGGGTGGCCAGCCTGGCTGATGTGAATTCAGATCCCTTCTTGGTCTGGACCCTTGTGTCTTAGGTGAACACCTGATGAGGAACTTCTGGGTCAGGACAAGACTTGGTCAGTCCTTGTGGGATAACTATGCTTTGTCTGTGACTGAATATGCACAAGCAGGGACTAGTGTTAGCTTTCCTGTGAGATACGGGTTGCACGGCCCGGGGTATGTATTCCAAGATTTAAGACTGATAAGTATATTACCTTGGTCTGGCCTGATGGATGTTTGATCAGTTGTCCAAAATGGTAAAGCTCTTGCAGAAGATGGCTACTTAGCTATGTGGAAGTTGGAGCTCTTCAGTTGTGAAGAAATCACAATTCACGTCCTAGTTAAGAGAGGGGGGTTTTGAACGTGGTTTTCCGCAGCTCTCGGGAAGGGCATCCTACCCCATGACTGCTCTGGACAGTGACGGCTTCCTTGTTAATAATGTAAGTGATAAACATGATTTTAAGACACCACCCCACCACCCCTCCACCCCCCAAACTAGAGCTTTGATGTTCAGTCAGCTTCCTGCACAACTGCTGGCAGAAACATGGGGGTACCCTGATGACATCGCGTTGCCCTCACAAGACAACATAGCAGGCAAGTGGTGCACATCCATTACACGCAAAACCTGGGGAGGGAGTTGGAGGATTTTGGAGAGCAAGCAGTGGATGGGAAGGAGAGGTCTGCTTGTGTCCATTGTGGGGGTCATAAAACTCCAAATTTCAGGGTTTCCCTCTCCTTCACAAACACCCTAACCACTAGCATCACTTCCAGGCTCTGAGCAAAGCAGCACTGCAGGCACCCTCTCCCCGTCACCGATGCAGAGCCTGGGAGCAGGAAAAATGACTATAACCCCTGCCCCCCCCTGAAGCAGGTACCACATTTGGGGAGCTATGCCCACAGCATCCCTATTTTAGCAATGCCCCGGGGATGCTGCCGTGGCTCATTTTCACCCGCTGCAAAGCTCACCGGGCAGATTGTCTCCTTTTCCCAGTTTGCAGGCAGGTGGGGGAAAGGCAGAGAAGCGTGCGACAGATCCGATCCCTCTGGCACACACGCTGCTCATCCCTTTTGTCTGCCCCTCTCCCTGCTCCCACTCACCCCTTCTCCCCCACACACCCACCCACCTCAGTGTCTCATTCGGGGATGGCTCAGGGTGCTTCAGGTAGCCGCGGGGATGCATACTAACCTCTGCCGGGCTTCTCGTTAAAGAACCCATTAATAGGGAGCTGCTGCCTTTCTCTCCCCTTCCTCCCCGCAGCCAGACTCGACTGCTGAAAAACAGAAAATGGGGGTGTGAGGTGGGAAATCCAGGACACCGCATCCTCTCCCACAGCATGGGCTGGCGTTTCTCAGAGAAGGGCAGTGGCGAGGCCACCGTCTGTGTCAAGCGGGGAGAAACGGCGGAGATCGGCAAAGAAGCGTTGGCTCGGTTGGCCGGCCGCCCCTGCATCTCCCCCCAGATCCTTCCCTCCCTCTCTTGCAACATTCCTGCAAGGACCCATGGAGAGCTAAATCCTATTGTGCTGGGAGCGAGCTGCCACCGCCTCCCCAGCATCCGCCGGGATGAAATCAGGAGCCCAGCAACACGGCAGTGCTGCCTATCCCATCCCTGTCGCCCTATAGCAGGATATTCTCTCCCCAGCTCACGTTTGAGGGACATTTAAAAAATCGTTCTTCAGTTCTTAGGGATCTTTCACTCAAGTCAGGCATAAATAACCCTGGCTACAATTGTAGCCTTTGATTTTTCTTTTTTTCCCTTTTTTTCTCCCTCCCTCCCCTCCCCAGTTTTGGCCTTTCTAAGGTTGAAATATCTGTGGGGACAAATATTCCCTTCTCAGCATGCTTCTTTCCAGCTGGGACCAGCCGGCTTGAGAGACAACCCATGATCATATGGGGAGACACTAGCAAGGAAAAGACTGATGTCAGGATCACTTCTGTCTCAGACGTATGCTTCTTCATCGTCTGTCCTTAAGGTGTGCCTCCTTCCCTGTCCTTGTCCTCCTCATGCTGTCTCAGAGCAGACTGCACATCATGTGGGACCTGCAGCTCCTGCCCTATGGACCTTCCAGGTTTCAAGCTTTAAATAGCCCCTACGTATGCACCTTCACCTAACCCCCGTATTTACGGCATGCTCCCAAATACACACCTTTCTCGGTGCAGAGATGGGAAGCCTCTGCAGCGCTTTGCTCCCATGGACCTGATGGTCTCCAGCCTGAGATCACCAAGCAGTTGTGTTCGGTGTGGAGGTAATGATGTACCGGGGAGCTGTGGCACTGTGCCGAAGTTTTTTTGGGGGGGAAGGGAAAGCGCCTGGAGAGCTTTACACAGAAACTCACTCCATAGCTCCTGCCAGCCCTGATCTAATATGTCTTTTAGTGATGTTTGGGGCCTCATACATGTGGAAAGAAGAAATGAGTACAGTTTGCTGCTTGCTTCTCACGTTCCTCTGTTTCCCCTGAGCTTCCCTGCTGTCCTTAATTATCCGTCTCTCATTTACAGGGATTTTAATAGAAATGGAAAAGCTGGTTGAATTAGGCTGGGATGAGGATGCGCTGAATGAGGCTTCCTTCCCTTCAGAAGTGACCTAACATTACCCTTTCTGTTATTAGTGGTGCGGGCTCCCCATTACCGTGAGGCAGCTCTTCTGTTGTTATCTTGAGCCAAGGGGACACAACTCCTGCACGGACTCAAGCTGTGGCTCCCTGTGGATAGGAGAGATTAGCAACGAAAAGCAAGGATGCTTAGGGGAAATCCTTTGTTAACAATGATGCTTAAGGGGGGACAAAAATAAGAGAAATAGCTTAGGAGAAGGAGAAGCAAAAGGAAAAAGTTGAAAAAAGGTAAATCAAGTCACCACTGAGTGATAAAATTGCTAAAAAAAAGGTGAGCGGTGGCCTAGTTTATGGCTTCATGGTTACGAAGGCTGTGAGAGCAGCTAGCTGAGAACTGACATACAGAGCTCTGAAGATTTGGATTTGGCTGGCAACAGCATCCTCGTGTCCCAGTGTGACCGTGGAAAGGCCTGTGTCCCTTTGGTGCCCTTCGCAATGCCTTAATGGAGCCCACTGCAAAGAGCCAGACACACATTCCTATTAAGAGAGGTAGAGCATCCTGTACCCCACGATGGAAGGAGGATGTTCGTGGTCCGTGAGCCAGGAAATCACTGTCCAGGCATTACAAGAAACAAGCAAGTAAACAAACAAAGTCCCCAAAATGAGTTATAATAACGCATTTAGTGTTTCCTTTACCTTTAGGAATGTCCCAGCACTGAGGAGACCTGGGTTGAAACCCTAGTGCCAAATTAGAGCATGGCTTCGAACCCGCCTGGGGTGTTGTCCAAAGACACCTACGTGGCCAAATCCGAGCTAGGCTGGGGTAGGCACGTTTGAAAATGCTTTGGGACTTCAGTCTGAATGAGGCCAAATAAAGCATTTAGCAGGGCGTTATGTGTGCCTGAAGAGAGAAAAACTACCTATCTATTCAGTGAGGCATTAACTGATCCATGGTTCAGGCAGAGAAGAATATTTTTTTTGGATGAACAGAAGGCTAAGCTATAGACATTTTCAGATTAAGGGATCTGGACCTGAAAACAGAAAAAAAACCTGCTTAGCGTGTCCCCATTATGAATCTAGAGTTCTGTAACCCAGGTTAGGGGCACCAGCCAGAAGGAAGTTAATAGGGAATTTGAGAATGAGGTTAGCACAGAGATGTCCAAACAAACATGGCTTTTGTTGCTGTTGCACATCCTGGAGGAAACCCACAATACCATGCGCAAAGAGGCTGCTGCATCCCCTCCAAATCTGGACCTGCTTTCTCTGAGCACTCCTTATCTTCCTCCGACATTTCCCCTCAAAGGAACAGAGCTGTTGCCATTCACAGGAGGGGTAGGACTATGTAATACAACGGGGAGAAGGGGCTGTGGTGGATTCTCCATGGGACTGGGACTAGCTACTGACAACCATTGATCTGTTATGGCCTCTCCTCCTCTGAGAGGCACCCAGGAGGACGCAGTGGCTGGGTGTTAGGTTTGTGTGGAGGCACGAGGCCAGCAGCAGGTAAAGTCAAGCTTGCCACTGGAATCTCCCATTGCTTCCTTCTCCCCACAGCCTTTAGCAGGGAGTCTGCAGCTTGGCCATCTTCCCATGAGCCAG
Source organism: Aviceda cuculoides (assembly GCA_035590195.1). Lineage (NCBI taxonomy): Eukaryota > Metazoa > Chordata > Aves > Accipitriformes > Accipitridae > Aviceda > Aviceda cuculoides. The sequence goes on along the minus strand of JAVJGG010000029.1, from coordinate 52,153,812 downwards.
TCCAGCTTCACTGATGAAAAACCAGGCTTCCACCACCCCTAATGCCCTCGTCCAGGACAAAAAAAGAGAACTGTATAGGTGCTGTGAAAGTGAAGGAGGTGCTTAACACTGTCTCACCCCATGGGAACAGCATGGTATCTCTGAGGAGCAGGAGCAGGTAAGCTATGGGGCACTCTGAGCCACTTGCTCCTCGTCATGTGAGTGACTGGTCCTGCCAAAGACACAGGGGCTGCCCACCTTCCCCTGGCTCACCATATGACCAAGGGTACGGTTTGACGGCATGGCAATCTGCCACAAAAAAGGGCAATGTCCCATTTTCCATGTGTGGCTGTGATCTCTCCGTGCTCCTCTACCATCACCCCTGGTCCTCATCTCACCCTGCCATGAGGTTGTTAACATTAAACCTAGATAGAAATGGAAAAGCAGAGCCAGGGCTGCAGCGGAGGGTGGGACTGGCTCCGTGGACTGCGGATAATCCTTAGATCAGCATGGGAACATCATCCTGGCAGACAGCGAGGAGCACAGCTCTCCTGGACCGGTGGGACTCTGTCAGCCAAGCCACACCAGGAGATGAACCAGGGCTGCGTGCTTCACAGCCACCCCACTGCTTTTCCTTATTTAGCAGACCTGTGATTTTCACTGTTTACTGCTGAGGAGGAGTAAAAAAAAGCACTAAATTCAGAAACTTTTACTAGAACACTTAGAGAGGCACCCTAAAGAGGGGCAGGTGGGGGAAGAGTCAAGCGTGTGGCCAGACGCAGGCCAGATTCAGCTCTCAGCCATGTGGCATAAAGGCAGCTGAAATTTCATAAACCGGGTATGAATCAGGCCCTTCAACATGGGGCTTGCTTGTTTTGCTAGCAACCAATATGCTCTACCGGCTCATGAGTGATGTGCACGGGAGGAAAATGGAGTTCATTTGGAAATGTCTTTCTATTTGTGTTGACCTCATGAGGGTCATAACAGCCAACACCAGAGTTCGGGTTATTGCTGGGAAAAATAATGACATCTCCTTTTGACTTTCTTGATTTAGCCTCAGGCAGGCTTGAAGAGGCAAACGTAGCACAAGAGGCACTCATTAACATTTCCTCTGCCCAGTGAGGAAACGAAAATAACAAACATCCCATTAAATAAGGGGAGGAAAAAACCTATAAAATACAGAAGATATTTTTAGTCTGAAAGCAAAGCACTCTATCTTTCCCACAAAGTAGGGCTTTTCAGATGAAAAGAAAAAAGGAGAGAACTTGCAGGCTCCTCTGCACCAGAAGGAGTGACACTAATAATAATAACAATTATTATGATTATTGTTAATATTGATAGCGGGCTGCCCTCAGTTTCCCACTTGCTTCCCCATCCTCCCAGCAAGTGACGTGTGGGCCCTGGCCGTGGAGGACAACGGGTGGCCAGGAACAATACAGCCACTGACGCCAACCGTGTTTTGAATGCGAAACTCTGCGTTGTGAGTGCCAGCTTCAATGCAATAAAGTGTTCCGGTGCTGGAGATGGATGAATAGAGACGTATGGTGTAAATTAAATGTGTTATTCTTTTCCTCCTTCTTTTTTTTTTTTTTTTTTTAAATATAGATTAAAAAGCCCAACGCCTTGGTTTCTCTTAATTTTATTCCCTTCATGAGGATTTTGTTACCAAACAAATGACTGGCCAGCTTTGTTTGGTAACGTATAGGAGAATCAATAAGAATTGAAAGGGCAAGGAGGCAGAGGGAAGGGATCGCGGTTTCTTTTTTTTTTTCCTTTCTTTTTTCTTATAGAAGGAGGAAGCAATTGTGGAAGCGAAAGGGAAGATTCTAGCAAGGCAGATATAGGACGAAACACAAACCCCCTTGTTCACCAGTAGAAAAAATTTGTTCCCGCAAGCCTATGGGATTAATTGCACCCTGCCCTTCAGACTTCTAACTTCAGGCGCTTCATAGAGTCTTTGGTGAAAGATGGGGCCCTCCAGACAGTGATTCAGAGAAAGAACACAATGTACATCGCAATGCATAATTGGGGAGGGACCCTGGCATCACAGTAGGGTAATACAGCATCTAGCAGAGCTCTTCCGAGCGCAAGCCACTAAAAGACAGCGCAACTCGGCTGCGCCATAAACTTTCCCAAGCCCTGGGATCTCCCCCTTCTCACTCACCCACCAGGTTCATCTGGCTCGTCTCCAAGAAGTGGCATGTCTTGCCATAATGTAGATCTGAGCAAAACACTCATCCGGGATGAGGCGGCAAAGGGACAACAACCAAAAAAAAACCCCCCAAAACCCCAAACCCCATCAAGTTTGCTCTAAGGCGAGGTGCGGCAAAATGGCTGCAAGGGTCGAGTGCCACCGGGCTGTGGGTGCGTCGTGTCCTCGGCAAAGCGCTGTTGTGACAGCACTGGGGAAGGTGCCAGTGCTGGCTACGACTCAGTGTCCCTTTCATCTGGTCCCCGTCGTGGGGGGTTTTCTGTTGCTGCTCCCTGCCACGAGCTCCTTTTGTCCGCCTGTAATTGGTCTGTTGGCTTTTCTCTTTCTCTCTTCTCATTTTTTTGAGGGTCTGATCCTTATCTACTGTGGTTTAAAACTGTTCAGGAAGCTCTAGGGAGACAACCCACGTTGACACCATCCCTGCTGAGCTATGAGATGCAGCTTTTGCTGTGTTCTCTCCCTTCCTTGCTCCTGCTTAGCTGTTTTGAAGGAAACGAGCCCTGCTCACCCATCACACTTTTTAATTCCTCCCTCATACTCACTTCCCGCCTCCCTTTCTGCTCTTCTTGCCCCCCCCTCTGGTCTTGGACCTCCTAATGGCACCCAGAAGAGCAGCCATCCTGCAGCCTCCTCCATCCATCCCATTGCCAGCTCCCCTGAGGCCAGGCAGCTAATTTCAACAGAAGTCTGGCTGCCTCTTTGTGAAGCCCTGAGATAAAGCTGCTGTGGTTATGAAAGCCTCCTCCTCAGCCTGCCTCAGTCCATGGCTCCTGTCCTTCCATGCCCGTCTGTCTGTCTGTCTGTGCCCGGAAATTGTCTGTCTGCCTCAAATTACCTCTCCCTGTCAGCTCCCAGCACTCTACGTCTTCCTCCTCCCTTTGCTTCCGGCTCCCCTCTCTCCTCCTCCTCTACCCACGCACCTTACTTTAATTAGAAATACAATGAAAATGCTTATCACTATGTCTTAATCAGCAAGTCATTCCCCAGCAGGTCCAGAAGGAAAAACCCCGTTCCTCCTCGCCTCTCCTGTCTCCCCCACCACCCCCACAGAAGAAGAGCACGCAGATTAGGAGGAGAGCTCTATGGAAAAGTTGCTGAATGAGATGAACCTAGAGAGCTGGACAAGCTGGAGGAAAGGACCAACAGAAACCTTATGATATTCAACAAGGACAAATTCTGTGCCTGGGAAGAAAGAGGCCCTGGCAGCAACTGGCTGGCAGAAATGGACCTGGGAGTGCTGGGGGACAGCAGGCTGACTAGGTATGATCCAGCAGTGTCCTGGCAGCAAAAAAAGTATTCTGGACTGTGGGAGCATGAGTACAGCCAGGACATCAATGGAAGTGATTAATCCCCCTCTACTGGGGTTGTATTAGACCATATCTAGCTGCTGCAACCACGTTTGGGCCCCATAATCCAAGACATTGATCAACTGGAATGAGTTCAGCACAGGCCATTGAGGCGGTCAGGGCTAGAGCAAGTGCCTGGTGTGGGACTAGGGCTTGTCCAGCCTGGAGAAGCGATGGCACTGGGGGGACCTAACAGCAGCCTCCTGTACCTGTGGGGAGGTTATCAAGCAGGTAGAGCCAAGCTCTTAGTAGAGGTGGCTGGTGAGAGGACAAGAGACATTGGGTATAAATTGAAACAAGACACTCTGTCTGGGTATAAGGAAAAAGGTTTTCCCTCTAAGGACAGTCATCCAGTGGAGCAGGTTGCCCAAAGAGGGTTGTAAAATCCCTGTCCCCGAGGTTTTCAATATCTGAAACCTGAACCACCTCATCTGACCCAGTAGCTGACTCAGCTTAGAGTAGGAGGTTGAGCTAGAAGCCTCCCAAGGTCCCTTCCAACCTTAATAATCCTGAGATCCTATGACCAGACCTAAGTGCCAAATGAGTCCATTCAGACTGATGAATCCCTCTGTCACTGAAAACTACAGGAGAAGGAAAGAGAGGTAGCAGGGTCTGGAAAGAGACAGATTTGGTGGAGTAGGTTTTATAGCCAGTTCATCCCAGACTCTGGCATGTGATGGGACAAGGTGAGGCTGAAACCAGGTCACCTCATAAAGTTAAATCCAGGCTATAACCTGTCCCCATCCACTGGCAATCTCCTAAGGACTGTTTCTGGCGATCCAGGGTGAAAAGCTTTCTGGAGAATATCTTTGCGCTAATCCAGAGATGCAGAGATTGCACAGTCTCTCCCAATTCATGTGATCTCTTACTGGCAATGCAGCTTTAAGGCCAATTCTCTGGGGTATAGAAACTGCAGCATAAAAGGCTCCAGATCTGTCCCAAACCCTCAGCTGATTGACATTTGACCCTTTCTAAACACAAGCACAGATGCACAAAAATCTCATGTTTAGGAAAGCTGGGTGAAAGTGGAGGAGTAAGCCAGCCAGAGGGCATGGCTCTCTGCCAGTCATATCGCTATCATGATATGCGTGGGGGATAAAGTGGCATTGGGAGTGTCTGCTGGATTAGGAACCCTGCGTTTACACCCTCAGGCTTTTATCCCCATCACTGTCACTCCCCACCTTCAACCGAACCATGCAGCCCTTCTATGTCAGCTTGCTGCTGACCTAAATAACCCTCCTGTTTCCCAAGAGCCGTACGGCAGTAGTGTTTGTCCATGTGCCATCACCTGGTAGGGACCAGAGGCGTGCAACGCATGGATATGGGGCGTAAAGGCAGTCCTGACTCCTGTCCTTCATGCCCTTCAGCTTAACCGCTGCCGGTTTGCTCCAAGGGGACTCTGCTTTAACTAAATGTGGGGGGGGGTGTCACTGAGACCTCCTTTTAGTAGGACTTCACTGAAAAAAACATCCGTCTCCTCCGCATTTCACTTTTGCCAGGCTGGCTGCAGTCCCACCAGGACAAACACGGCCAGGAGCCGCGGGAGTGGGGACCCATCCTCAGCCTCCCTGGCACACTGCCCACCACCCTGAGCGGGGGCGAGACACCTCCCCACCGCCAACAGGCTTAAACCCCCTTTTTAGGTGATACTCATGAATCAGCATCCCACTGCCTCCGGCCACTCTCACTGGGAGAGGACGAGAAGCCCCAGATGTCCTCAGTACCTCTCTGAGTGTGTTCCGGTGGGGAACTCTCTCAGATTAGGGAATCCTTTATCTCTGGCTTATATAAGACCCGGGGACTCCTTTTATGGTTGGCTTTTCCTGCTTTGTCAAGAGCAAAGAACAAATGTAGCTTCATCTACACTTGTGGGTTGGCTAACTGATTAAGCATCTGATTCAAACTCAGTACAGAACAGGCTTTTGATGGGCGGATTTAATTTGGTGTAAAAACCAGGATGGCGTCCCCCTCCCTTACCGAATATTCCCAAGATAGCGGTTGGTCTGGTGCAATTAAGCAGTGGGGATGACTCCCACCTACCAATGCTTTAGAAAGTCCGGAGTGCTCCAGTTTGTACTGAAGCGGCTCCTTTGAGTGTCGTCGTCCCCCCTTTCCCCCCTTTTCTCCCCCCCCCCCCTTTTTTTTTCGCTGCTGATTTATCACCGTTTCCAAGCATTTGCATTAGGAGTGAGCTCACTCTGTGTGTGTGTGTGTGTGTGTGTGTGCACATGTGAGGGTGTGCGGGGGGCCGGTGGGCGTCTGTCTTCATGTGACACACTGAATTCCCCCTCACCTCCCCCTCTGCGAGCCCTGCCAGGGGAAGCATGCTAATGATGACCTTGCTGAGTAAATAGTTGTGGCATGAATAAGTGTTTTCCCTGCAATCTGAAAGGCGGAAGGTGCGATTACTCATCCATCTATCCAACTGTCTCCAGCACCTTTCAAGTGCTTCTCGCGTCGAGTCTGGGGGCGTGCGTGAGGGGGTGGGAAGCCAGGGGAGGCTGCCAAGATCTGGGTTGCCACAGACACCGGCTTCGTTTTTCCTCCAATAAACGCCGCACCGAGAGTGCGAGAGGAGGCAGGGCACCACCCACATGTTGAGCTGTGTGGGGTATAAGTAGATGGAAGAGCCTGGACTAGTGGCAGTTCAGACAGGGAAGAGAAGCAGCTCTTTGCATCTCTAGTGCAAGCGTCTTTGACTCGCCAAGTTTACCGGAGGAGAAATCACCGGGATTTTTGCAGCAGCTTCTGTGTGCATCTCTGTGTGTTTTTCTCCAGCGGGGACTCTCCACCGTTCAAGATTCTCAGCTCCGGATGAGCAGGTAGCGGGCACGCGTGCGGGGCTGGATGTTTTAGCCAACTCCTCCCCTTGTTCCTGGAGGATCCTGGCTCTCTCTGGGACACCCTGAGCACGTGAGACCGGCGTTTCCAGCAGTGCAGCGGGAGAAATTTGCCTACAACTCTCTCTGGAATCCACAGGGACCGAACAGCTCACTCTGCGGTGATATCTGGTTTGGTTGTGTTTGTGTCGAAAAGTCTTTTGAGGGGGGTTTAGAAGTCTCTGTGTGTCTTTCGGGAAGTGTTGTGGTGGGGTTTTTGGGAGCCAGCTCTAGCGCCAGGGCTTACAACCCAGTTCTTTCCGTGTTTGACACTCGCACGGTCGGAGCCATGCAGCTGGATAATGTCACCAATGCGGGCATCCACTCCTTTCAGGGGCACCGTGGAGTTGCCAACAAGCCCAACGTGATCCTGCAGATAGGGAAATGCAGGGCAGAGATGTTGGAGCATGTCAGGAGGACCCACCGGCACCTCCTGTCTGAGGTCTCCAAGCAGGTGGAGCGCGAGCTGAAAGGCTTGCAGAAATCAGTGGGGAAGTTAGAAAATAACTTAGAGGACCATGTCCCAACTGACAACCAAAGATGGAAGAAGTCCATCAAGGCCTGCCTGGCCAGATGCCAGGAAACCATTGCCCACCTGGAGAGGTGGGTCAAGAGAGAGATGAATGTTTGGAAGGAGGTCTTTTTCCGTCTGGAGAAGTGGGCCGACCGTCTGGAGTCCATGGGAGGCAAATATTGCCCTGGGGACCATGGCAAGCAGACTGTGTCCGTTGGGGTGGGAGGCCCAGAGATAAGGCCAAGTGAGGGGGAGATTTATGACTATGCCCTTGATATGAGCCAAATGTATGCGCTGACCCCTCCTCCTGGGGAGGTGCCCAGCATCCCCCAGGCCCACGATTCCTACCAGTGGGTCTCTGTGTCAGAGGATGCTCCAGCCTCCCCAGTGGAGACCCAGGTCTTTGAGGATCCCCGGGAGTTCTTGAGCCACTTGGAGGAATACTTAAAGCAGGTGGGTGGAACAGAGGAGTACTGGCTGTCTCAGATCCAAAACCACATGAACGGCCCAGCTAAAAAGTGGTGGGAATACAAGCAGGACTCTGTCAAGAACTGGGTCGAGTTCAAGAAGGAGTTCCTGCAGTACAGCGAGGGGACTCTGACTAGGGATGCTATCAAAAGGGAGCTGGATTTGCCCCAGAAAGAGGGGGAGCCCCTGGACCAGTTCCTTTGGCGCAAGAGAGACTTATACCAGACCCTCTATGTTGATGCAGATGAGGAGGAAATTATCCAGTATGTGGTAGGCACCCTCCAGCCCAAACTGAAGCGCTTCTTGAGTTACCCCTTGCCCAAGACCTTAGAGCAGCTGATCCAAAGAGGGAAGGAAGTCCAAGGCAACATGGACCACTCGGAGGAGCCCAGCCCACAGAGGACCCCTGAGATTCAATCAGGAGATTCTGTGGACAGCGTGCCTCCTTCAACCACTGCCAGTCCCGTGCCGAGCAACGGGACTCAACCCGAGCCCCCGAGCCCACCAGCTACTGTCATATGAGCTAGTCCACGGGAGGCATCAGTCTGGGTTACATGAAAGGGAGAAGGGGGCATATTTAGGAAGCTTCTCCTTGGAGAGAGGTTCTGGCTGAGACGAGACATGAGGTGTGCTCAGTCCAACAGCCCATAGCAGAGGAATTCACTTTGCTTGTGGGGGGAGGGAGGCAATGGGGGAGAGGCACCTTAGGATGTGGTTGCCCACCTCACCTGAGCCATGCAATACGGTGGTGCCGGAGATACTTGCTTGCACCACTGTGGGGAACGGACAATTTTATGAGATCCCTGACAAGAAACTAGAGACAATTCCCAACTTCAGAGGCAGCCGCTTAGCACCGGCGGCTTTCAAGGACTTCATACGAGTGCAGCAATTGGCTGAGGGTTCCTACCCATCTGGATCTCCCTTTTCCTTCCCTCCTCCCTCTTCTGAAGAGGTGTCCCTGTCCTGAGGAGACACCTTTCCTTTGACCCTTGCCCATTTCTGATTTGCCACTGAGCTTCTGTTCACTTGGCAATTTCCTGTTCTTACTTGCTCCAAAGGATTAAATAATTTTTTTGATTTTTTTTAGAAGAAATCCTATGACTTCAGGAACTGAAAACTTTAAGAATCTGGATTATTTTTAGTGTTTTTCATTTCAGTGCACCTAATATCTGCTTTAATGTTTTTCCTCTCAAGAGGCTCTTACTGGTTTACTTCTCGTCTTAGTTTCTGCTCACTCTAATCAAGGCCACTGCAGTGCAGAGGAAAATTTCACCCTTTCTCTGCACATTATACTGTGCATTCAGCAGGAAACAGAGTTTCAAATTAAATTCTGAGCTCATTTATTGAAGGGGCAGTCTGCTTGCTTTCAGAGAAGAGGGGGTGTCAAGGTGGAGAGGAGGCACCAGAGCTATTTTGAGAGGGTGGGGGGAGGTAAAGGAAATAAATAAATATACTTTGAATGAAACAAACAAACACATCCTAAATCCAGAGCAAAATATCCCCAGAGCAGCAAATCGAGTCCATGCTGATGTGTGGAGACAACAGCAGCTTTTGCCATGTAAAAGCAAAAAAGAAGTGACGAGAGGAGCTGTGTGTCCCAGCACAGTTTCAGCCTGTGCATCACAACAAACAGTTTCTGCTCACATAGACAGACTCAAAATGCTCCTGGAAAGCCTGGCACCCTTGTCCTGGAGCACCTGAGGACAGAGGGTTGTCTGTTCATAAAGAACTTTCTACAACAACTTGCTGTGGATGGAGATGGACTTGGACTCTGTGACATTTTCCATCTTGAAACAGTAATGCTCAGCGTTCCCTTTGCTTTGGCTAACGTCCGATGACAGGATTTTAAGATGAAACTGCTCTATATTCAGAAAGTTGGGCTCTTCAAAGCTTCTTGAGGCTGGACACATCTTGAGCATCATCCGCATTCACCACCAGACCAAATAAACAACACCTCTGCAAGAGATGCAGCAGGGATGCAGCAACAGGAGTGCCCCTGGGATGCTCCTGGCACTACTACAGCAGTGACACGTGGCACCGGTGGCTTGGAAGGCCTTTGGTGTGCCTCCTTCCAAGAGGCTGAAGGTAAGGCAACTCTCTGACATTCTTTTCTCTGCACTCCCCAGACCTAAATTAGCCATAGCCTGTCCAGTAGGAGCCTTGCACTGGCATTAAAAAAAAAAAAAAAAAAAAAAAATAAATCTGAAATGGGACACGAAGCACTCACTGTAAATGACAGATTAGTGTTGGGAGAAAAGGGGAAGGGAAATAAGGGGAAATAAAGGACAGTGAGTGGGAAAAGTTTCCAAACAGGACAGTATCTTGCACTTTCTGATTACTATGGGGAGGAAATGGGAAGCTTCTTCATTAGCCCAGACCAAGGACCTGCCCCGTGAAGCTCTGGGCTTGAGTCCCCAGCTATGACAACACATCACAGGTCTGTGCAGAGCCCAAAGGAGATGCATGTCCACTCTGCACCCTTGCTAGGAGTTGGTCTCAGGAGCAGCGGGGGCTCTATCTCTCACTTGTTCCGAGTGAGTGAGTTTGGCAGCGGCTGTGTCTGCAGGGAGAAGGGAGCATTTCTCACTAATGACCTGGGATGAGTGGTGGGGGAGTGGGTGTCACTGCTGAGGATGAGCTGGCCGTGCATTACAAGCATTATCTTCTCTTGGTTACAGTGACTCACTCAGATCCTCCTCTGAGAAGGAATCACTTCGCAGTGCTCAGGATTCAGAAGGGAAGCCAAAGAGACAAAGCTTCCAAACCAAGGATTCAACACCAGACCTGCTGTCAGGATCCCCAGCCACTGACTGCTGGATCCACTGTCTGAAGGGAAGACCGGCACAGGTAATTACCTCTCATCTTACCCTTGTGGGCTTTTCTTAGCCTCCCCAGCGCCCTGCCCCAAGGTACTGAATAGCCCAGGTGCAAATACCTGTGCTGGTCTTGAGACCTCAGCCCCAATAAGTGGGATTTCAGCTTCTTGATGTAGGGATCCAAGCACCAGCCCCAATGATTAATGCTCTGGGGACAGTGCACACCATGCCTTTCTTTCTGCTGGACCATTGGCAAATGCTTAGACACCAATACCTAGTGGGACCTCCGGGCTGCAGACACCTAGTAGGCACAGCTGAATTGAACCCCACCTCCTGCAAAATCCCCTGTACTCTCCGCTTTAGATATCTAACCGGAGCTGCTGCATTTTTTTTTTTTTTTCTTTTACAGCTATCCCTCCTGCTGTTGCTGATTTTCCTTCTCTGTGTCCAAGAGTCCTGCTTTCTCAGGGGAGAAGCGAGTGCTGCAGGAAGACAGAGGGCAAACCATGCACCAAAGAGCCTCCCATGCAGTGCAATGCCGTGTTCGAGGTATCGAGAGCCAGAATGAAAGGGGGAAGCCACTTCCAACAGGATGAAGAAAAGTCTGAGCTGGTCCAAGCACAGAAGAAAGTGTTGAGAATGAAAAGAGGCAGAACAGAAGAACCAAGTCTGGGTTTTGGGGACAGCAAGGATGCTGGGCTTGTACTGACTGTTGAGATGATACCATACCTCTGCAATTTGGGGCCGCTGGGACTCACCTAAAGCAATCTTCACTAGATTATCAGTTAAAAAAAACTTTCCTGATTAACCTTGCCAAATGACTGACCCTACCTAGGCTACGAACCCTCCATGCTGTTAACGCTGTAACTCATTTTTCCTGAGTTGAGGGTAGCTTCATTTCATGCGGGTATCAGTTTCAAACCTCAAAGGGCTCCGGAGGTTCGGAGAAGCATCCTGCGGTCCAGATGCTTGTCTGAACTGCTTGAGCCTGCACAACTGGGCCGGCTGTCTTGCCAGAAAGGAGAATCTTGTGAGACAGCAGGCACCTCCTGGATCTGCATGGGCCAGAGTTACTGCAAGAACCGGGGTTCTTGTGCTGGCTTTGGCGCGACTGTTTCCATCCAGACCCAGGGAGAGCGAAAGGTGTGTCAAAGGCAAGAGCTCGAGTGAGTTGGACAAGGCAGTTTTGGTTCACATCTCAGCTGAAGAGGTCCGGTTGGTTCCTCTCTCTTCCAGAGCCAACTGTCCCAGGTATGCGTGTGTGCGTGTCAGGGCGGGTGTATGTGTGTTGAGCAATCGAATCCACCTAACTAAATTCTGTGGTGTTTTGTTGCATTTGAACTAAGCCAACGGGCCTAACGTGCATTCCAACAATGCTCAGCAAAAATGTCCAGGACTGGAAAATTATGTAAAACCATGTAAAGGCAGATTTTGCAGGCATCAGCTCAAGTCAAAATGATGTTTGATTTTGAGGTGCTTAATTTCCACAGTCTCTTGCAAGGGACTCGACTGCCTCAATAGGCATTTTATTTTTCCCTAGACTTTCCTCTCTTTTTAAGGAATTAGCCTGTCTGTGCTACGTGGTCGTTTGGTCCTGAAGTTCATACATTTTCAGCTGACTTTTTGGAATGTGCAGAACTGAATCTCCTGGACTGATTTTATGTCAATTATTGCTCCTAGCAGATGGGAGCCTTACTTGTAGCACCCTGGCTTATAATACCAGCCTCTCCAGGAAGGACTGGTAGTTTATTTTCCTGGGGCAAAGTCACGTGAATGAAGAAGTGTGTATGTGTTGTGTCTGTGAAATTTTAGCAGATTTCAACCACTGGATTTTTTTTTTTTTTTCCTTAAGCAATTTTACATTTGACTCTGGCAAAACTAGAGTGTTTATTTTTACTAGAGATATTATTAATTCAAACAACCTTGTACAAAAAGCAGACATAAATCACTACAGGTTATAGGGGTTGAAGCCAAAAGGTCTTTGTAAGCCGACATCACTTGCCCTAGATCTGACTGTATCAGGCAGTTTATTCCTCATGTGTCATGTTGGAGTTACAAGATCACACTAAGCCACTAGAACCTGTCAATAGAATAGTGCTACACTCTATTTGCTATTGTAGCAAAGCCTTTTGTAGATTTATACAATAAAACTTTGAAATATCTGCTTCAATTGCTTTGTGCCTTGCTTTCTGGTCTTTCTTCCTTGGTTCATGGTAGACTCAAGTAACTATTGCCCTCTGAAGACTTGGTCTTGCAGCTGTTTGGCCTTAGTTGACTCATGAAATCTTCCTTCTCAGCAAAAGCAGGTGATTGACATAAAGATGAAATGTACTGGGCCTTTGAGGAAGAAGGGTTGGATATAGAAAATACAGAGGTGTTTTAAGGGGTTTGTTTAGTATCTCAGATGGAGTCAAATGTAGCCCATGAGGCTGGGAGAAATGGTCCCTTGTGGGACTGTGGATTATGCAGGGCTCCTGTTGGGTACAGCTAAGAGAAAGGCTGTTGAAGCAGAAGGCAATCACATTCCCACCCATGCTTGAGAAGTAATATGCATGGAAGAGCTGAGGCAAGTCAGGGCCAAGGTAAAGAAATCTTTAAGCGTGAATCAGCTCTGCTTGTCATCCAAAGAAAGAGACTTCAGCAGTCAGAAGAGCCAGCACCCAGCAGCACAGAGACCCAGGAGCTACTGGCAGGCTGGTGCTTTGCTACCTGATGAATTCCCCTATAGCAAGGTTATTCTCCATTCCTTGGGTTTGTTACTTAAAAAACGCCCCTGGATCATGGGGCTGGAGGAAAGGAACGTAGCAGGGGATGTAGCTCAGAGTGCTTTAAATTGAAACGAGCATTTTTGCAATAGGCTGGGCTCAAAGTTCTGGCCCCAAAGACCCTTCAGTCCATGGCGATAGAGGACTCTGCAGATCCCTCCTCTCCCGAAGAGGTTTTGCACTCAGGTGGATATAGCCCCCATTCCCTGCTCCATCCCTGGTCTCTCTCCAGCGAGAAAGGTGTTAGGACTAACAGTCCAGGGTGTGATGCAAGTGGTAATGTGCGCTTGGGTAGATCAGCTGGAGAAACAAATGGACTCATTCCTTTCACAACAAGCACATTGCCAAATGAACCTCCCGGATATCCCTTTTGAGTTCAGGTTGGAAAGGCAGAACATGGTCTCATGGCCAAAGATGCCTAAAGGGCAGCTGTTAACCCTTGTGTCTTCAGCTCTTTACAGCTCATTCAGCCACAAACTCTTACCAAGAGTGAGAATGAAACTTTGAAGATGCAGTTTGGGTCCACAGCTGAACTCTGCCTTTGTGTCCTTAACTACTGTCACCAGTAAAAAGGTGAAAAACAATCATTGAGGAGGCAGACCAGCAACAGGGGTGCAGCCGGTGCCATCACAAACCGGTACAGTATAGGAGAAACTGGGCAGGAGAGCGGGGTTAGACTTTGCATGGTCTATGGACATGGCCAAAGAGCTGGGTCTCCTGCAAGGACCAACCTGATACTTTGCAGAACAAAAAGCAAGAGCTGCTCAGCTGGAGGTGCTGAGCTCTTCCAGCAGAGGGGGGCAGAACTCCACTGTACACTGTGGGAATTCAAATAAAAAAAATGTTATAAAGAGAAAAAAATCTGTCCTCGCCATCATCCATCCCCGCAAGGTCCGCTGCCACAGCTTCAGCGATACCAGATCAGCGGTCGCTTCAGTGGAGGAGGTCTAAGGGCAAGGAGAAAAGGAGTGATGAGAGGTTGGCATGGAAAAGTTGGGAGGACTGATGGCCAAGTTACGGTGGAAGAAGAGAGACAGGATGGGGATGCCCTGCTGAGTGAGGTATGAAAGGTAAATGAGCTGGGAAACACTTGACTGTGCTGGATAAACTCAGAAGGTTTTCCAATTTTGTTCCAGAGCCTTCCAGATTTGAATCTAATAATTTGTTATTTACTTTCTTTCTGACAGTTCAGGATGAAAATCCCTAGAGAGTCCCCGGGCCTAGACCTTCATTTAATGAAGAAATGCCTTATTATTGAAACCCTTCCAAAACCAAAGTGGGAACCATCCCTGTGTTTTCTGGGGCATGATCCAAAATGCGGATATTCACAATCATTCTTCCACTGGTGGAGAAGGCATGTGGGGTCAAGCACTTACAGAATTGAGAAAAAAGTCACTAATTTACACTTACTCGATAATTTTTTTTTTTTCTTCTCCTCTCTTTATCATGGCTATACTGATGAGTTCTTTAATTTGCTTATTCAGGACAGCTTAAAGAAAGTGCTAAGACGCACCTTCTCAGAGTACTGCATTCACGTATGAAATATTTGTTCTCTTTTTTATTTTTTTAATTTTTTCCTTCTGTCTCCTTTTTTAATCAAAGTGATTGCACTGGTCAGTCATGTAAATCATATTTATTGACTTTTCAGGCAGGCATGTGTTTGTGCACAGCCTAACTGCTCCCCTGGAGCCACTTCTTCCAGCAAAGCAATGTGTAATTAGGGAGGCTGTGAAACTTTCATTATTGACACAGTCGGCTGTAATGGCTCCACTTACCCCGTCAATATGATGCTCTGCTGAGCTCTAGGTGCTCACTCCGATCATGGAGCAGGATGTTATCTTAGACCTATTCCCACAGATACTAATTTGTACGAAGTATGAATTGCAGGCAGGTGACATGCTTTTTACAGCTAATATCTAATCATTACAAATTGAAAGGAGGATTGCTATGTGCAAAATTGGGCTCAATTCAGCAGTTTTGAGTGAAAAAAATGTAGGTGATTATTATTGAAGGGGCAGCCATTTTCATTACTTTTTAGGCTACATTTAGGAATTTCTAGGACCCTGTTTCTGAAAGTTAAAGCGATCAGGCAGTGTCAGTCTGTTTTTCAGTCTTTCTCCCTTGCATGTTCATTAACTTTCAACCTGCTAACTTTTATCGTGCAAAACCAGAGACTCCCAAAGTCACTAAAAGCCTACATGTTTCTGTCACAGACTTGCTGAATAGAGGACAGTTGTTCCATCGTTCCCACATAGGCACAGACTGAATGTGCTCAGCCAATATTAGATAAAAGAAACACAAGCCGTAAGTCCCTAGAAAATCAGATTTCATTTAGTCCTGAAGCTTACAGAACCACTTGCTGGTATAAAGAGTTTCTTTTTTTCTGAAGGGATAGAATCTTGACATTTCCAAAATGAACCTTTTTGACTTTTTGTTTCTAAAAAGAATCACTTAAAAACTGACTTCAACTTGAAAAAACACAAAAGAAAGACAGAAAAAAAAAAAAAAAAAGAGAAAGGTTAGAAAACTCAAAAAAAGAAATGGAATGAACTGTTCCGGGACTCTGAGGCATGTGCTGAGTTGGTGCAATAAGAAATCTCTTTTTCCATCTTCAATTTAATCCATTGAGATATTAGGAGAGTTTCTCTTCTGACTTGACCTTGCCCCGTTTTACCCTCTCCTGATTTGACTATTCAACTGAAAAAACTCTAGTATTTCCCTTGTTGCAAAAAATACACCCACTGTGCTACTATGCTGCACACTTCAGTGTCGCAGAATTTTCTGAGTGACATTGGAATGGTGTGAATCCCTTCCTTACCCAAAATGAAGTTATTTTTCCAACAGGGTCGAGGAGCAATCCCTCTTTGCAACCAGGATTCCCGAGCCTATATTACATACCTGAAAAATTACAAACCCACTTGCTGGATGGCCCAAATTCACTGTCAATTTTGACACCAGCAGAAGCCAGACTTGAGGTTGTTACCTTGAAGGCTGTCCTCGGTTTAGGCAGTGGTATCAGTGCAGTGCTTGAGGTAGGCTATGCTGATGTTCAGTTATAGCCTGCCCTGGAGTTCAGTCGTATGGAGTAATTGATCCTGGAAAGGTTGTGAGGAGAGGGCAATACCAAAGAAGACTTTCTAGATGGTACGGGCATTCCTTCAGCACTGTTCTGGTGGAGGAAGGCCTGGGAGGGCCTTTGTGTACCAGCCATATCCAGGGCACGAGGGGAAATCCTGGGGTTACTCTGCCCCTGTTCATGTAGCTAGCTGGCTCCTGGTCTTCTTACAACCCACGGTGGTCACCCTTCTGCCCTGGTCCCCATAGCTTAGCAGACCTCAGCAAGCTGATGGTACCCAAAACCATGCAGAAAAACTGAAAAACTGGCTCGCTTGTAGTCAGTGCCCCGTCTAAAACCACACTTTCCAGACCCGGTCCTGACCTACCATGCTCTACTAGGAAACCAGAGGGAAATGCACCCCAAGGACTGCCCTGTGCTAGGCAGCTTTTGGGGCTAGCATGGTAAGAGTACCCCTATAACAGTGGCCAAAGGCACCCACAGGACTTGATGGACACTAACGCATCCATCTGACATGGTAGCTGGCTAAACTTTCCAAGTAAATAATCTTCCTTCTGCTTACAAAATAAGGACTGGCTTTGACACAAGCCTGGAGCAAGACCTAGTCACTCTATACCTGTGACTGCTCTTCCGAAATACGCAGGCGACGTGCTTTTATGGTGATGTGAACAACTGCTGAGTTGCTATGCGTATTCAGGCTGAGCTCAGACATTGCGTGACTTCTCCAGGCGATGAGAGGCCAACAGCTCTTTGTTGCGATCTGCGTGCCTTACAGTCCTAGTGTCACTGGGCACATCTGGGATGTGGTCTCCTGCTTTTCCCAGGAGGTAGAGGTTGGAGGAAGGGATTTAGTAGATGTCTGAGTGTGAAGGCAGGAAGGAAAATGGCTGCAGACACCTCTGCCCCGTGTAGGGCCCCTATTGACATACTGCTTCCATAGCACAAATCCACGTTAATACGGATTATTCTCATTTCATAGGTGTGAAATCTGAGGCACACAGCTGAATTATTTGCAAGTGCTAGAAGCAGAGGACAGTGTGGGGTTTCCCAGGATAGCACCTCCATCCCTGCTCTCTGCTTTCACTGCTCAGCTACCAGTTTCCTCTGCAATCACTATCACTTGTTTCTCGTGGCCGTTTAAGGTTCCTAAATCTCCTTGCAATCAAGTAGAAACTGGACCCTAATTTACCCTGTTTGAAAGACCCTCATCTCTGACGCCTCCTCTACATGGAGACTTTCAGAACAGAAACTGAGTCAAGACATGGCTGTATAGGAAATTACATGGAAGACTTTAAGACCCATATCTTCAATTTACTTCAAAATTAAGGTGACCTTAGTGCAGTGTGGCTCACTTCCCTTTGCCTTGATCAGACAGGCATGTCTGGAAATGAATTAAGCTTGGCTGAATTAACGCCTCCTTTGATTCTCACTAGGTTTGTACACACCAAGAATTTAGGCCAGCCTATGCTATCCACCATAGCAGTCGATGCCGTGTTTTCCTGCACATCTCTGTATAGGCAAATACTACAATGGATCTGGCACTTCTCAACCTCTCAGACCCAGCAGGACAGTATGGTTTCTGAGGTTGGTCACATCCCATAGTCCTGCTTAGGCTTGTAGGCACTGTGGCAATTGCAAGAAGCTGCCTCCAGCATTAGGGACCGGGCCATGGGTCTCAGTCACAGGCAGTGGCATTCAGGCCATCAATGACAGTCCATCCAGAAGTGATGGTCCCATGGGGAGGTGTAGACAACCCTAGACTGCTCTAACAAGCTATAAAATGGGAGCATTTAAACCTCTTTCTGTGGGACAGCAGAGACACTATAAAAGTCTTCTTCCTGCGTAGATGGTCTCTTTCTCCTTCTCTGTCAGAGAGAGTGCTGGGAAGACTGGAAGGCTCAAAATCTGCACAGAAACTGCTGGAGAAACAGGCATCGAGGCCCAGGCAACATTTCTGCTAAAACCTACCACCAGCAAATTCTGTTCCCTGCTCCATGACAGACTCTTCTGGGATACACACTACGATACTAAGAGAGTAGGGACCTTCTCTTCCTATTTCTCCTGAAGGTCAGACCCATGGGTGCCTCTCCATGACAAGATCACTCAAAACTTCCCAGGTTCTGCTTTGCACAGGGTCTTGACTGCATCACAGTCATTACAAACGAAATAGAGATTCAACCTTAGATCAGCAAGCAGGCACAGACTGATGCAACATTACACGATGTATGTATAACCCAAACATCTGGAATTGCAGACAAATGCCATGAAAATCCAGGAAATGTTGTTTCCTGTTGGCTTTTCATAC
Organism: Aviceda cuculoides; assembly: GCA_035590195.1. NCBI lineage: Eukaryota > Metazoa > Chordata > Aves > Accipitriformes > Accipitridae > Aviceda > Aviceda cuculoides. The sequence continues at coordinate 52,135,452 of JAVJGG010000029.1, read as the reverse complement.
ATAAAATTTGAACAGCTGGTAAATGTCGGTTTTAGAATATGTTGCATGTAATCTACCAAGATCATGAAAAAGCCACATTTTTCCTGACAATTTTCCCTATTTTTTGTTGCTTTTACCTTAAATCAGACTAGGTAAAGAGACTGGACCCTTTCGACATCCCTGGTAGAGGTTCCCAGCTGGACCAAGCTGGATGGTGCAAGAGGAGACCACCAAGGGTCTCTGCAAAACAGGGGCACATTGGTACAGCTGACTTCTGCTGGAACCACCCACAAGAAAACTAGGACATTTGTCACCTCTATCAGCAGAAATCGCTTTCTGGCAACTCTTCTAGCAAGACAGTGGAGCTGTGCTGGCTAAAAACATTCAGTGTGAAACAGGGCCTAGAAGCAATAAAAACAAACAGGAAGAGTCTGCCTGGTAATATTATTTTTTACTCATTTTACCCAGTCAATTCACTCAGAGATGTCTCTTCAGGAACTGGGTGTACTTAGTGCCTAATATCCAAAACCAGCATCACACAAGTGTCTTGAGACCAGACATCAGGCCCATTCAACATCCAAGAAAGAAGTGGCTCCGCTCAACGGGCCCAATTCATCCCAAACTGTGCAATGTATTCAGGGTACAGAAAAAAATCAATTTGTCTGGCCCTTTCCACACGGTCATGGCTTTAGGTGACGGCCTTTTTCTGCTTTTGTGGAAGATTTTTCCGAAACTACCCACAGCTCATTCCCTTGCAATTCTGATTATCAGAAGCAATCAAATACTTTTGTTTTTCCCTTCCTACTCAGCCTTTTCTTTAACAATCGGAATGCAAACTAGCCGTCTGCAGTTTTACCTGGCTGCTGAAATCAAGATGTGATCACAGACTTTGAAGCTGTCAAGCCAGCACCTTTTCCATGGCATGAGAAAAGCTTGTGGAAGAAAAAGGAAAAAAAAAAAAAAAAGGAAACCCTGAAAAGCTCAGCCCCCTGCCATGAGGGACTTTAATAAACATTCAGAGCTTGTTTCTATGATGCTGAGGCTCTACCTCTCAGAAGGTACGAGGTGTCAATCAGGATTTTCACTGCTGGAAGCAGGGACCCAAGTCTCTATGGAAACTAGACGAAGGTGACGGGTGCCTATGGAGAGGCTTTCTGCATAGATTCCCATCCTGACAGTTTACATTTGCTGAAGATATTAATACCACTGTAGTTCTGGAAAAGACAAAAAATGTTTTAGCTTCCCTGGACTGCAGACCCCAACGTTGTTGTCCCCTCTCCCTCCTTCTCTCCCCTCTAACCTCAGTCAATGAACTATACCCTTTGGTTTTATTTATTTACCACCATATAACAAATGATTAAATTATTGATGTAGGTGAAAAATCAATCTAATGAGTTTCCCTCCACAGAAGATGTCAGGATATAACGAGGATTTGCAGCCTCCCAGGATGGATTTAAACAGGAAGGTACAAGCAGAGGGGATGCTTTGAGAGTAGACAGGGTCCTTGATGCAGCATAGGTATTTGTGGGGGAACATGATAAAGAAGTCTCCCCAGTACAAAGAATGTCATATCATGACTGCATCCAGCCTTCACTTCACTGAAACAAAGCCCCAAAATTTGCCTGGTAGGCAAGTGATCTCGGGACCCTCCAGCAGCTCATCTTGAGCATCGCCCAGAATAGCATCCCTCTCACGGTTCCTTTGCTGCTGCTTTGCTTTTCTTGCCGTAAGCCAGCCAGGAAACAAAGCCATCAGAGCTGCTCTGTGGGTATGTGAGTTGTTTCCCTTTCTCTTTTGTTGCTCAGTCGCTTGTTTTTGGGCTAGAGAAAAAGAGAAATTGGTGAGTTATTCAACATCCTGGCTAGATACGAGGAGCTGAAGCGATGAATTCGGAAGAAGTTCATGAGTTGTTCTGTGCCTGCCACTGCGGAGACTGGGATCTGAAATGGAGTTTGGCTCTGCACAGGCTTGAAAGATTAGAGACAAATCTGCAAATTAAAAAGCTCCCAGCCATTAAATACATTGAGGGCAGGACTGTGGAGTGCCAAGGGAGCACGAAGGGGAGATCGTGAAGGGCCAAGCGTCAGACTTAACAAGCTTGCTAGATATAAAAAGCAGTGTGACGTGGCTGTGACTACCGTGCAGTGAAGGTGGAGATGACTGCCCACTAGGACCTTGGCCCTGCTCCTCACAGACTCAGTAAGTCCCTACCAAAACCGATTGCAAGGCAAGCAGGAGCTCTCGCTCCTGGTGTAGTGGTTTAATAAGTGTCCCTCCAGGAGATGTTGAGAATGGTGTCGGCTATCAATCCTGCTGCTCTTTGGTCCTGAAACCCAATGAGTCATAACCTGTCTCCTGCTAAAACCTCACAAAGACTTTCCTGTAGCTTATCCCATGCTATGAGAAGGGAAATGGCCACCTACCCATTTGCTGTGTCATCTTCTGCAAGAGTGCCAGGAGTTTTACGCGAGCATATTCAGGGGCATTGCAGAGGGAATTCTGGGAAACTCTGCTTCACTTGTTGGGGGATCAGGCAACCACAGAGTGTTGCAGAATCATATTGTCCATCTGCTTCAGGAAAGTATTATTTGTTGCCACGCTGCATCTCACAGATCACATTCTAAACCATTTTTAAAGCTCTTCTAGTGGTGGAGACCTCACACTTTGTCCAGCCAATTTAGCTCAGGGCTTTTTTGCCAATGGCTAGAAAGAACAAGACAGCCCCTTCCCGCTTGCAGAAGCTTTTTCTGTGCTGAAAGGCTCTTACTGTGTAGGCTCACGGCACTGGGAGAGTTGGGATTGTTCAGCCCATGGAGGAGAAGGCTCCAGGGAGACCTTACTGTGGCCTTTCAATACTTAAAGGGGACTTACAAGAAAGATGGGGACAGACTTTTAGTAGGGCCTGTAGCAATAGGACAAGGGGGAATGGTTTTAAACTAAAAGAGGGTAGATTCAGAGTAGATATAAGGAAGAAATTTTTTATGATGAGGATGGTGAAACACTGGACCAAATTGTCCAGGGAGCTGGTCAATGCCCCATCCCTGAAAACATTCCAGGTCAAGTTGGACGGGGCTCTGAGCAACTTGACCTAGTGGAAGATGTCCCTGCCCATGGCAGGGGGGGTGCACTAGATGACCTTGAAAGGTCCCTTCCAACCCAAACCATTCTATGCTGCTATGATTCTATTTCACTCTTCAGGGTGTAGTTTCAGAATATGGGAAATTGAGGAACAAAAACTGGTGTAAAAATTTCCCACATTCCTCCCTACGACTGACACAGACTCAGATCTAGGAGGTTCAGTTTGACTCCTTCCCTGTTCACTCATACAACTGTCCATGGGACCATGCTTTAAATAGGGTTGCTGCTGTGTTCCCATCTGTTTTCTTTGTATGGATTTTATTAATTCAGCGAACATACTTTCTGCACCAGGACTTTCTCATTGCACACCCCTTTCTTGTCTAGTCTGTCCTCCCACTCATCAGGCTTATTTTACACCCAGTAATGTCCTCCTTTGAATGATATAAATCTCTCAACTCCACTGAGACCTGTTCTAGGTGTCCTCAATAGGTCACTAGCCAGAGAGAGCAGCTGACATGGGACTGTAGCTTGCTGCCAGAATATCTGGCAGCATCAGCTACGGTTTTGGAGAGTACTTGTCTGTACCCTACAAGCAAATCCCTCTGTTCTAATAGCTAACATCCCTCTTGAGGAAAAATGGACCTCAGAGAGTAAGCTTCTCCCTTTCTAAGGCTGAATTTCACTGACAGAATTACATCACTGCAGAGGACCACCACTGAAGAAAATTTCCCAGCTTCCACCTATATCTGTTCTCTGCATAATTCAGGAATATTCTTCTTTCCATATCTTTGCTGGGACTCTTTTTCTCAACACCAAAGCTGAGTTTTCAGCAGCTGCATTTTCGAATTACAAAGCTGAAAGTTTTCTGATAGGGGTGAGCTCAAATGTTCTGTAGGGAATTATCTATACCCCAGGACATGTTAAATAATACAGAGGCCAACTTACCCCTCAGGCAGGACACTGCTGGGAGTGCAAGGGACATGAATGGGTTGAAAAGCTAATCAGATCTGAGTGCTTCCATGGCTGCTGTTGCTAAGGAGACTGCTTCCTTGGCGTCTGCATGATGAGTACTCCCCTATCATTAACTTCTTTAGAAATTAGGCTCCCAGGTACTAAGTGATGAGGAAAAAGAAAGACCGAACCAGAATTTTAAAAGGGAAAATACCCTTATAGACTCCGGCAAGCAAACAAACCCAAAGCTCTTTTCACACGCTTTTGCTTAAGCAGGGGTTTCCACACCGGTGCTGGTGTCGTGTGATGGAGTCTCTGAGATAAGATGCAGAGTGAGGATGATGAAGAGAGATGCTGAACCACTTTTTTTCTGCATGCAACAAATATATAGGTCAGTAGCTGAGCCTCTCTGCATCCAGGTGGAGTTCATGCCTTTTCTACTCTTCCCGGCAACACATTTCAGCCCTGATCTATTCGGAGGGCTAAAGAGGAGGAAAGGTCTCCACACATTTACCTGCCACTCCAGAGCCTTACACACATCGATAGAAAGATTCACACTGTGTGAAACAGGCTTTGGGTCAAGGCTCTGCTCCTTCATACCTCTAACGAAGAGGTGATTACACATGTGCTATAGATGTGGCACTGACTATGCCAGCCCAGGACTCAGTAGAGATGTAGGACAGGTATGTGTTGGCTCTAGGAGATGAAGCAACATGACTGCAGAGAAGTTACTTAGGAATTCAAACCTGAAATTGCACATCAAGGGGCTTCCAGACCTTGGAGAACCTACTTCTGTAAGAGGTCTTCCCAGAAAGGTCCTGGCCCTGGAGCCCACTGGGTTGTCTTTTCCTGCTCTACTGCTGTTACTTGCCTTTAGGCCAGCTCAAGAGTCTTCTAGAAAAGCAACTACCATGGCTGACAGTTCATTGCCCTGGATTTTTTCCACTTCTCTGGAGTGACATGCTGAGTATTTTTAAATGTCTCTAACAAGTGAGTCCAAAGCCACCCTGGGAAGAGAGAATTTTGAACTCTCTAACATATGTATTTATCTTTTCTTTGGGTTTGGATTTTTCAAGGGAAAACAATGCATTGCTCTGCAGCTTCAGCCTGCCTGGGTTTCCAGTTTCAATCAAACACATCCATTCTTTCACCTCTCATTCTCAGCAATAATGGCCTAATTTGCATTTTTGCCTTTTTTTCTGTAATGACATAGTAAAGGCATTTTCTCATTATTTCCTTGACTTTATCCCCTGTCATTACTGATGTCATGATGACTCAGTTCAAGACAAGGATTTCTGTCTGAGAACCCCAGGTTCCCCATCAGTCCCTGAACCACTTAGCTGCCTGTTTGGTCTGATGCAAGATGCTGCTTTGTTGACCTGTTAATCACACACCTTTCCTGGTGTTGATCCACTGGGATGGTTTTCAAACTAGGAAAACGATGCTGAGAAGACTCCACACACACTGACTGCTCACAAACTATTCAGAGTGATGCTGAAAAAGTTGGTTTTGTTCAAAACACAAGCACGCAATCTGGTGTTTCTTTCAAATCCTTCTCACCCTCAACCTGCTTTTTTCTAAGTCAGGTGCTCTGGGATGGAAAAAGCCCCTAAAAATGACTGGTTTGACCTTGGTAGTTGCACCACAAGGCTGAAATCAACCTACTTGACTTTCACTGTAGTAGCAGCTAAAAAAAGGAAATAGAAGTCAAATGGGGGTGACAGCATGGGTTAGGAGTTTTCATTTGCTGGCTATGCTGATAATTGCCTTGGCTGAATTTGCTTGGATTGCCTGTGGTTAAGCAAGGCATAACCCTCTGAATGCAATTAACAGTAGCACACCTTCGTCCTGTGCAGGACACCAAGATATTTTTATCTCCTCAGATAAAAACATCTTCAGCAGCATGGGTGGCAAACAACAACTCCCTGTAGCTGAGATCTTTAATATACAGACTGCAAGCCTCTGGTGGAAGGAGGATCTTCGGGGATAGGTTATACATGGGAGATTGCAATGGTCCCAGCTGTAGGAAAGGAGTAAGGTGGGCAGGCTACTGGGTGCTGCCTGGCTCTGCAAAGCCATGCTTAGAAGATCCTGGTGATTTGCTTCATCCCAAGGATGGGTATTTAAATTATTCAGCAACCCCATGCCAACTCAGCTCTGTTGTTAGCGTGGATACATAAAGCTAATACCTGTGGGCTGGCATTGCAGCCTTTCTTGAACAACTCATGAGCAACTGCGTGTAGCCAGAGGACCATTGGTTTCTCTTCCCTCTACCTACATGGCATGTAATGGAGAACTCAGAAAAAGAGGCTGCAATTTGTCTAGAAGTTAATGATCTGATGCAAATTAGGCATTTGGTTTTCCCTCTGGACAACAGAGAAAGAAAGGCATCTCCCAAGGACTTTTTGTCCCACCTCATGATTCTGCCTAAGAATGCAGTGAGTTTTGAAATATATTGATTCTCAGTTTTTCAGGGGCTAAACCTAGATGAAAGAAATCCTATTCCTAGAGTTGGTGCTTGTCAAAACAAACCCCTCTCTCTTCTTCTCCTACCTTGGTCTATTCAGACTATGAGCTCATATATATATAAATATATATATATATACACAGAGTCTTGCATTCTATAGCTTTCCTGTAACAAAAGATACCCTATTTCATGGCTTTCAATGGATACAGTGTCTAATTAGAGGGCTGACTCCTCAGCCTTTGGCTGACGTCAGGTCAACCAGTGGCATGTGGGCATCCAGAACAGGAAAGAGTCCATGATGCTGCACCACAAATACCTAAATTCCAGTCCTGGCTATGTGGGACTGTGAAATGGAAGGCGACTGCAAACACTTCACTCTCATTCCCTAAGATTGCTTCTCCGGTGTGAGTGGATGTGTTCCTTGCCAGACAAAGCCAATACAGTTGAGGCTGCGACATGACAAACACCTAGTTTTGGCAGGGGTTAAGAATTACCTGGAATAGTCTAAAACTCTCCTCCGCGTCCTTTTAAAACCGACCATCCCAACTCTCCTGCTTGGAGTTTTACAGCCAACTAATAAAATCTTCCTGAATAGCATTGCAGGCTGTAGGCTTCCCAGTTTGTCTCCGAGGCATTCTTTGCTGCAGGGGGCTTTTATTTGTCTGTTCCTCTGAAGCTCACCGTCTGCTGCCTGTTCCCATCTCACTCTGCTCTCTCTGCCTGACATATGTGAAGCTTGAATACTTTCCCTCACAGATACTGCCTGCTTACTGCAGTCTTTAAAAATAAATCAAGCCAGGCAATAGTTATGATTAATGGCCTCATGCAAAGACAGAGCACCAGTCAGTAATTTATTACCCAGCTTGTCCGTACCAACACTGTGGCTGAGCCCCTCTTACAGTCCTCTTTTCTTTTTTTTTGTGTGTGCGCGTTGCCTTTTTCTGGTTTTCTTTCTCAGATGGCTCCAGCAGTCCATCGTTATACTCTGAAACTCTTCCTGCCCTCCCCCTGGGACAGATGGAGCTTATCAAAATGATAAAGGGGAAAACAGGCAACATTAGTTCAGCTTTGTTAATGAAAAAGTATCTCTGGACTTAACTGGGTATGTGCACGTGGAACAGGGCCAGCAGGAGAGAAAAGGAAAAAAGAAACCGGGATGCTCATTCCAGGGGGAGAAAGGGGGTCTTACCCCAGTCCTAGAAACTATAACTGCTGTCTCTGTTGTCTTCAGAGCTGTTCACCAAAAAGGATAGAGGCCAAAACCAAGCAGTGAGAGCCCTCAGCTTGGACATCCCCCAGCAAAAAGCCTCAGAGCACCACCAACAGATGATAAACGATGTCATCTGACGGCCTCGGACATCACCAGGCCAAGGTCCAGACCCAATATTTCTTGTTTGTCTCCCAATTTTGCCTTGTCCTCAACTGGGCAGGAGAAAGAGCAGCGCAGGAGCAGATGGAGCTGCAGAGGGAAAAAGCGAATCCTCCCTGAGCAAGAGGACACACATGGGCCACCGCAGCGGGAGCTGAACGGAGCGCCTGCGGACGTTGCTTCCTTCGCTAGCTCTGCTGCCACGCTGCTCTGAAACCTTGGGCAAAATCGCTTCGTTCCTCGGGTCCCCATTTCCTCCCTTCATCTTGTCTACTCGGATGCCTCTGTAGGGCAAAAAGGGTCTTTTCATTACACATCACCCCATCCAACAGCGCCTGGATTTTTGTACTGGGCTATGGGATGGTCCTGCAACACCGATAGCAGCAATGCTATCCCTGTCCGTAAGTGGAAGGACAGTCACGGACAGCAGAGATGGTTAAATATTATGATAAGGAAAACCATGTATTAGTTCTGGTGCTTCTCGCCAACAAAACATGCTGGTATTAAAAGGCAAAAAGGAAAAAAAAACCCAACAAAAATAGACTTAAACTTTATTAGAGATGTGTACAGAGGTTACCCAGAAGCAGTGAAGTGACTTTCCAGTAAGTAGATAGCCTGTGAGCTAGCAGAAACCAAATAGAGCTCAGTACACAGTATTTAAAGAGCTCCCATTGTTTTTAAGGTGATTTTGGTGGGGACAAGAAAGTTAAGAAAAAGTTCCTATCTTGTCTCCCTTTCCTACTCATCCCCTCTAGAGAAAAGTAAAATTGCAACACAAATGCATGCCACAGCCTAGCTGTACCTGACTCTGCAGATCTGGATTAAATCAGAAGGCAATTTGTATATATATATATCTCCTTGTTCAGCCAAGGTAGCTAGGCTCAGTTGGATACTGGTACAGTTAATATAACATCAAAGGGACCCTGTTTTCAAAAGGCATTTCAGTCTAATGGGTGGGAAAAAGGAAGGACATGGGAGCTCTGGAATGAAGCAGGGGCCAGGAGGTGTAAACTCATCTGTTGTTAGCTAGAATATTACTTTTGGCTGAATCCTAAATCAAAATTGAGTCTAGTTGTTTTTGCTTTCTGAGTTTTTTTCTGAGTTTTGCACAATATTACATATATATTCTCTTTCAGCTCCTTTCAGGAAAGTCATTCACGGTGCATGGTGAAAAAGCACTTAACCTCGAATCAAAATCTTTTGAAGACAATTGATATCTGTACTTGCAAATTTTTTTTGCTTTTTGTAAATTGTAGAAAAATGTGCCTAAGGGTAAGGTTTGTATTCAAGGAAAGAAAGAGTGAGAATCTGGCCCTGGAATTCTCCATTGCATTTTTTTCTTGAGGAGGAAGGACAGTCAACATGTAAGTGCACTGATGAGATAAATGCAAACAGGAATAGTACACTCTGTTCCAGGCTGGATATAGACATTCTTCAGGAAAGAAAAATACATGTTGTGCTAATAATTTGTATGTCAGTACCCAACACACACTTCCAGCTGGCATCTTATGCATATGGAGAGATAAGGACTGTTTAGTAGAAGGAAAGTTGGTAAAGCAAATTATTATTATTGTAGCCTTCTTAAATTTGTCAGATCTCAGAAGAAAAATTAATAAACCAATGTTCACTCTAGTTCCAACCTGAACTTTAGATTTTCCTCCCTAAAAAGTTGTTTGATTATTTTTCTCTGCCATGTAATACCCCATCATTTTATGCCTATTTTAACTACTGAGCTTTCTAGAAAGTAATCTATAAAACTGGATTTGATTTTACATTAGGTGATGGTATGTCATTGTCACTAGCTCTTCACTTAGTATTTTTTACTTCAAACTGAGGAATAAATATGACCTCAGCTAACAGTTACACAGAAAAGTCCCTGATCCATGGCTTTCCTTGCAAAAAATATTCTGTGCTGACTCCAGGGAGTCAATTCTGTTGCCACCCATAAGTTTCTTGACTGGTAAATGCAGAACACACTTTCCTTGGTATTTTAAAAGGTATTTGGCAACTGAATCAACTGTTTGTTCTCCGCTGATTGTAACAGAACAGCCAAAGCTGTAAAATTCAATAAAGGTAAATTCATTCTCTGTAGGGCTGACTCACGGTGTTGGTGTAACATTATAACAAAAAAAAAAAAAAAGAAACCAAAAAAAAACCCCAAGAAAAACAAAAGGAAAGGTGGTTTTGACTTTCATTTTATGAACAAAGAGGTGGATTTGACTCATCTGCACTCACAGAGGTCTTGGCAAAGTGCAGGGTCATTTTGAAGTGGTTCATTCAAAAGACCATTCCAGTTCATGGGCTTCATATATGAACTTTTTTTATCTGGCCCAAGGAAAGCGCAAAGCTAGAAAAGACTTGCTGACTTTATAACAGCCTCTCCTAACTTTTGCAAATTTTGGCCTGACCTGCTTTAAGATACGGGTTATTAAACTCTCCCAAAAGTTCCTATATCTACGCAACAGAGAGTGCTTCTATAATAATTATCTTTTTAAATACTCCCAGCCTTTTCAGAAAGACCTAGCTGATAGAAAAAATATTCTATTCCCACAGTTGCTTATCCTAATAACCTATGTTTGTACCATACTTTTAGTCTGCTTGTATCTATGCTTGGCTTCCAGGCCCTGGATTTGGATCCAACTTTATGTGACAAATGGAAGTTCCCTCATCCCACTGAGCTGTACTAGCTCCCTCTGTTCCTCCGGGGACTTGTCTTACTTAAGTCCAGTTTAGCATTAGATTATTGACAATTGCCCCAAGTCCCAACACCTCCTAAGGCAAGTTAGAGTGAGAAGTTACTGGGAAAACCTACTGGTTACCTATAGGATTTAAATCTCACTGAAAGTATTTAGCAGGAGTTGTACTTGGTTAGAGTGGCCTCCAGTTCATGCATCCTGTTTCTAACGGGGTGATGCAGATGAATAAAAAGGGGTGTCACTCCCAAGCTGTATCCCTCCCACAATAAATGGGATGTGAAGGAGGCTCTCCTGGATGCTTCACAGACCAAGCGCCGCACGGCTTGACACTTCCCCAACTTTGCTTTTTAATTGCATTATGTGATCAGTGTCAGCTCTGGACAGCCCAGGTGTGCTCAGCTGAAACGTAGCTCTTCCCCAGAGCTGCTTGCCTCCGTAATAGCCTTGCCACCTCTCATTAGCACCTTCCCAAAGGTAATCCAAACAGACACCGCCATCCTGCTGCGGCCCAACATGGGTCATTTCCATGAAACAGCAGAATTCATTATGAAAGAGCGCTGGAGAAATCTGCAGCAGGCGGAAGATAGAGAAGTAAATGGGGAGAGACTTTAGAGCACACCTCATGAATCTAAAGTACAATTGCTTGCCAAAGGGAATGACAGCTTTGATGTGATTTTTTTTTTTTTTTTCCCTTGGTATGGTAAGTCCCAGACTCTAAGCACAACACAGCACCTTCTATAGGCTCTGAAATGAAGATGAAAGCAAATTAAAACTCAGTTGCAGGTTTGCAAAGAGGTAGGACTCGGCAGCTGAGACGGCACCATGCTTTGACATTCCTCTGGACTTTCCAGACTGAAAGCACGTTTTTTTAAAGGGCAGGAAGAGACAGTGAGCCCATAGCTGCTTGCGGACGAGGTACTTCTCTTACCAGTTGCAGACAAGTCTGAGTGCAAATTGCCCGTGATGCTATTAAGAAGTGATAAGGAAAGAGAAAATTATGTCTGTATATAATCTAAGAGATCCTGTGGATAGTTCTGTATAATTTAAACTTACATATCGGAGAGTTTCAAGGAAACCTCTCCTGTTCTGGAGAGGCAAGGGTCCAAAACTAACCAGGCTAATCAGGTCAATTTTGCAGACATGCAAAATTTTAAAGTTCTTCCTCTCTACTTCAGTAGGCTCACATCATATCACAGGGTCCTCGGGCAAAGACTTATCCCCAAGTGAGATTCCCTTGCACTACTGTAGATACTTTTGTGATTGTTTTGCTATGTAATTGGGCTCTGGGTTGCAGTGATGTTAGATGTGAGAGTGTGCAGCCTGTCTTTAGCATGCAGCTGGGGTAGTGGATTTCTTCTTAGGCAGCAAGTGAGTGTCTGGGGATACTTTAAAGTGTCTGTGTGGCCTGAAAAGGGACCCATTTACCAAGCAGCTCTGAAAGGGACTTATCAAAAAGAACATCCCAAGCAATTAACATAGCTACTTCTCTTTAAAATGTGCCACTTGAACACAATAAAAGGGTGCCTCAGTCCTACCAGCAAGGCAAGGGGATTGCCCAGGTGTTAGCAGTACTTACTGCCCACACTAAGCTCTTGCACAAAGCTCCAGCAGGCATTTTGCAATTCCCTCTCACAGCCTTCCTGCCCTAGTTCGGTGCCTGTTTGTTATTCCTGGTTTGCCTATTGGGAAACCAACGCTCAGAGCTGTTTCTCTATCTTTGCCTTCAAGGACACTACATCTACATTCCTGACCTCCAATACATGACCCTGCCTCCTTTCAGAACAACATCAAACTGCATTGTTGACCCACCAGCAAGTCAGGATCTTGCAGCTTTTTAGATACCTGAGATTACAGAGACACCCACACTTGCACTGTTTGCTTTTTCTGGTGCTAACACACAGAGATGGACTCTAGGAAATGATCATTTCTGCCTGCTGTCTCCAAGCATGGACAGAGGCAAAATCTGTCTTGTGGGTCTGCACCAAGTGCCTACCCCAGAGGAACAGGGCATAATTTTTTTCATGTTTGCAGATTGCTTTGAGTTGCCTGAATGGAAAATGTTTCCTGGGAAGAAGAAAGGCAGCCTTGGATGAATTTAACTCCTCGGGAATAGGCAGCAAAACAGTCATCTGCCACTTACTGTGTGGCCTACAGCAAATGCTGTTGTACCCATGCTCGGCATCTGCGAAAGGAGAAGAATATGTCATGCATCTCTAATACATATAAAGAAATGCAGTGTAGACCTCTACCACCCAGGTACCTCCCTTAGCAGAGGGAGAAACCCAGGCATTTTAAAACATGATTTATCTCTCATTGTCTAGCTGGCTACTTTAGGATGAGAGGAATTACCCTCTGGAAGTGCCTGTTGATTGCAAAGGGAGTTTAGGGTGACTGTCACAGATGGCTCCATTTGTCTGACAAATCTCTCCTAAACTACCTCATTACATGTGTACCCAGAGCCCAGCACAACAGGGCCCCAGTGAGAGCTAAACGCTACTGTAATATCTATAATAATAAAGAGAAGCTGCTGCTGGGTGCAAGCTGTGTATTTGGCTTCCCTCTGTGGTAGACTGGTATCTCAGTGCTGTGGCTGTTCCTGTTTGCGCTCTCCTTGTTTACCACCAGAGCAGCCTTCACAGAAAGCTTGGGAGAACATGCGATGTGACCTGCAGAGAAAACACGGGCATGGTTTAGAGCCTGCATTGAGCAAGTTCATTAGGGCTTTGCAGGACATCTCCAGGGCCGGTGGGCACCACCACACTCTCTCTCTGAAGTTTGTTGTCCATAGCAGACATCAGCAGACAACATGTTTCTGGATACGGGGATCTTATCCATGGGTAACAAACAGGATTCACTACTCACTGCTGCTGCTGAGGAGCCAAGTTCGTTAAAAGTGGGTGAGAGTTTTCCCCTCGATTTTGAATGATTAAAGGATTTCTTGACGGCTCTACCCTAAGTCGTTGCATTGACTCAGGGGGGTGCATCTGTCTGTGGGGCCTCATCTGCAGGACGTGAGTGTAAAGAGCAGCCCTGAGCAAGCACTTGTGCCTAGGTTGTACCAACAACGGGTATTGCCAGCTACCACCGTGTGAGCAGAGCTAGACAGAGACGTAGGCATAGCTTGTGTCAGCTCCTTCCTTCCCATGTGAGCTTGCTCCCTGAACGGAGCCAAAGCCCCTCTCTTTTCCTCGTTCATGCCTTTGAAAGTCCTCCTTGAACTTATTTCCTTACTTACAAGCAACTGTGCTGTTTAACTGCAGCACTGCCATTACCTCTCCGCTGTGTTTGGGGATTCTCTTCGTGGCACAGAGTAAACCATTCCTTTACTCTCTTATTCTCTGTGCCAAGTTATCTCACTGTAGCTCTCCCTCTACTCCTCCATCATGATTCTTTCACTCGAGGTCAGATCCACACACTTGGGCTGGTGGCTGTGTGGTCTGGACTTTATTGAATGAATCTCTCTGAACCTCTTGTCACTGCTCCCAACACGCTGCTTATGAATATGCATATGCTCAGCGACTGCTCATGAACTATAAAGCAAGACTATAGTGCCAGTCAGCAGCTGCTACTGAGCCAGAATCCAGCCTTCATCTATAATTACACCCAGGGATGGTTGTATCAGAACAACCCTCACTCATGTGTTAGCACATTTCTGATTTTTCAGTTGTAAAGAGGGATTTCACTTACCATCCCCAGCAACAATATTTCAGGCTTAATATTACTTCCCTTACAAAAGCAACGAATAGCAAGGTCCCTATCGCATCCCATGCATCGCAGCGATAATACCCCAAAATATAAACAGTGCAGCAGGGGATGGGGCAGCTGTCTGCGATGAACCGCAGTGATAAGCATTGGGCTGCAGTGCTGCTGGGCTCAGTCATTCACCAAGAAGTCTGCTATCCCCCTGCGCCACAAATGGTAAGGTCTGAAAACAAATGAAAGCGATATTGACTCTGCCTTTCGTTTGTTAAGACTGGAGGATTCAAAACAAGGCCTCTACCCCAAGCCTAGAGTGCCTCCTCAAAATGTTATCAGTCACTGACTATGGGAAATAGCATGCTAGTTAAGGACACTGGTAGGGCTACATCAGCTGCCTTGGATGTCACAGCATAAAGTCCAGCTATCCAAACAGCTGTCTGACTGGGAATTAGCTTTGGGGCCAAGGGCAGGATGGTAGACCTTGCATTTGTGGACTGAGATCTGAAGAGCTTCACCTCTGCTCTGTCATCAAATCCTCAACCAAATCACTTGCTTATACTCCAGCTTGTTTTGTTTACTTGCTTTCTGAGAGAAAAGGGGTAGAAGCATCCCCCCCCCTTTTTTTTTTCTTTTTTTCTGAATTCCCAAGCTATAAGTTAGGCTTTAAGAAGAAACAGAAGATTTACAAGACTTAAGATTAAATAAAAAAGCCATCAAGACCAAACTTGTGGTTGTCTTTGGCATATGACACCCCTCTGTCCTGCCAGCTCTCTTCGGCTCTCCTGCACAGATGATTGGTTATTACCTCTGGAATCATAACCAGGAGAATTTTGGACCTCCAAAACCCTCCTCTATTTTCACAAACTGGAGTAATGAACAGCTGACTTTTGATTCAGGTGTTTCGCTGTTGACCTAATCAGACAATCTACTTAAAGACCTTCCTATCAAAAAGGATGTATGAGAAGCATTTTGGCTTCAATAAACCAATGTCTTTCAGTGAAACACAGTTTTGACAGCTGCAGAAGCTGATCAGGAAAGGTCTGGCAAACTTGAATCCTCCCTTTCAATGGGGAACAGTAGGGACTGGACTCAAACAGTTTACCAGGGGGTACCTGTCTGTACTGTGAGTAAAGATCCAAGGTCTGGCCTTTCTTTTTAGCAGATTCATTCATCAATCTCAAACTTTACACACAGTAGTAGGCTCTTGCGCACCTATTAGCCATTTGCAGTAAGTGGTCTGAATATGGTGTCAAATACAAAGTGCATTAAATTCTGGCAGGGAACATGAGATCAGCAAATATGGATAGTAAATCTGTGTATTTAGAAGCAGAATTCGCAACATGGATAGAAGAGCCAAGGTCAGACCTCTTCTGGTTGGGCTGCTTTAGCTCGGTGTCCATTTCAGGTCTGACTAGGAACAATGATGTGGTACCATTCACATACGAGTCATTTACATCCCTTTGCAAATGACTGAGCCAAAACTGTTGGTAGTAGACAAGAGCTGTCTAGAAATGACTCACAGCGATGAGCGAAACGCCTGAGGTAATTTCATGCCCAGTTTGACAGCGGGTCATCAGGTGCTCCATGGTGATCACTTCCCCATAATCTAACAGCCCAAATTTGACTGGGCCCAGGTACCCAACTCTATCTGCGTGCTGAGTCAGACCCAGGTATGTAGTAAAATATAATAGCTTAAACCATCTTCAAGATGTTTCAGTTGAGGTGAACCTCACAAAACCATCCATGCCAGCCCAAGCTGATAGATGGCAACTCAGTAATGTATTGGATGACGCACCCCTACTATTGATTTTAATGACTGAGAGACAAAGGGTGCTATGTATTATTCCAGGGCGCTTCTCTCGGTGTCCTGTTCTTTTATGGATCCTTTTTCACTGAAACTCACCTTTGAGAATGCATTTCTGATATCATCATGTCAGTGTGGTACAGAGCTATTTAATTTTGCATTTGCTAGTAAACAAGAAGAGACAAGACTTTCAGACAATGCCGTCTGCCATCATTTCAGTGTTTCAGAACCACCCTTGATCTCCTTCTCTTTTTTGCCTAAAGATCTGATCTATGTTTCATTTAATATTTAACAAAGATTCACCCAGCTTCATGGCACCCGCTGTCAGATGAAAGTCGGCTTGGTCTCACCAAGCACTCCAACTTTGCCTTACTGTGCTTTGCTGTTTCATCTATCCCTGACTGCCCTGACAGATTTCTTTACACTCAGTGCTGCAGTCTTATGTCTGAGGTCAGTGAATACTTCATCCCGTCACCTTAGAGCCTCTATGGGTGATCCATTGTCCTTTTAAATCTTCCAGAGATTTCAGGCTGCTCACTGTTCATTTTATTTAACTTACATGTTAACTGCTGAGTTTCTGATCAAAGCGTACTGTTGCTCTGTGCACAGTAGTATTTCACTTTGTGAATGAGAGCAGAGATGTAGGAGAATTTGAACACATTTCCCTCTGTCCTTTTCTGGGAGGAAGCTAGACACCAATGCACCATTTAGCATCATTTTGATATTCTACATAGACCGGACCAGTGCTGATGCTGAGGACTTACAAGTCTGTATATTCCTGGACCTGAACAATGAAAGCACTTCCAGAGCTAAAAACCACGTCTTTTTTCTCTCCTGAGCTACAAAAATCCATTGTGATTGACTTCTTGGAGCTTAGTATCTTCCAGGTAGGAGCTGTAGTGGCACCTGGTGGAAAAAATTTCTATCAAAAAAGCATTTCTAAATGCAAATTTAGACCCATCTCAGGTCTCTCCCTGCTGGGAAAAGCACTCAGACCTCACTTCTCCCTTTCTTTCTATTACAAAGCATTTGGGCATATCTCACACCTCTTGAGGGGGTGAATGAGAGATAAGAAGAAGGGATGAGGGTAAGATTTTCACCACCAGAGTTTTATTTACGAACTGTCAATGCTTCTTTCTTACTGGCAGGAAGATGTGCAACTGGGACCAACGGGTGTCTTGGAGGCCTGAGTCATGCCATGTCTTTTCCCACACTCGGTCTGCCCTTGCCGTATCTTCCTTTGCCCTCCCAGCTCCTCCCTCCTGTGCTTGGGGTTGCACTTGGTCTTTCTCTGCTCCCTGTGGTGGCACTGATGGAAAGCGGGAATGAGCTGCATCTTTTCCCTCAGCTTTTCCTGGAAAGAGTATGAAACTATTGAGTTTCAGCTCAGCATTGATGTCCAGACTCACCTTTCTTTCCCAGTTCTTGTCTACAGCTTTACCCTAATGGAGAGTTAGAGTCTCGAAACTGTGCTTGACAGCAGGAGGTTTATTCTCTGTGGCTGAAGGATTACATAGAACAAAGATCTGAGCTTGGGACAAGCTTTCTTGATGATGAAAACTCTTGGAGAATGGATAAAATGAGAATTTTCATCTCTGTGGCCCTCAGAGCATTTTGGAAAGATCAAAACATCCTTTTCCCTCCCTCCCTTGATGATGACCTTATTTTTCCTCATTTACCTTGAGAGGAAACCGAGGCATTGATTAGTTAAAGAACAAGATTAAAAAATAACAGATATCTGTCTAAAGAGCCAAGTAAGCAGGATTTAAACATCTATATTCAAGAATCTTTTTTTTTAGAAAAAGATTGCTTGACTTGCTTATGAGCTTGAAATATCTTGGTACTTAGGTTCTGGTGTCTGCAGTTCATTATTCACCTAATCCTGAGCTAATGAGAACTGAAAGCACCAACCGTGTTAGATGGGACCCAGATGAAATGGTTTTGTAGTGCCAATAAGTTGAGTTTCATGAGGCATTTGAGCCTTCTGAGGGATGGCACTGAGGAACAGCAGTGACTGCACAGTCATATCTCATGCGACCAGCTGATAAAAGACAAAAATTAAATGCCTTTCCTTTTTTCTTTTCCCAAGACCTTTGTTTTCACAGAAACTGAACTGCCTGGTGGAAAAAAAAAATCTCTTCCAGGATCATTTCTAGAGGAAGGGAGTTCAAAACAACAAACTTTAGTCTCAAATTGGAATACTTGTTTTATTTACCTTAGTTGCAAAAGACAAATTGAAAAGAAAGTATCACTTCTGAGTGAAAAGCTTCTTTTTCCTCATGTGGCATTAAAAAATCATAACCTAACTCAGCCTTATACACACAGCAACCAAAACAGCTCTGTAAAAATGCTTGCCTAATTAAAAAGGGAGGTTTCAAATGAGCTAGAGTCATAGGTTCATCTGTTTGGGGACAGACAGTCCCAGTGCCCTGCTGCCAAGCAAGAAGTCTTGGAGAGAGGTCTCTGCCTCACTGCCCTGGGTTCTACTGGGGTGTCTGACACACACCAGTCTGTTAGCAAATCCTCCCTTTCTCCTGTTTCCACATATTTTCAGTGGCCACTGCATAGTGACCTCCGTGTAAAAGAGGTTGGCAGGTAGGTGATCATTAACTGCAGGAATTAGGTTTTATTATACTGTAAGCAAGCAGCCAGGAGGATTTGGGAGCTGGCTCATACACCGAGCGTAGGTGGGTAGTGTGGGACCTTGGGTCTCAGGTGAGATGATCGTGTGACTCCATGTCCTGAGATCCTCTCTTCTCACTCAAATAGTGTGTGCTGGCTGGTTGCAGATGTGTTAAAAGAGAAAGGAGTCACTAATGGCTGACAAACTAATTGCATCTACGAACATCGTTTTGAAAACATTCTGCAACTCCCACCAGCATTTCTTAGTCTTCTTTTAAGTATAGATTTAACAAAGTGCTAGAGTTTGTTAGTCCAAAACATGGAAGCATATGCATGCACACATATAAACACAAAAAGGAAATATTTCTACAAAGCGTAGTTAGGAGTTAAGGTTAGAATGATACAGCATGAGGGGCAGTATCCCAAAACAGTGCTACAGGAAAGAGCATCTCTTGCACAAGTAACAAGGATTAATCCTTTCTATTGTTTCTCTATCCATTTTCAGATCATAATTTTATCATTGTCTTGGTCTGGCTTCACAAAACAAAGCTCTCAGTAATTTATATTGCTATTGACATGGCTGCTGTCTAACTGTCATCTCTGTGATAACCTAAGTGTGCCAAAGGGATCGGTCATGAAGATCGTGCAAGTCCCCAGGGACAGGATGAGAAGTCGTAAGCCACAACTGCAGCAAGGGAGGTGTAGACATGAGGGGAAACACCTTGCACGACAGTCACTGCATAGGTGGGGAAGGAGATGAGCTTCCGCGCGTGGAGAATTTCAGGAAAAGGTTGGGCTAAAAGCTCTCATGCCAGAGCGGGAAGAGATGACCATCTCTGAAGTGCAAGGATGACCCTTCA
Organism: Aviceda cuculoides; assembly: GCA_035590195.1. Taxonomy (NCBI): domain Eukaryota; kingdom Metazoa; phylum Chordata; class Aves; order Accipitriformes; family Accipitridae; genus Aviceda; species Aviceda cuculoides. The sequence goes on along the minus strand of JAVJGG010000029.1, from coordinate 52,115,927 downwards.
AGTTTTGGTTTGGTTTTAAAACAAAAGACAAGCTTTGCAGTGAAATCAGGAATTGGCCTGTAAAACACTGACTTAATTTACTGTCAAGTAAATTAGGCTTAAGTATGGTGGTCATTGGTTTTTATTTTCCTCCACCTATGTATCTGCTTATTAGTATGAATACAGTATGTGTATGTGTATGTATGGCAGGGTGAGAGGAAGAAGAGAGTTTCTCTCCTGCAGTCATTTTGCAGATTCCCTTCTGAACCTTATGGATCAGTTCATGAAACAGCAGATTAAGCCACTCCTCTGGGTTCTTCCTTGCCTTATTTCTGGGACTCAGAAGTTGAAAAGGAGAAAAGCAATAACCTAGATTTACAAATTAATCATAGGACATTTATGACCCTTAACCATGTTGAAGGTGTGAAAAAGTTGAATGTGAAGTTGTATCTCTGTACCAGGAGAGAATATGGTTGTAGAGAGAGCAAAGCTTTCAAGTTTTTGTAAGCTGAGAGCTTATTGGGAATGTCACAAACCAGCTCGTTCACGTTCACTCAAGCAAGATGGAAATGCATTCAGGAAAAGCCTGCAAGAACTGTCAGAGCTAAGAAGAGCTGCTTTTAATAGAAAAGACTAGAAGAGCCTGGCTTGAACTGAAAGCTGAGTAGGAGTATGCCTGGTCTACAGACTCTTCCTCTAGACAAGCAGCAGGGAGGAGGAAGATTTATTTTAGCTGCAGGGTAAAGCTGGCACTGGGACAAAGAGCTAAAAACTCATCTCAAATGAATGTTGGCTGGAAATGCAAACATTTCTAAGCATCAAAGCTAAAAGAGGGTTTGGAACAGCCTCTCAAAGCGCCCAGCAGGTTTGGGGTGGTGTGCGCTCCACTTGTGAGCAGGGCTATGAAAAAAAAGTCATAAGAGTTCAAGGTGCAGAAGTCTCTAAGACAGTGATGTAAGCCAAATCTTCCTGGAAATACATTGTAGGAATCCTCAACAATTTGGGAATTCTCTTTTGTATCATTCCTGCTCTCTTTCTTTTCATTCATGGTGGGTCCCATTCCACAATGACTTCCCCATAGTTGGCTGCATTTCAGTGCTGGGTGGGTATACGTGAAGGTTAAGAATTTCCTTTGCAAAATGTCCTCGAGATGTGAAAATACAAATAGGGGTTTATTTGCTGTATATAAACATTTGAAGTCCTCAGTTTTCCCACTTACAAGCTTGCCTGTGTTTATAGGAAACAAATATTGCAACAGGGTTTTCACCATTTATTAGGATTTTTATAATGTTGCTTTTTCATCTTTATTTGTTTAAATATAATCTAAAGTCCATTTATAAATTTTAAGACTGCTATTAGCAATGACAGCAATAAAAACCTCTTATTTGTGTAAGGCCTGGGTAAACATTTTCCTGCTGCTCAGAAGCACAGTGGGTATGTCTCTTCGGGGATTATCAAAATACGTCTCAACACAATCTCTAATCTAACTAGCAAACTTAAACAAATTCTGCAAACTGAACAGTTTTAAAGTTCTCCAAGGAAGGTAACAGTAAAAATTACTCTCATTTAAGATGACTCATCTGCACACTGGACCTACATCACCCCAAAGAACAAGAGTCCAATCTGGGAAAGGTGGAGATGGTTAATATACCAGTCTGTTTCCATAGGTAAATTGGCTTTTCAATCATGGTGTTTACAGAAGGACAAGAAGTCTTTTGCAATTTATCAGATTGGTTTGTTAAGCCTCTGCAAGAGCTAAAAAAGTAAAACCTGGAGAGTTAAAAGATGGGGTGGAAGGAACAAGAGTCACTCACTGTGTGAAAAACCTGAGTAATTTGGTTGTCATATTGTCTTCTGTGTGAAGCTTACATTCACCACTGTTATTCAAAAATACGTTTGCAGGGAGGGGAAGAAAATTTATATTCCTAAATCTACTTGCTGCTTACTGAGGGGAAAAAAAATGTTACGGATAGGGTCTTTCACTGCACAAAGCTTTGCATCCATCATTGTGAAATAGGGGAAGGAAAAAGGCAAAGAGACACTTTGTCTGTTCTTTCTATTTAGGGTGTACACTTGGGGGCTGCATGAGTGACTCTTGCAATGTGGTATAAAATATGTAGTGCAATGGGGTCCTTTGTTATCATACATGCTGCAGGAAGTCATGTTACATTCCCTATTTACAAACAAGAAGTAACAACTTGACTAAACTCTCTAGAAAATGTCTTTGCTTTTGCACAATAGTGAGTAAGAGGGATCCTGCCTCACCTACGACTCCAAAGCACTGCTGCAAGAAATAATAAACATTCAGGGATGGAAAATTTTTTTCATCGAATCAAAGTTTTCATGCAAAGAGTTCATATCTGTCAGAACTCTTCAAATTTTGATTAAAAACTGGAAAGCCTAAGAACTGGATTTAAAAGGTTTTGGAAAGAGAGAATTCTCAAGTTTAAGAGGTGAGCTGCTTTTATTTTTGGCAGCTATATTTATGTATTGGGTTTGCATGGCAAGGTCTTGGTAGCAGGGGGGCTACAGGCGTGGCTTCTGTGAGAAGCTGCTCGAAGCTTCCCCTGTGTCCAATAAAGCCAATTCCAGCCAGCTCCAAGATGGACCCACCGCTGGCCAAGGCTGAGCCCATCAGCGACGGTGGTAGCACCTCTGGGATAAAAGATTTAAGAAGGGAAAAATGTTGCTGGGGCACAGAAACTGCAGCTGGAGAGAGGAATAAGAACATGTGAGAGAAACAGCCCTGCAGCCCCCCAGGTCAGTGCAGAAGGAGGAGGAGATGCTCCAGGTGCTGGAGCAGAGATTCCCCTGCAGCCCGTGGGGAAGACCCTGGTGAGGCAGGCTGTCCCCCTGCAGCCCAGGGAGCTCCAGAGTGGAGCAGATCTCCACCTGTAGCCCAGGGAGTACTCCACAATGAAGCAGGTGGATGTGCCTGAAGGAGGCTGTGACCCTGTGGGAAGCCTGCGCTGAAGCAAGCTCCTGGCAGGACCTGTGGACCCGCGGGGGACCCACGCTGGAGCAGTCTGTACCTGAAGGACTGCATCCCGTGGAAGGGACCCACACTGGAGTAGTTTGTGAGGAACTGCAGGCCGTGGGAAGGAGTCACATTGGAGAAATTGTGAAGGACTGTCTCCCGTGGGAGGGACCCCTCGCTGGAGCAGAGGAAGAGTGAGGAGTCCTCCCCTTGAGAAGGAAGGAGCAGCAGAGACGTGTGATGAACTGACCCCAACCCCCATTCCCCGTTCCCCTGCGCCACTGGAGGCAGGAGATAGAGAAAATTGGGAGTGGAGTTGAGCGTAGGAAGGTGAGAAGGTTGGTGGGAAGGTGTTTTAAGATTTGGTTTTATTTCTCATTACCTTACTCTGATTTGTTTGCAATAAATTAAATTAATTTCCCGGAGTCAAGACTGGTTTGCCTATGACAGTAATTGGTTGAGTGATCTCTCCCTGTCCTTACCTCCACCCACGAGCCTTTCATTATATTTTCTCTCCCCTGTCCAGCTGAGGAGGGGAGTGATAGAGCGGCATTGGTGGGCACCTGGCGTCCAGTCAGGCTCAACACACCACACTCCTAGATTTCTGTAGGGTAACAGTAGGATAGTCGGATCCCATAACAATTTGTGTTCTGTGAGAGATTCAAATTATTACTGTAGGTTGGTGAACAGTTAACCTTGTTTCTCCATTTGAAATGGCTTTTAAATACAGGAGTGATTTACTTCTACAGGGTAATATGCAATCATTCAAGGTGTTTCTTAAAGAGTGTATGTAAAATACTGCTAAATATTTGTTTAACAGCCTGTTTCTATCCATCCTAGAGCTTACAAGTAGAGAATCTGCCAATGTACTGATAAATCACCAGTATGTGTGTCCTTTGTTTTTTTCAGGAAGCAGTGCAAAGAGGCAACAGTAATGAGAGAACAAGGACAAATGTGTATGGAAGCTAAGAACAAACCTTAATTTCTTGTCAGATATATTTATCTTTCCACTGATTATTCTTCTAGAATTTAGAGACATCTTATTATCTGGCATTATCTGTCATTGTTATCTGGCTGTAAACTGCAATTTAGCACTGCACCATTACTACACAGTAGCCCTCCAGCAGACCTAGCTGACGGCAGATACCAAGCTCAACAAATCTAGCAGCACCAGAGTAACAATAGTAACTTCCAGACCAAAGTGATCCCTGTCTCAAAGACTGTGAGCAACAAGCTACTCTCAGAAGCTGAAGAAGAGTAACAAGAAGAAAACCAAAGCCAATACGGGAATCAAAATACTGTATTGCATCCAGTATGACACCTTTCCAGTATGTCTGCCCATTTACTATGGCAGATTAGGAAATATTGCTTATTCTGCTGTGAGAAGCAGGGGACATAAAACCTACACAGTGTTTTATTCTCTCCCAGCTACTATGATGGCTCACTGGGATCACAGGAAACCTCCTGACAATTGCCCTAATTACATTTAAGGGCTCAGCCCTACAGATAGTCTATAGAGCTTATTTGTCCACCTCCTCCCTAACACTCATATTACCTGCTACTACTCCAGAGCAAAGAAGGATAGCTTCTCTGTTACAGCTTCCTTGATGCTGGAACTGGGATATGTGGGTAACAACAGGTCAGCATACAGTAGCTCAGCAGGGACATGCCTTGCTACCTTTCATTCAAAACGCACATTTTCTCCGAACATATTTTACTGTTGAAACTTCTTTTGCCACATGCGTAAATGTCAGGCAGTCAGCAAAAGTCATGGTACTGCTACATTCAAACACAGGATTTCATCATGTTGAAGGTTTCAAACCATCTGAAGAAGTAGGCATCTGATTTGAATATTCCACACAAAGCAAAGATTTTTAAAGAAGATGTGAGTCAGTGGTGTGACTAAGAGTGAAACAAAATTGCTTCCCCACACCTCTTTCCCTAGTACATTATGAATAATTTCCTGCTTTTAGTGTGTGATGCACGATCCTGTGCTTGGACTATTGACTACATTTGAGAGACACAGGAAGAAAGAGGAGTATGTAAACAATGATGAATTTAAGATAACATGAAATTAAGAAAGGGAAAAAATCTTCTGAGAGATGGTTTAGGCTATGTCATAGCAACCAAAGAAACGAAAGAATCTTAAATTCAAAGCACAAAATTAGAAAGAATAATGAATAATCCTGCAATGACAAGAAAATCAGTGGGTTAATCAAACAGGTCTTTTACTGTTTGTTTAAACTTTATTATATTCCACTCTCGCCCTCCCACATTTCATCTCAGAAAGGACAGAGATCTTGTTCAAGCCTCAGAAACACTGGCATGAATCATAATAATCCTTTGTATACTGATGATGAACAGCTTTGTATCTCATTTAGGGTAAGACAGTCTGTTACTTTGTCCTGATAATAATACCCAGTTGACATTCCTCCTCATAAACTCTCTGACAGAAGGAAATATATGTAGTGGCATTTTGTACCAAATGGTGTAAAAAACCTCAGCTGACCCTGAGAAAACCTTTCTACATTGGCCCAGCTTTGAACACAAGGCTTGGACCAGATGACATCTGGAATCGACTTCCAATCCTTTCTATTCTATGATCTATGATTTCACAAGTCTTTTTTAGAATATTTCAAGTTGCTCGCATTCTTTCAAAGAATGAAGAACAACACTGGAAAAGGAAGAAAAATGAAAAAGGTAAAGATAATGTTTAGATTTGGTTATAGGCAAATTATCTGAACTGATTACAAGTCCTTATTTTAATCCTTAGTATTAAGTTTGTCACAATTTATTTTGCTGGAGTTCAACAGATCTCGCAATGCTGCACCATAGAAATATCAAACTTACAGGAAACAGGGCAAAAACATTTCTCTTTCTTTCTTATACCTTATCATTGAGTGTGTACTTGATGAGATGGAGACAGAAGGGCCAAATATGACATCAACTGTGATAATGGAAAAGTTAGCAAACCTCCTTAGGGACATAATGACCTGAAATAAAGTCCCCACTGACATTTCCTCCAGTGAGTGATATTCCTTCCACACATATGATAAAAGAAAATATTTTTTCTTTAGTACTCTTTCCATCTCTTTCTCCTTTGGCAGGAAGCTTCTGCTTCTAGTCTGTTTGCCACTGGGTTTTGACAGTGAGTTAATCACCAGCTGTGATGCAGTCATCTGCAGTCTGTGGTGCAGACTCGGATGGCCTAATTTCCACCTAGGGCTTTTGCCAGCAGTCTTCTACCAGCTTAGCGCTTCTAAAAGTCTGAAGCAAGTCAACAGCAGGGCACTGCAGCTGGGGTAGAATCTAGACCTCAGTGCATTTCTGCCGAGAGATTTCCTTGCTGCTTGGTTTCATTCAGAGCTGTGTTAACTTTTAACGTCACTGAACCCACAGTTCCTATTACATAATTTCAAGAAACCTGAGCCCACCAGAAGCATGGTTCCTACTCTAAAGTATGCTTCCAGAAGAAGTTTTTTTCCAAGGCCAAACTCTCTCCAATGTGCAGCACAGTCCTCCTTCACCAGAGACATGAAGATTTTTTTTTTTTTTCCCATTTCCTGCTATTCCCCCTTGTCTGTGACAGGATGGAAAGTATATTTAATCTTGTTCGAGAAGAAATTTTGTTTTTAGGTAAAAATCAAATTATTTTCTAAAGATTTCAGCATTTGATTTCCACTGGTTGAATTGGAACTCTCACACTCCTCTCAACTCCAGGGTTTATCATTATCAAGTTGGTGCTTTTTTGTATAATGTTTGAAAATCTGTGAAGACTTTCACAACCCCCCCCCCAAAAAAAACTGCAGAGAAGAATTATTTTACTGTGTGCATTGTACTGCCTGTAGAATTCCACAGTTAAAACCAGCCTCTGAATTTCCAGGGTCTAAACATCAGAGCATAAAGGAAAGAGAGGCATTTTTGTGAGACTGTGACTCAAGTTTCTTTCCTTAATTAGCTTGAGGATATATTTGCACTGCCATACCCAGAAGTTTTCTGAGTGCCTTGGATTCCAGGCTTTTGGTCATGTGGTGTCCCAGCTCTGTACCAGAGCCAGAACAGAGCATTTTTTGTGCCTCGGGCTTGAAAGGAAACCTGAGTACGCCAACCAGATGCAGGCTGTTACATGCACTAATTTCAATGGAATTCCAATTCTGATTTCCAAGAATTAATTGGAAATATGATTCCCCCAAAACCTTAACCTAGTGCCTTGAGTGGTTTCTCAGCTCTCTCTTTGTATGACGAGGAAAATACCATTTCTCCCCTTGCTCTTTATCTGTCTTGGCTATGTGGACCCTTATCTTGTAAGTGTAAATGTATTTGATTATGTTGACACCAAGCACAAAATCAGATGAACAATGGGACTACTCAGAAACTTGAACTTAATCTCATGCATAAGTGTTCCTGGGATTTAGGTCTTAGACTGTAAAAGAGTTCAAGGCAAGAATGCTCTCTTGATAAGGTGCATATTTGTCCAAGACCGAGGATTTGATTTAGGCTAAGCATTACTGCAACCAGTCACTACTAACAATGAATCTTATACTCATAATTACATGGAACCAAAACCAGTGCAACTGTATCTGGACAAATCTAATTTATTTGATGATCAGCTCTGTTGGTATTATTAAGTAAGAGTTTTTTGCAAAGGTCAGGGAGGACACAAACTCATTTAAAATGCCTATTTACATTCATTTCTTTTATTTCCCCAAAGGCATGAACAAATTGCTTAAAATTTTTAGCTTTTCATTTTGCCTGAATAATATACAGAGGACTCATGACAGCATGTTTTATTACTTCTAGAGGTGAGCATGAGTCTAATGCTCTCTCACTTGCTGTTTTTTTTAAAAACACAAAGCTCTATTAATGTGAAATACATGTTTTCATTCTTCAGTATCTGGGGGGTATCAGCTAATTATTCAGTTTAAGTAAATTTTTAAGTATGACGTAAGTTCCATTTCACGCATTTGGAGCCTTGTAAGTTTTCTCCTGAAATAGAGAATAAATGAGATCTTTTTTTCCTTCATAGTCATTGTTCTGATGGTTAACTTGTATGCATGCATGACACTCATGTTTCATGTTTGAAATTTCTTGATTGAACCTGGGTATTTCAGATCCTTAGTACGTGTTCTAACTACTACATTACTCCACATTTTAAGGTCTTCGTCCTTCCTCCCTTTCCATACAGAAGACAGGCATTTCTCTTTTTGTCAAAACACATCCTTATTTGGGAAAAAGTTCACTTCTGCTATATTTTATTACAATTTTTCATTAACTTTTACTTTTTGTCTTTAGCTAAATTTTAATTATGTATTATTTTTCCTATATAACTATATATTATTTTATCTGTTCAAATTAAGGAAAACTTCCTTAAAACTTATGAAAACCAACAGATGTACAGTGAATGTAAAGCAGTTGCATTAATGAATTTGATCAATATTTTAAAGACAGGAATCTAATATCTTATCCCTCAGGATGTCTTGACTCCATCCCCTTTGTACTTCATGCATTTTTTTCTACATATTATTATCAAAACCAAGTAGTGTCACCAGTGGTCAGAGGAATTACTCCTATTGTTTTTCTACAATTTTCTGATTGCACATGCTTTAATCATTAACCAGTATCCACTAACTTTCTTTTTTTAGCTTCCATCAGTCTAGTCTGTGTTTTTTTTCTATCCTGAGTCATTTTAATGCTCCTTTTCTGAGTTTTCTATTCTTTACACCTCTTCTGCAATACATTTTGTGTTCGCTTTTGTTCTAGCCCTGAGTTTTAACACTTCAAGAGACAGTGTATCTTTTTTACTGTTCCTGTGATGAATGGAGTCCATGACATACATATCAATTTATTGATATAGAACAATATAGTCTTTCATTTTAAACCAGTGGTGCATTTTATAGTTGACATGTACTCTCTGTGGAAATGCTACTCCTGCCAGTTGTCTTAAGCTTCCCTTTCTAGTGCAGATAAAACCATTTTCCATGTAAGGTGCTTTGAAGAGCAGTGGACTTCTGCTTTGATGTATGGATGCTCTGCAGTCTCTAGACACCAGAAGACATAAGCACCTACTAAGGATTTTTTTCAGTTTATACTGGTACCAAACAGTACTCACTTTGATCAAATTTTATATTGCGTCATCCCTGCCCATTTTTTGTCACTGTAGTCAGTTTAGGTCTCCAACTTCATGGACAACAGAGTTCAAGTCGAAGCCCATGGTTCAGAAGGTTATATGCTATTAGGGAGCTTTTTCCCTGTGTAGGTTAATGAGTCCTTAACCCCTTCCACACAGAGCTATTATTTCTATTTCTGCAGGAAAAGGCAATGCAGGAAAATACAGGTGCAGATTTTCCTTTGGTTTTCAATATATGTCCTTTTATTCAATAATCAAAGACTGGATGTATGGAATCTCACCCATTTCTATGGGATGGTTCTTGCTTTCTCAGTCAATTAGTCTCCTTCACTACATTGGTCGCTTTATAAAGCCTCCACAGTTCAGCAGCTTGTTCCAAGGTAACCTACAGTTTCCTCTATTTCTCCACTCACTATATCTAGACTGTAGGCTTTTACAACAGATGTTTCTAGCTGTCTCTAGTTACATAAGGGAAAATACCTAGCTCCTTCACTGCTACAATTGAAATGAAGTTTGACCTGGTGACTCCTTTTTTTTTGTGTAACTTTTATTTTCCCTGTTTGTGTCTACCACACCTGCTTACTTCTGTCTAAAATAGGAAAAAATGCTCCCAAAATATTGTGTGAAAAATTTCAGGAAATTATATCTACATTCCCAGAAATATTCAGGTATTTCAGGATCTCTTTTCACCATTGATCAGGATCAAAAGCCAAATATTGTCATTTTTATTCAAGGTGAAAAAGTGAGTTTACACATTTGTAAACCAAAATTATAATATTAAGTATGTCCACATCGACTTGAAATTAGGATATCCGCTTTAAATTGACATGTTGCTTTCAAATTATATCTAAAGTTGTCAACTTGAAATTAAATATCTAGTTTAAATTGAAATAAAAAACCCCCCGAATTGTTGTCTATTGAAGCATAACTTCAGAATATCACACAGAAAATTGTAGTGGTTTATTACAGTGGAAGAAAGGAACTGGAACATAATTGCATAATTTGGGAAGAATGATATTTTGTACATTTTTCTGATTATCAAGGCGTTCCTTCAGCAATGTCACAGCTTCTATGCCAACAAAACTGGACTGCGTAAAGCACACTGTGTTTAGTCTTGACTGAATGCTGTGGTCCCCATATATTGGCAGGGAATTCATGGGAATTCAAGGTACCCAAAAGAAATAGACCAGGTTTTCATGATAACAGATAAGAAGAATTTACTCAACAGCTAAATGGCACAATACAATAAATAAGCAAAGAAGACAAAGAACATTGCAAACCTCATATGACATGGCAATTTCTTGTGCTACAGTGCTATTTAGGAAACTTATGTACATGATGATTACATAGCCATGTCGTGGTTTAACCCCAGCCAGCAACTAAGCACCACGCAGCTGCTCACTCACTTCCCCCTCCACCCAGTGGGATGGGGGAGAAAATCAGGAAAAGAAGTAAAACTTGTGGGTTGAGATAAGAACAGTTTAATAGAACAGAAAAGAAGAAACTA
>JAVJGG010000029.1:52093243-52105237 GCA_035590195.1 Aviceda cuculoides | reverse complement strand
AATTTGGGAGTGAAGCTGTGCCCGGGAAGAAGGGAGGGGTGGAGGGAAGGTGTTTTAAGATTTGGTTTTATTTCATATTACCCTACTCTGGTTTGATTGGCAATAAATTAAGTGAATTCTCCTGAAGTTGAGTCTCTTTTGCCCGTGACGGTAATTGGTGAGTGATGTCTCCTGTCCTTATCTCGACCCACAAGGCTTTTGTTATATTGTGTCTCCCCTGTTTAGCTGAGGAGGGCAGTGATAGAGCGGCTTTGGTGGGCACCTGGCGTCCAGCCAGGGTCAACCCACCACAATCCACAAGCCTACTTTGTTTTTCCAACACCTGAAGACATTCCGGGTGAAAAATGTAAGGAGTTATGGAAGGAGGGGTTTTTTGATGGAAAACCAGGAATTCTATGGGAAGAAATACTGAAGTATAATTGAGTTCCTTCCAAATAAAATTTATTCAGCTTTTCTCTCTTTTTTTTTTTTTTAATTCTGAATCTTTTTGATATGGGGAAACCTCCAGAAATATGAGCTGGATTTGCATATTCCTTCTTTTGTGTATTTGCAAAACTGAAATCAAGCTGACAAGCATTAAAAGCAACAAATTAGTAAAGAAAATAAACCAGTGTTCTTTCCACTCTCTATTTAAATAAATTCCTAGGATATGGAATGGAAATCTGTGAAACCATTCACTGTAAATCTAAGTACAGAGCAGTGAACATAAAGGAAGATAATCCACCATATGCACAGTGACAGGTCTCCCTGGTAAGTCATCCATGCTAAGCAAAACCAGCCTTAACTGTAATTCACCATAAATGTAATACTCTAACATATGTTAAAATGGTCTGTAATATAATGCAGCACAAATACAGAGACATACCAAATTGCCATGACACCAGATTTTGCAAAAACCTCTTCTTTTAGCACATTAATGTATTAATTCTGTAATTAGGAGCACAGTAGCAATGAATAAAGTTTCTATAAAGTCACGAGCGCTGCTATGACATGCCACATCATGACCTGTGCTGTGTTGCTCCAGTGTACGACTTACTAATTCAACAGAATTTATGGAAGAAAGTTGAATTCAGAGGCTCCACCGGTTTTTAAAAAGATGTCTACCTCTGACAAGGTTGGAGTGTATAAATCACATGGAAGGTGACCCTTACCGCATGGAGTCTTTAAATATTTAGTGTGCCAACATGCAAAGAGGACAGTGCACACGCACATAGCACAAGATTTCTAACCTTCCAAAATGACATTTGGGAAGATTCCTAGATTCAGAGAGATTCAGACACTCATCCCCAAGCACAGACATAAGTGTACGTGGAGCTGTATAGAAAGCACCATCGTCACTGAAGTGCACAAGCAACTTACATGAAATCGCAGGCAGAAGAACACGTATGTGTGCCCACACACATATGCACATACGCTAAAACAGCCATGCAGACCCCACGGATGGACTCCAGTCCATACCACCCTGGGACCGCCATGATGTACAAAACCCAAGGGGTTGGTTCTTCTCTCAGTGGTACAAGTGAGGAGCAAGACTGGAACGGCCAATGCTGCTACACAGGGAACTGTTTAGCAAACTGGAGTGGGGAATAGGGATCCTGATGGCCACATCCTTAAAATTCCCTAGAACCAGCACCAAGAAAAACTCATGTATTTTATTGTAACGGAACCTACAGGAAAAAGCAAGGCTGCATGGAAAATGGTCACAGCATTTCTTTATTTTTCTTATAGAACATTTCAGGATTTCTTCAGAACTGGCACCTTTTTCAGATGAAATGTAAAAATTTGAAGGCTTTGGTAGAAGACTGAAAAATGTCAAGTGATGGTTTGGGATTGGAGTGAAAGGGAAGGAGAGCTGTTTGTTTTGTTTATTAAAAAAGACAAATCCCCTGAAAGGAGACATTTCTCATATAAATATCACTTCTTCAAAACTAACTGAAGAAGCCATTTTTTCTGAGATAAATATTAAGATCAGCCTGAAACGGGGGTTTGAACTGCAAGTGCAAGACCTACCTGAGCTATTGGAGGTTCGCTGACCCACCTACCACCCAGGAGAAACCACTTAACACCACAGGCTGAAGTTATGCTTTGCTTAATCTGTTGGCTTTTGCACAGCTCACCGCGACTCATGCGCCAGCTTCTCTGCAGCTCCCAGATCTCTGCAGTCCAGTTGTGCAAACCATCTCCTGCTTCAGCCCCCATGCACCCCATACCGCTGCCCAGTAAAGGAGAGAAGGCAGCAGGAACGCCCAGTTTGTGCCAACTATATCATGCCAACGTGGTGCACAGCTTCTCCTATCTACGGCTGCGGCACACGGGCTTCTCTTATAAGTTTAAAAATAGGTATTATGGTTAAATACATGAAGCTTGGCCCTGCTCCTGGAAATGGGGAAAGTATCTCTCCCTCCTGGGTGTTGTCCCCATCTCCTTATCTTCTGGGTCTCCATACCTCCTCCATATTTACCTCCTTGCAGAGGATGGGAGGGCAAAAGTACGTGCTTAACGCTGACCCAATAATGTCTGACCTCTGATTACTGGATATTACACAGTCTTTGTTATTACTTGCTATTCAACCCCTGCTCCCTAGAGACTCGACTCTGCATGCACCGATCAAGTTCTCAACCTTCTCCTCAGAGCAGAAAGCAGCCTGAACTGCCTTGAGATGTTTATCTGTAACGCATGAGGCTGTGGTTAAGAGAAGGTGCAGTTTATCTTTTTCTAATGTGACCAATGTGGAGTTTACCCAGTTTTGCTGGCCTGGAACACCAAAAATGGACATTATCCGATCCTTTTCTCTTTTCATCACAGAAAAGATCCATTTTCCAGATGGTTGCAATGTCCTTCCTGAATTTCTCTGAACCCCTGGAAGCCTGCCAGAAGCCGTCACGGCAACTGTAGTGCAACTGTAGTTGTGATCCCACCTGAACAAGAGAAAGAAGTCAGAGCATGAAGTTTTGTCTTCCCCCCCTTCCCCAAACCTGGCAGTGAGACAAGGGAGTCCAGATTGTGCTCACAAATGAATAACACTTTCTAGAGTGAGGTTATTGGGACTGTCTGGTTAGTTCAGCCAGGGTAGAATGCAATCTGGTATGTAAAATGAGATGAGGGTACGCTACAATATAAAATATTGCCACAAATTAGACTACATTCCAGTCCAGTCCACACCAGTGCGTTGCAGTACACTACAACACAACTGGATGAAATGCAGTTTGTAACAATGCCGTATGACATGGCATATTAATGTAAAATGCAATACAAAATACAATATGCATTTCTGTTTAAGCTTGAGGAAAATGCCAGGTTTCTCAGTTCCAGTTCCTATCCTATGTTGCTGGAGTTTTCAGTTCTTGTATAAGAAGAAATAGCCAAGATGCAAAGTGCTTCAAGACCACGGAAAACAGCTCACAGGGGCTGTGCAAGTGATGACACATCGCAAAATGAGGTCCGATGTGCAGCTGTGGACATCACTGTCATCCAGGCATCACACTGATTCCTTGACTTGCTGTCAACGCCTTTCACTTTTTGATCATATGGAAGATGATTTAGATACCTCCATGCCCCATAAGCTCTGCAAATGCAAAGGGTATCCAGAAAAGCTGACATGGTGCACTTGTGTGGGATAAAATGGCAGAGGGAAAGGTATTTAAAAATTATAACAGAAGTTGTGGGGGAAGGGAGGTCTTGAAAGGACTGGAACGGATTCCTCTTCTGGCTCCTAATTAGGATTTTAAAAATCTCTGTGTGTTCATGAAGAGCAGTCATGTTGAAATGTCACTTATGCACATTGCGATTTAAGAGACTGTCTTTCTGGTGAGAATTATTATGGGATATTAATGTGAAGTGTCTGAAACTCACAATGGAAGAGAAATCCTCTCATTGAAATTGAAGAGCAAGAAGGAGTTTTCTGAATGGTGAAAGTATTAAAAATGTGTCGAATACCTAAACAGGCTACAAAGAGAAAAAATAAGGAAAAAGCAATTGGAAGTGAGTGTATGATTAATAAGTAGTATGAACCATCATCCCAGGAATCATCAGAGCACCTAATTCACTAGCAACATTATCCTCTTCTCCAATGTTTTTTTCTCCAATGACACCTGCCCCTTTTACTTTCATGTGGAAAAAGAATCAATTAATTGCATTTAAAGCCTGGTATGGTTGGCTTTGACCCTTTAATTGCCTCCCTCCATGTCTGGAATGTATAGCTTTGCTGTCTGCAAGGACCTCCCTTCAAGGTGTTGCATTTAAGGCAGGATGTATACATCAGGCTTGGTGAGTTTGTAATGGGGAGGTGTCATTCTGAAATGCTCTGGGCTAATCAGAATTGGTGTTTTGGACCATGTCTTCAGTTTGACCAGGGTTATTTTATCTGCTCCTAAGATGGGTCCAAGAATCTATCAAGAGTCTGACAGAGATTTGTGAACTGATGGCCCAGACTTTTCATTTCATGTCACCAAAGGCTACCAAAAAAAATCTAAATTCCTTTGAATGCCCATCTCACACTATCAAAAAGTTTTCTGGAGGTGAAGTCACAAGATCAAATTTCCAGGCCTGTAACAAGCACAGCATAGCAGGGTATGCTAACTGCTCACCCACCACCATTTGCTGTTCAAAACCTCACAAAAATCCTAGCCTAGCACTCAGATATGTCCTTATGGTGAGGCTTAATAAAAGCAGGAGCTCATAAAACCGTCTTCAGGTATGTAAAAGCCTTTTGCTGGGACAAAGGGAACAGCCCAGAGTGCAGGTCCATGGGGGTTTGCCCAGGAAATGAAAGACTTTACATTCAAGCACAGGATATAAGCTTGGAAGTTATCAAAATCCTTTCATCAGGAAGGCTAGTGAAGCACAGGAACTGATGGTTGGACAGAGTGGGAAGTGCTTAGTGTGGGAAGAATAACAGCACATCCTACACAAGTGGATCAGGGTGGGCCTAGGTGGAACTGACCGTGCCTCATGGCAAAGCCTGGAATAACTGACCTCAGGAAGTCCTTTCCATCTCTGTGAACATTATTATCAAATTCTAGCTTTGATTTCCCCAGGGCTTTGATTACTCTCAGTCTTGCAAAGTACTTTTCCATATTGTGCCCCTATGAAAGCTGAGAGATTTAATTCCCTCCTGCCCAGTGAAGAGCTGACAGGTGCAGAAGGTCATACTGATACACTCGGCATGGCCTATTTTCCTCACCAAAACTAGTGATGTTACTTATTTTTTTTTACGTGGAGGCTCTGGATTAAGGATTTTCGCCTTGGACTGTTTTCAGTCCACAGCCACTATAAGCATGCATAGTGCATGTGAAAGCAGACCAATCACAGGGTAATAATAGATCTAAAACGCTGCATATTTTTAGCTCTCCCAGCCTAAGAAATCAATAATCCATATCTGGAAAATATTAAGATGGCTTCCTTCCATTAACAAATGGTGGGTGCTTTTTTTTTTTTCCCCCTCATTTTCTGAAGATCTGGCAGTGGGTAAGCAACACTCCCTCCATATCTCCCTCAGAGATGTTAAGAATAAGTTTGTTTATGTTTGGGGGTTCTTTTTTTATTAACGGTGGACAAAAATGGTTCAGGGAATGTCATTTCTTGAATGCTGAGTTTATTCCAAAGAACAATTTAACCTGAGTTTCTCGGCTTGTATGCATATCTATCCATATCCTTCTGTTCCACTTTGAACTCTACTGGGAGAAATCCGTGCCAATATTGATTGCACCAGGTAAATGTTCTACTTTGGGAATTAATTGAAATTACTTATAATGGTATAATTGTACGAAACACATTGCTCTTGTCCCACAAAACAAGAGAGACACCTGCAAGCAGGTGGGATTCCCTGTTTACTGTAGCGTTTATTAGCTGGCACATTTCCTAGACTGTCTATGTTTAATTCAAGCTGTTCTGCTTCAATTCACTGGCATAAAACAAAGACCATAAAGCATCAAGCCACCAAGAGAAATACAGAAGTTCATTTTCTAGAAGCAGTCACTCTTGTACGTGCATCTTTGGGTGCACTGAGTACTGTGAAAGTAACCAAATACTTGTAGAGTTAGTAAACCAAGACATCTTGAGGTAGAGCAGTTGCCATGGTCATATGTTTTATGCTGCTGTGCAGACAGCCAGAATTGCCACTCAGTGATAAAGCCCCAGTGGTGTCAATGACACACAAAGAAGAGGAAACAGAATTGGGATCACTAAAAATAGCAGTCTCCTGTAAATGCCAGATTCCTTTTCCTTGTAGGAAGGACACAGCAGGTGTCTGAAGGTTTCATCCTTCTTAGTCTTTTGTGCAAAGCAACCAGCTGGATATTTTTGTTTGTATTGATAGAACAATAAAGGAGTAAAAAGAAATTGGAGTAGGATCGTTGCTGCTTGTTTTGACAGAGTGCGTGGTTAGGGAGATGCAGTGATATGAGAGCATAAGAAATAGATGCTTCTTTGGGTATACTATATCCTGAAAAGGATCCTTTGGAGAAGACACCAAGGGACAGGCAGGACCAAGAACCCAAAAGGCAGAGGAAGAGAGAGCTATAATTCAAACAAAGGTAACGACATTAGAAACCTTGGCAAGAACAGTTTCAGGATGGATCCCAGATAACATTCGATGAGATGGATGGGAAAAGCAGAGGAGTTACTTGGAAAAAGTGTACTTCTTTTCCTAATTTTCTCCTCCATCCCACTGGATGGCAGGGGGAAGTGAGTCAGCAGCTCTGTGGTGCTTCATTGCTGGCTGGGGTTAAACCACGACAGCCAAGTAGACTTCACCCAGGACAAACCCAAGGTATGGTTTCTAAAACAGCGTAGGCTAAGGACTACGTCCAGTAGATGTTTTGGACATAGTCACCTTCTTTTGGGAGGAACAGTGCTTGGGAAAACATGTATGAGCTGAGATTAGTAGAGCCCTTAGGGACTGAGAAAGAATCCTGGTAGATACAGCCTTGTGTTCAGAAGTACAGGTAATCTCCCCCATGTTTGTCCTCCCTATGTACAATTCTCCAGCAGGTGATTTGGTTATTTAACATGGACTGGATATAGCCTATATGCCACCAGTTAAAACTTGGTCTTCAGACATTCTTGCTTGCCTGTTGCAGGGATACCATCACCTGCACATCACAATACACTAGTTTACAGGCAGAAAGCACCTTTACAGGAATGTAGGTGGTGGATTGTCTTAACTCTGTTATTAGCACTTCCTAAGACTGTATAGGCTTTTTCAGCTCCCATAAATAACCCTGACACGAGCTATGACTTCTGTTTGTTTGCTCGGGTTTTCTGAAGAGGGGATACTAAAGATTCTGTGGAGGCTTCTCCAGGCCAGGAACCAACAGGTGTATTCTCAAAATGAAGAGATACAGCTCACTGATCTCCATGCTGTTATGCTCAGTTGCACTACTGGATGATTTGGTCTTGAAGTCCCATGCTCAGCCAGATGCTACTTTTTAAAGATTTACATTTGGAGATTAAAAATTCATGAACACTGAATTGAGGGCTGAAAAGCAAATTCAATCCTCATGAATCGGTGAAGGTGGGGGTTACAGCTTGCCTAAGTTCTCGAAAATCTCAGAGAGAGAAAGGAGGGAATGGAAAAGAGGAAGGAAGGAAAGAAGAAAGGAAGGGAAAGAAAGGAAGAGAAAGAAAGACAGAAAGAAAGGGAGAGAAAAAAGATTTATGGATTAAATTAAAGGCTGTATCTATGATACTATAATACTGCAGGAATCAAAGCAATTACTCCGGTGAATCATTATTTTTGCATTAGACCAAAGGGCAGATTTAACCTGCTGGTGTCTCACAGGGGCTGGAGCATGTAACAGATGAGTCTCTACTACAACACAAAAGAAATTAAAAAAAGAAAAAGCAAAGCTCACAAAATCTACCAATTAAGAGTCAAAACAAGCATGCCAAGCTATTCAAATGATTGGGGATCCATGGAGATATTTATATAAATAAACTCACAAACATATACCTTTTTCTGCAAACTTGTAGGCACAGTCTAGTATCTATATGAACGCTACCCCTGTAGGTTTTTCCAGCTGTTCCTTGATCTTCCCTAATTCATGATGCTGAGAATTTTCCTTGAGCTACCAAAATTGGATTCCTATCCTGCCACTTACCTAAAATCCCTGTACATCTACTGTTTTGCCCCTTGACTGACAGTTATAAAGAACAACCTTGGACGGTTGATTTAAATAGTAACAGACAGATGTCACTCATCCTGATAACATCTCAGAGCATGAGACTTGTCCAGCTGAGCAAGGAGAGGCAACCTGCTGACCATCTGTAGAACATGGTAGAACTAGTGACATGATGGCTGGAAGGGCTTGGAGAGGCCCTTGAGTGCTGATGTGACGGGGCCTAGAATAAGACAGAGTTTTGATGTGGATCTTCCCAAAACCTGAATTAAAGTGAGTGCCAAAAAAAGCAGTAGGCTGTCTTTGCATCTCTAAAGGTATGCTTTCCTGAACTCAAGCTAGATAGATGTGTTGTTTAAAGAAAGATCTTTGGATCTGCTGTGAAAAAGGGGGAAAAAAATAGATTTTGAAGCAAAGATGTCCTTTGACCATTGTCTTAGCAAACAGGTCCTTTTCTCCTCTCATTAGTCCAGCAGTTCCCAGTATTTTTTGGATTGCAAAAAACATGCATTTTGGGGTCTCTAGGGAGAAGACTTTTTCCTTCCATATTTCATGAGGCTTGGTCACACGTTTTCCGTGAGTTTCCTAGTTTCTGCTCATTCTTGACTTTCCCACCTGACCAGGTCTCCCCTGTTTTATCTCTATTTTCAATGCACAGGTAGAAGTGGAAGGTTCCTTTGACAGAGTGTTCAGCAGAAAATTAGTCAAACAAACTGGTTTTCTTCCAGCTTCTCTGTCCAAAACTTTCTAAGAAGCATAAGCACTGTGAGCAAAGGAACACAAGACTTGCTCTTTCACACCAGGGACTCAAACCTTCTTTCACATAACAGCCAGCTACGTTTTCAGAACAAATTTTGCATAGTGCTGCTGCAGTGGCTTTTGTTTGTTAGACACCTAAAAATGAGTCTCAGTTTTAACTATCTATGTACCAGTTTATATCTCCACAGTTTGGGCTTATTCACTGTCATGCAGAATATTTTTGCAGAATACCTAGTGTTTGACACAACACAGGTTGGATAACACTGATCTACCAGTCATCCAGACCTACAAACTATCTATTGCTACATTCATAAAGATGTGCATTACCCTCAATATGCAGTTATGTTTCTACTAGGACTTCCAAAAAGAGGCTAGAGACTTGTCTTTCATCTTAGGAACATGTCTATCGAAGAAAATATAGTTCTTAGTCCTCCATTGAATAGAACCGAGATTAGTGGTCAGAGCTTTTCCCTCCTATACTTTGACTGGCAGAGTGTAAAATAGGATTTGTTATCCATATTTGTAAAGGTAAATGATCTTACCCACCTTTTTGTGAGTTAGCAGAGAGACAAAAACAGTGGTATCACGAGTATCGGAGTTAATGAAGCTTATTTCCCTACAGACTTGTGTCTTGTTGATTTGGAAGCATATGGAAATACAACCTCTGAGAACCTTTGAGATCTCTGCTCTTTTGCCAGATGGGTTTTAATTCAGGCAACAAGTTCAAAAGTTACAGGGAAGATACACAGAAAGAGCAACAGACACACAGACACAGGACAACCATGTCAACCCCTAGGAATCCAGCTCAAAACCACTTTAAGATAGATGACACCCTCAGCAATGGGCTTAAAGAACATCCTTGGAGCAGGCTATGAGAAAAGATGAGCTCCTTCTCTGCTTGCCTACCTTCTACTGGGATATCTGAGCTGTGATTCGCAGTCCTTGCCAGAGTGCCCAGGACATGGTAATACATGTCTGGAGGGATTTGGGTCCAAATCAAAACACCTATAATCTTATGTCCTCATGTATGTGTCAATGACAGTTACTGGAGACCTTGTCAGTACGAACAGCAATGTCTTGAGCTTTAGATGGGGCTGTCCAAGATCCCTCTGTAGTCATCATAAAAAGGGCCTCTCCAGTGGGTCATTCAACCCCTCTCAAATTCAGCTCTTCAAGCCCTTGGAGTCTGCAATCTATCCAAATTATTCTGATTTGGAGCAAAACCCCACTGCAGTAAGTACTGAACGAACAGATTGTTCCTGCAAAACGCAGTTTGCAAACAGTGTTAAAAGATACAGACAAGCAGACAGCCATGTTAGTACGAAAAGCAGTGATCTCAGCACACCATCAGTACCCCCTCTGGTAGGGTTTCTGCAGGCATTTCCCATGATGACCATTAAGTTCCTCCACTGAAATTCAAATAACACCAGGTCTTTAGCAAGAAGATGCGAGCATTCTTGTGAATGGTAGATGTAGGGTACTACTTCAACTCTAAAATGCTCATATGAGTCTGAAATTTGTAACAAAGAAAGAGGTTTAACAGCATTTCCTAAAGCCATGTTAGACTTCTTAATGTTAGTTTTAGAAACACTGGTTGCTGGTAACGGCATCCAGTAGGTCAAAGCTCTGGTGATATCTTGGCCATAGACATCCTGTGGTGGGGAGATTCACAGCCTGGTTACCGAGCATGTGAAAGAGCAATTTTTTTCATTATAATATTCTAAAATAACAGGTGATCATCAAGATCATCTAACTCCTCTCTTGTGTACCCATTTTGCAGTTGAATCTTTTAATGGCTTTGACTATTTTTGTGTTTATTTGATGAGGGGGAGGGGACGAGGGGAAATACATGCAAAAGCTTCATGCTGCAATCTCCTAAAATGCTTCCACAAAGAGGAAGGTAATGTGTACTCTCCATGTCTGTCATGGATAGGGGAAGACATCCTGAGTTTAAATTCCAGCCAGTGAAATTATGGTTCAATATTAAGAAAACAGGGGACTGTGATGTGCTAGAACCGTTGCTTGAACACTGGGCCCATGGAGATCTCCAACATTGGGGAATGCCATTCTTGCACCAGAGCTCATATTTGATAGCCCAGCTCACCAGTTTTTTTGCAGCTATGCCAGCTTACACCACATATGGAGTCTTCTTCCATGTGAAAACATGGAAATGTTTTGTTCAAACAAAGGCAGGAAGCCTCACTGCATGGAGCTCGGAAGCAGACTCATTTTTGACATATCCCGTCAAGAGGTCACAGATTTAAAAAAAAAGAGGAAACACACAGGATAAGGGTTGGAATCAATTTTTCACCATGGGATGGAATAACAAGAGTGGTTTGTTTTGTGTGAGTGTTTATATAAAAGAGCTACTGGGTTTTATGCTGTCCCATATATAACAAGAAAGATACCTGTGCCACCCTGCACCCTCAGAAATGGGGGTCTCAGGCAGAGGAATGGTTGGGAAATCAAAGGTGCAGGATATTTCCCTTGGTTTTCTTTTTAAATGTCTTCTTAAAGAGAAACTTATGATTCACATCTTTTGTGGGAAAGATTCCGGTATCAGAACTTAAACATGCTTTGCTGTTGTCCCAGATCTTTTCCTGACCAAAACCATTACCACCATAATTTAGCTTTCAGCTTCATCTTGTCCTCTCACCTTCTACCATATTGCAAAATTTTCCAACGTGTAGCTCCTCCTGTCAATGTTCTGAGCCATCAGAATGTCAGCAAAGGGTGCTGGAGTGCAGAGGCCAAAGCCTCCCAGCCAGACCTGGAGCTTTGGGTTTATTTCAGCTTACTGGATCTATAAAAATCTATCTCCATGCCCTCTATGGCCTCGAGCTTGTATTGTCAAGGGCACCTACATCTTAGCGAAGTGTTTGGGGTATTTAAGCACTGATTTGACAATACAGTGTGATGGCTCAGACAGCCACTGCAGCTCTGCCCTTCTGGGTTTCTTAAATAAAGTGTTTTTCTACACTACAAGGCTGAGTCATGTGGGGCTTCTCAGAGTCCACCTGATGGGTCGGCCCTGGTGTTTTGGGTTTGTGTGGCGGGGTTTTTGGTAGCGGGGAAGGGACTGCAGGGGTGACTCCTGTGAGAAGCTGCCAGAAGCTTC
>JAVJGG010000029.1:52035970-52093143 GCA_035590195.1 Aviceda cuculoides | reverse complement strand
AAATATGTAAACTTAAAATAACCAGAGTTGATGGGGTTTTTTTTATAGCAGAGTTAATTTCTTCTGTTTATTTTATGTTCTTGGCAGTTACCCAATAAAGTCACCTTTTCTAGAGAAAAACTGAACCTTTAATTTTATTGGGTTTTCTTTGCCTTCTCATAAAGTTATAAAAGGATTAGCAGCTTCTTCTGGTAAATTAGCACCCACAAGTCCCAGTTTTACAGAGCATCAATAGCCAGATCTAGCCAGTACAATCTAAAAACTGAAACAGAGGGTACATCTATACTAGCATTATAGAGAAGCTGAGGACTGCACTTTGGGAGTAAACTTTGTGCTTACCACCACCTACTGCACTTTGGTTGGCATTGTGGAGTGGTCTGAAAGTGCCCTCACCACACTCCTTTTGTATAAAACTAAACTGGGAAATAGAGTCCAGGAGCATACCAGACTAGAGCTATTTCCTATCACCTCTAAGATGATTATAATGCAGCTGACAGGCCCTCAGGGCCAACTGTTTCTCTCTACAGACCACTTCTATTAAGCTAGACTACTTGCTAATGGAGACATAGCCTTAAAGAACCTTCTTTCCCCCTATTTACATTATTTTATCACAGGGAGAGATTTCTTACTCTCGTAACTCCCTTGAATTGAACTGTCACTTCTTCTGCCTGATATTAAGAACTACACCTGCTATTAAAGCACTTGTCAGAGCAAAGTAAAAGTGTTTCTGATACTATAATTTGTAAAAATCTGCAGACAAAAATACCACTGGCATGGATGCTTGGCTAGCTGGCTTTTGCAACTGTTTGTGTGTGTTTTTAATTATAAATTTAGGCAAAGATGCACCGAAAAATTTTGCAAGCTGAATTCTAATCATTTGCTGTTAGGTACCAAACTATTTTGTTCCACTGCAGTGTTTCATCTCAAAATGTATCATTTTTTCAACTTAATATCAAAAGGGTAAATCAGGAATATCTACCATCAGCATGGAATATATTTTCACTCAGCAAAAATTTAAAAAAATCTTAAAAGGAAAAACACTAACGCATTTTCTTTGAACTCACGATGGAAAACAATTTTATCATTTTGTTTCCTGTATGACTTCTTAACATAAATAGGTATATATATACATTTATTTCAAAAAATCACATTATCTGCCCATTTAATTTTTGTAGTATTCTAGGCCATACATAATGCATAGTCTAATGAAATTCAAATACTGGATCTATCATGATGAAATTAATTATTGCAATCAGCATGGGTGTTTTACTTTTCTAGGGACAGCTGCTTTCTGGAAAAGCAGGTGAGCAATATTATCATGCCTTGTTTTTCCCTTCATAATGAATAGAACAAGGTAGTATATGTTTTTACCTAGAGCAACTCCTGTCATGGTTGCTTCTGGGAAAAATATTAATTGTTTGAGAAAGATCCACATTTCTAGAGTGGAGTAATTGGAAACTACTAAGTGGCTGTTACAATTTTTTTTCAAGGGGAAATGTGCAGCTTCTACCTCAGAAGTGAAAAGTAAACTATAGCTCTGTGAAGATTAGCTCTAGCACGAAGAAACTGAATGAACCATTTTTATCTTAGGTTTCAAATCCCCGTTGTAGAGGTTCATAAAGAAAAGGTCATTTTGTATTCACAGGTCTCATGTATTTCAGCAAGAGAAGAACATTCTCAAGTATTATGAAGAAAAATTTTCATTTGCTTTTATAAAGATGTTTTGCATTATCTGTGATTTCCATTCTTTTCAAAACAACATCTCTTAAAGATATCTTGTGAATGCATAAAATTTAAATATATATATATATATATTTGTGAAGGGGGAGGATAAGGATGAAAAAGTGCTTCATATTTTGTACATAATGACAATCCATGATCTTGCTACAATAACCTGAAAAAGACAGTTTCAGTGTTTCTGCAGGTACCAAACAGCAAGAACTGAGAAGTTCTTGGTTTCTCCCTGTAAAAGCATAAAAAGAGGTCAAATTTTTTATTTGCAAGTGTCCCTTCCTTTATAAGCCTTGAAGAGAGGACAGTAGGAAACAATTCCTCCATTCTCTGTTTTTGTTGTGCATAGAAATGAATCCTGGTTTTGTTTCTCTTTTAAAAATTGCCATACTGCAAACAATTACCACACTGCTCACAAGTCAAATAGGTCTAAACACAACTGAAACTTTAATTTGACATTCCAGAATATTTGATGCCCATTCCTTAGAAGTTCTGATCTGTTTATCCCCAACTTCAGATTTCTATTGATTTTCAATGGCCAGGACAACACCAGTTCTTTTCCTTACTTTGTTATATAAACAATGTCATGTAAAGAACCTGGGAGAAGATTATTCCAGACCTCACAATAGAAAGACAATGAATGTCTGGCTCCATGTGTTCTTTTCAGATACCTAATTCCTTCAGCTGTCTTTATGTTTAATCTTTGCTTTTTCCTGTTATTGTAAAAGATTATTCAAAACAGTATAAAAATTGCCAGTAATATTTGCACATAATGAAGACAGGTGTGCATTTTTGCTGGGGTGGAGGCGAATGGTAAAAAAACTGAGCTCCAGTCCTTTCAGCTTCTCAATAGTAAGAAGCATAGGAAAGCTTAGAATATCTTGTCCATACCTGCAGCTTCCCAGAAATGACCATAATCTACCCACTGCCGCATATTCTACTTATCTTAATGAGATGCCACCTTATTCCTGCCAAAGGCCATGAAAAAGGATTTTGAAATGTCATCCCTCATAAGCTCCAGGCAGTGAAACTGAAAGGGAGTGTGAGTTTTAAGCAAGCTACTTTTGCTGACTATTATTAGATCTATCTCCATTTAAATGACTTGTGTGTTGGAAAATTATTATTACTACACTAAATGTGTCATGTTCTTTCCACAAACCACATAATATAGTTCAATATGATGAAATAGTTTAAATTTACCTAGTTTAATTGTCCCTGCTTGTATTACATAACTGTTGGTGTGTAATCAATGGGATATGCTCACTTAACAAAGGCAAATTATTTCACTTGAGGTTCTTTTAGCCTTATGAGGCTGATCTACACCTCTAGACAGCGCTATGGGCTATATTTTAAAGTGTAATATTGAAGTTTAAAACAATAAATGCTTTTAAAAAATGCCTCTTTATCCTTAATAAAATATGGAAAAATAAAAATTTGTCTCAATTTATCACTTACAGTAACCTTAATGAAATGTTTAAACTAAAGAGAAAAGACCTGTTGGCTGGGGTATGATGTGCACTGATGCTAGTCTCTCATGCCTATGTAGTGAGATCAATATTGCCTCACAGGCAATTAAAGGATCATAGATTAGACTGGTAAAATCAACGACCTTACATGCTCAGATGACTTCCATTATTGGATGTATCCAAGCACCCAAAAGCACCTGAATCAGCATCAGTCCTCTTAAGAGCTCTAAGTACTCACACCAATATCACAGGAATGGAGAAAAAAGATAGGAAAAGTTAAACAAAAGGACCTACCTGAAACTCTGCAGAGTAGAACAATAACAAAGCAGATAATTTGAAAGGACACATCACATTTTCAGGCTTTGTTCTATCTACTGGATTATTCTTATATCATGTATTCAGAAATACAAAATAAATTTTAAAAGGTGCAGATTCTCACTTAATTTAAGATTGTGGTGAACAGGCAGGTTGCAATTTACAATGTAGTCCTTCCACTTGAAAGGACCTGTTTCCTAGAGAGTTGCAGAAGAGATGACCTCCACTGTACAATCTGGATTAGCCCACCATCACAAATGCTGTCTACTTCTAGAGCACATTACAACAGAGATTCAGTTTCACTTGCACAGGGTCACTCCTGACC
Source organism: Aviceda cuculoides (assembly GCA_035590195.1). Taxonomy (NCBI): domain Eukaryota; kingdom Metazoa; phylum Chordata; class Aves; order Accipitriformes; family Accipitridae; genus Aviceda; species Aviceda cuculoides. The sequence goes on along the minus strand of JAVJGG010000029.1, from coordinate 52,089,306 downwards.
TTTTCCTAGGTACAAGACCAATCATATTTATACTTATATTGATAGTAATTGTTAATGTAATTGAATGCAAATTGCCAATAGCTTTTCTGTCAGCCAAGTCATCATATTAACTGCAACAAACATGGAATTCCGAAATTATAGGGAAATCCAGGAGAACTAGCAACAAACTCCAAGAAAGCCAGAGATTATGCTTGCACTACCTACAAGTCCTTTAAAATTCTGTTTGCTACATATGAGGGATTTTAGACCTACCTTTTTTCTTTAAATTCATGGCATACAGAATGGCTTAATGCAAACTGAGTCAGATACAAATATTTTTCAGTAACCTCCCAGGACTTACATAGGTCTTGGCATGACTCTGACTATGTGGCTGCTAGCAAGCTGACTTCAGTCAGGCTAATATTTATAGAAAAAACTTTAATTAGGCATTTCATGCATTGGGCAGCATGTAATTGGCATGAATATACCTCTGCGGAGTAGCCTGATTAGTCATAAATGAGCATTGCAGTACTGCTGAGGGTAATAGATGAATACAGTGTTTTATTGGTACCAAGGCTTATTGACTTAAATAGATCATGATGATAACATTGTTTTAGTGAACTGGGCTGCCAAAGCAAAGCAGAGGACAGTTTGTGTCATAAAGCTATAGCCCCAACTTTTTAGATAATGAGCACAGACTAATTTAAGATGACACAAAATATCCTGATTGCAACAATTCATTTACAATTGGGCAAACCGCAGTATATATTCACTTGTGTAGGTGTAATTGGAGTTTGATAGTTAACCTTTTTGCAGAATAATCACAATTATACACGCAGATCCGATTTGCCGCAATGTCCCAAGGGAAAGCTATTACAGTTATTGCCAAACTGACTATATGTTTATAATGCCATCTGACATACAGAAGTTGGAAGTCAAATGCTGTTTCTCACTCCATCGGAGTAGATTTGCTCCATAGGAAGAACTACATGAAATAGAATTTGGGTTTAATAAGCAATTTTGTTACAAAGAGTTTAAGACATAGATCTCTCTTTGTTTCATAATTATATATACATACATATGTAACAGGTGTTATGAAGCTATCTGTATACAAATATTTATAATTATGTAATTACAGATGTGTGTGTGTGTACCATACACACATGCATTCCCACACTCTTAAAAACAGAGGTTTTTAATTCCTGAGAGCTTGTGAACACTGGGATATGAACTTTATATAATAAAAGCAACAGTTACAATCTTTAAAACTCAGTAGGATTACAGCTGAAATCCTCTCACTATGACACAATTGTTTGCTCTAACAAAGGCTATAGGGGAACTACAGTGGAAAATGTGGTATTCTAGATAAGAAAATGTTACAAGTTCCAGACACTATTAAAATTTTAATGAAAATGGCACTCAAATAATCAACAAGCATGTACAGGATCCAATAGCAAGCAACTTTGGGCATGTCTGTCAATTGTAGACACTTTAATGTGGTTAGCTGCTAGAAAACTATCACTGTTAACAATAAATACATTTAAAATCTTTATTACAGATACAACAGAAAGAAAAAAAGATAAATCATGTATAACTTTTACCTTTAACTGTAAAATTTTCTCTTCCGAACTCTTTTCTCTTGTTTTTTGGGGGATGTTTTTTGTAGACAGCACTGAAGAAGGTAATAATCACTCTTGGTCAAGGAAAAGTGAGTTGTTCAAGGAATGATGAGAGCATATTATGAGCTTTTGTTAGTGGAGTTTAATCTTATTTTCCTGAAGATGAAACAAGACAAAAGTACCCAAGAAGGGAGAGAAAAGAACAGTAGAGGTAAAAATCACAGTGTCTTTTTCTGGTATCCAGTGTCATTAACAATATATCTGCTGGATAATGAGATATTGGATATTTTGTATGTTCTTATGCCTTTCAGAGGACTTAATGAAAAGCATTATTTTCATTAATCTGTAACTGCGGACAAGATTTTCCTACTGTTTTTCTTTCTAGCTTCTGACAAAGTAGTTTCGATCATTTGCTTTTTGTGGCTTGTTCATTTTTCTAAAGTAATTATTTCTTCTGATTTTATATGTTCCATGTTTCTTTTCAGTGATGTTTCAGAAAAGAATATAGTTGTAAAGATTATTCACAGCAAAATGGTGATTTTTAATTAACCTTAACAAACCTACAAACCAAATGAGATTTGCCTATTTGCAACTTTGTTTTGATGACAAAACTCTGCCTGGATCCAAAATTATATATGGTCTCTACAGTTGTCTATTCCCTCCCTTTGCCCCCCAAGGAGCCTTCCTTTACCATTTTCTTTCTGTTCCACCACTTCTGAGAAGAGTCCATCTGCTTGCAGGTAGACTAGACTTGATATTGTTCTTTGTGCCTGAGAAACTATTTTGTCAATAAATGAGAAACACAGGAAGTAGTGTGGAAAAAATAGTCTAGGACTTTTGTTTCCAAGAATATTTATTTCAGTGCTCTGCACTAGAATTTTGTAAGCACACAGGGCTTCAGACATAGCTTGTTCCTGCAGTCCAACCAGCTTGAGGATTACTTTCCTAATAAGAATAAAGAGAACTGAGCATTGCTCTGATATTTGCTGAGGGAAAGCTTTGTATTGATGAAGAATCTAAGTGGAAAACAAAAATAGGGTATGAATTCACAACAGATTCACGTTCATCTGGGTTCAGCTTTAGCCAGCTGTTGTTCATCCATGAGTTGACCTTTTATGTGCTCTAGGCCAGTTTGCTAGCACGTGTGGATTGACACGTGATGCAAGCGAAGAATGACCATGTGCCACCCAGCCTGCACCATCTGCCCATCTCGGCTAGTGGCTGTATATGAATTCTGGAAAGGGATGGAGAGAACTGACACCGATTCCACAGCTGGGACGCTGCGCACTGGAGGTACAGTTCCTGGTCACTGTTCTTCATATGCAGAACCTGAACAATATACCTTTTTCTCCTTCCACTCCAATCCACAGCACTTTCTTCGAGCAATATATCAGTAATTTCATGGACAATAGTACTCCGGAATGACACTGAAGATTTAAATTTAGTTGATACAAGCCATTGATGCAGAAGTAAGCAATCAAAAGGAAAAGAACTGATTGTGTAGGAAGCAAGTTAAACTGTGTGACTTGAATTTTCAAAACTTTCTTTTTATAAGCTATATTAGCTATTTGACTTTTCCCACCACTGTCTCAAAACATGAACATGTGCTCTGTAAAAGAGCATCGTGTAGCGGTCGTAATTATTTTGGAAAGAACATAACATTTTCTTCTTGAACATCCCTGTTGAATTCCAGCTGATGCCTGCTGATGGAGATTACCTTTGCTCTGTTGTGCTGATAAGCGTGTCCTGCAGACTCATCAGGGTAACCTCTCCCCCTGTGCCCATAATTTGCTTACTTACACCTATCACAATAGTTTGCCAGTGCAGCTGAGGAGCTTCTTCCACCCAGAAGTCCACTTTATAAAATGTTGTAATAACATCCAAAGACAGCTTTCAGTTTCAGTGGTGTTGCAGTAATATGGATAGGGTTTTAAAGACATCTGCCTAGTGGTATTTCTGAAGAAAGTGGTTTTACTCTACTGCTCACTCAGCTGCCCAGTAACCACTGTTTATGGAACATGCACAGAGTGAAAGGTATTAATCTGTGCTACTCCGTTTCTCCTGATCATCTTGCTAAGCATCTGAATTTCAAGTAAGATTATTTAGAATAAGAGCTGATTTAATTTCACAGTGTAAGTACCATAGCATAATACCTGCCACATACCAAATGCATTTTGTTCATTCTTTTTTTTTCTATCTATTTCTTCAGGATAATGTTATAAAAATACTGAAAAGCTTTTTTTTTTTTTTTTACTAGATTTCTTAGTGTCAATGTGTTAAATCATGTAATTTCAACTATGATGAATTATGAGAGCTTATTACTAAATCTACCATTTGCTCTTTGCAAATGTCATGGGGAAAAAAAAAGGTACTGATCTTAGAAACATTTGCAGACAAAGCATTTGCCTTACTAAAAAGCAAAAACTCTATTGTTTTAAAATAAATTTAGAAGGCACATTTGTATACTAACTTGTATACAAATTCATCTTACAGTTTTATTTCTTTATTCTTCAGCTACCAATGAAGCATACACAATTTTACAGGACTTTCCTTTCTTTCTTTCTTTCTTTCTTTTTTTTTTTTTTTTTCCCCTCCATTGCCACTTTGTTACCCAGGTTACACATATACAAAATACAGAGGAGAAGTTCTAAATAGCTAGCAATATAAAAGCACTTATTAGAAAGAAATCAAAGCTATAGTGTAGAAAGTCCCATACCTCTCTGATGAAGACATTCCAAATAGAAGTACTGACAGTCACATGGAGCCATGACAAATCACATTATTCACTACAGGATAGAGTCAGCTGGCCAAATTCCCCGATCAGCTTTGAACACAGTCTGGTCCTCCATCACCAGATTCAGTGAAGAGGCAATATTTACTGTCCAGTTACTGATTTTAACCCCATCAAGAGACAATGTCAAAGTGTTGACCATTTCACTAAGGGTCTGAAATGCTGGCTCTATTGGTGAAAATATACTTTCACTTAAGGCACACAATTTGCACAAAGGATGAGTTTCTTTGTAGGAAATGCAAGTCTATTTAAAAAAAAAAAATAAACCACAACTCAAACACAAAACAAAACGAAAAAACATTAATCCATTTCCTTTAATCTGAACTTTAATACAGGATTTATAACTTTACTGCTTTTCCAAATTTTTTAGTTAATAGGGTGTTTTGTGATTTAAAAGTTTTCATCAGCACTTTACCATTGTCTGTTCCTACAATGAACTGCTGGCAATAATTTGCCAGATAATTTGAAATCAAGGTCCAAGTTTTGACTGCAGTGTCTTCTTTAATGACAATTAATTCTTTTCTATTGTCATTTGCCAAATAGACATCCTTTTTCCTCTTTCAGTCAGGTTTTAGTTTGAGCTAACAATGACTAAGAAGGCATTTTTTACTTGTATCATGCTGTTAAACATTTTTCTTTTCCATTTTTTTTTTCATGGTACCTAATTAGCACAAGAGGAATTTTACTGCCATAAGATCACTGGGAGTATTATTTACCAATACCATTGTCATTCTAACAGTTATCATCTTCTAATCATTATTTTTAATTATTGAAAACAAGCAGGCGCACAGAACTGTGCATTTAAATGGCGTCTGTTTTCTTTTCTCTATCAGTTGTCTTTATCTGTATGCTGGTACATAGACACTTATAAATGAGTCTGTGTGGAAGCAATTGGTCTTTGACTGATGCTCAGATGCAGCAAAGATACTCCTGCATAATCAGAGAGAGAATTGTTTTGCTCTCCTAAACTTGTGACAGGCAAAGGGAATTCACAGCTGAGGGGAGCTAAATGCAGCTCTTCTTATCTTCAGTCAGAAACACTCTCTTCAGAAACACTCAGTCTGCCTGACTGAGCTTCACCATACCAGTAAGTTTCAGTTGACAATATCCCAGAATAAAAGCTCAGTTATTGCAGCTGCAGTTTGAAGACTTGCTTTGCAGACCCAAGTCAGCAACAGAGTGAGCACTGTGGGGAGTGGCAGAGATAACTGAAAAGCAAAAAAATTAAGAACAGACCAGGTTTCAAGCCCAGTATGCTGACCTGGGTCAAGGCACTTAAAATGGGCTGACTTTCATCACTATTTTTCAGAGTCCTTCCTCTATTCTTGTTCTCTTTAATCCCTAGGACACTCTCATCAGCATAAACCAAACCCTCTGAAAAAGAAATGTAGTTTTAGGAGTCTGCATTATTGTCAAGTCTCCCTTGACACTATTTTCTTAAATAGGAGTGGCCAGTATTATCTGATGGCATTTCATAAACAGGTCAGAGCAACAGAACCAGAGTGAAAAAGAGAAAAGGCACCTGTATTAGGTTTGTGGGGGTTTGTGGCAGGGTTTTTGTAGCAGTGGAGGGGCCACAGGGGTGGCTCCTGTGAGAAGCTGCTCAAAGCTTCCCTGGCTCCAAGTCAGACCTGTCTCTGGCCCAGGCTGAGCCCATCGGTGGCGGTGGTAGCGCCTCTGGGAGAACAGATTTAACAAGGGGAACCTGCAGTGGGTGAGGAGATTGGAATGTGAGAGGAACACCTCTGCAGACACCGAGGTCAGTGAGGAAGGAGGGGAGGAGGTGCGCTGGGGGAGGGGATGCCCCATGGTGAGACGGCAGGCTGTCCCCCCCCAGCCCATGGAGGGGAGCGGGGGAGCAGATGCCCACCTGCAGCCTGGGGAGAGAGGACCCCAGGCCGGAGCAGTGGGAGGCCCCCCAAGATGGCCGCCACTCCATGGGAAAGCCTGTGCTGGAGCAGGCTGGGACTGAAGGACTGCAGCCTGCAGAAAGGACTCATGCTGGAGAAATTCATGAAGGGCTGTCTCCTGTGGGAGGGACCCCACAGTGGAGCAGGGAACGAGTGCGGAGTCCTCCTCCCCCTGAGGAGGAAGGAGCGGCAGAGACAAGGTGTGAGGAACCGACCCCAACCCCATTCCCCACTGCTGCTGGGGGGAGGAGGTGGAGAGAACTGGGAGTGCAGTTGAGGTGGGAAGACTGGGGGGAAGGTGTTCTCAGGTTGGGTTTTACTTCCTAAGATGCTTGTTTTGATTTGATTGGTAGCAAATCAAATGGATTTTGTTTCTTCCCCAAATTGAGCCTGTCTTTTGCCCATGACCATAAGTGGGGAGTGATCCCTCCCTGTCCTTGTCTCAATCCATGAGCTTTTCTTTATATTTTCTCCTCATCCCACCGAGGCCAAGGGGGAGGAGTGAGTGAGTGGCTGCATGGTGCTTTGTTACCAGCTGGGCCGAAACCATGACACCTGGAAACCACTTTCTGTTCAGCAGTGATACCACTTGCAGGCCACTTTCATATATAATAATAATCACTTTTGAAGCGCTGGCCTTTAGTCTTTCCAAGACTCAGTTCCCCAACATCATGAGGGGGTAAAAGGGTCTCTCCTTTGCTTCTCCCATTTATACAGGTTGTAAATTTTCTGCTTTCCAAGGGTATCTTTGCCCAGTAACTATGCTTATATGACTTCTATCGAGGACTGCTAATACCTCTGGCTTGGAAAGTCCCTGAACTTAAGTTTGCTGAGTGCTTGCCATACGTTACTCATTTTTTCCCAGTGCTTATGTTTCTCCCTGGAAATCTGCAATTGCTCATAGGATCCTGGAGACCAGATACTGTACCCAGATAAAGCCAGTATGATGACTCTTATGTTTTATAGTACCCAGACCTTGGATGACGTGCTTGAGAAACATGTTAACTACCATAATAACAATGATACAAGGTGCATATATAATATTCACATGCACACATACAGGCACTTTCAAGTTCAACTCTTACTGCCCATTGGGAAATATCTCAGAGAACTCAGTTTCTCATGCTCTGATTTATTCTGATGCCTTATTCCTTTTCATCTCCATTCATCAAGGCTTGAATGGGATACCAGCTTTAATAGATGCTAATTAGCAATATAAACCATCCACCATGCAAATCAGTAGCAGAATACTGAAAAAAGCCCTGTCATAATAACAGTTGGGTCCAATCATTGAAAGGGGGAAAAATGCAGTTGGATTTTTAATACTTGAGTGCAATTAAGAAAGAAAGGAGAAATGATTATTTTCCTCATATGAATTATAAGCAATTAAGCAAGGCATATAATAAACCTTGGGACTTAAATAACTTTTATTTCTTGTGTCAGCTCCTCTGCTCCACACTGTGTTTCAGGGGGGCTACACTAGTTGAAACGCAGTTTGCTGTGTTTATTGTCAGCTATTGTTTGATTATGTGCTTGAAGAGGAAAGCACAGCTCTGACTAGCACAGATTTACTATAAGGAGAACTGGAAATAGGAGACACATTCTGGATTCAGCTCGTGGCCATCATTTCAGTGGGTGCAGATGTTTTGCTTTTGCTTGGCGGATTGGTATGTGGTAATTGGGCAAAGAATGGTAATTAGTCAGTATGTGTGGGAGGTGGTTTGTCTGGATACCACCATAGAGAGTTAAGGGAAAATGTCCCATAAGGCAGAGAGGCTCAAGCAGACCATACGAACTCCACTTAATTGGCTGGACAACTGGTTCAAACAGCAATGCTTGCACTGTAAACACCTAAAATTTGTGGCATCTTCTTCCCTCCCAAATCCTTACTGCTCACTTGAGTGGAAGTATTGCCACCCACTTGAAAAATACGCTTTTTGGGGTGGGGAGGATCACTTCTGAACATACTATGACATTACACGTGCATATCAGACCACAGGATGGGATTGCACATGTATAGCCTGCCCTGTGACTGGGTATACACACACAACATGAAGACAACAGTTGCCTTTTGTTATATGTCATATGTACATTTTATATATATATGTGTCATATGTACATTTTTGTGGCTGTAAGATGATGGAGTGCTTTGGGTTGCTCCTACCATGGGCTGATGCAAAGGGTGATATAAATTAAATCTGGCCTAAAGTTCCATCACACGGCTGGGAGAGACCATTGGGAAAGTGCCAGGGAGCATGCTATGGCAGAAATAATTTTTTCTTAAAGTTGTACTGGGCTTACAGGGAAGAGTTTAGCAAAGCCTGTCTCAGAGCAGAGGACAGAGAAAACAAACGCATCTGCTCTCCTGGGATTTACTGTAGAGCCAATATGAAAAGCACTGAAGAGCTGGGAGAGCCCCATTTAGGAGCCAGGTTCACCTTGCAATGTTTTCACAAGGGCTGCGCTTCTGGAAAGGAGTGATGACTTCCCTTCAGCATTCCCTGTAGTTACCTGCTGGAAGAGTACTATTAAATTCTCTGTGGTTTAAGGAGGTTTTCATGTCTTCAGGAGAGCAGGAGCAGGTTGGTTGGCCCCTACAGGGATCTGACTACCTGGGAAAGACATTCTCAAGTATTAGCACAATGCCCAGTGTTTCAAGTTTTAAGATTAAGGTGTTCATGCCATATGCTAGCTACATCATTTAAGTGAGAAAAATCAGACCATTAATTGAACTTCACTTGGACACAAGGCTGTCCTGAAATCTTTTGGTCAAGAGGGGATACCTATTTCAATGTATTTTGACTTCAATCAAAGTGCTGGCCATGCTGCAGTTATCAGCTGCTGAGATTATCCTGATTTCAGGAAAAACACAAAATTCCTGTGAATCCAAATGTTAAAGCTAATCAGAAAAGGAAAAACTTTTTCTGTGAAGCATTTCAAGGTGGCGTCCATTTAAAAGGTATTGGAACAAGCATAGCCCGTGTGTCTGTCTATCTACCTATCCACTTATCTATGCAGCTATTTTTCCTCAAGAGCTTCAGAAAGCCTTCTGGAACACTTTACATCAGCTTGTGGGGGAACGTCACACGTCATACCATCAGGAAAGAAATATCCCCTCGCCCCATGCAGCCTCCTGCAACCCAGATTTGGCAAGTATGATATTAATTTCCTATAAAACTTGCTGCGAAAAGTACCAGTTCTCTATATGTGTGTGTGTGTATAAATATATATGTGCGTGCGTGTATATAAATATATATATGTGCGTGTGTGTATATATATACACACACACATATATATATAAAGTCAGTAAGGCGCTGAATAAATTATTTGTGAGGATGGCTTTCTCCTGCAGTGAATATTACTCTGGAGAATATGACGAATTTCCTTCTCTGCCTTTGACTCCCTGGCATTTGTCCTTCATGGTCCTGTTTCTGAGGTGTCTCTAAAATGGAGTCAGTGTGTCCAGAGGAGCTCTTGGACTCCTCCTGCCTTTCCAGGAACACAGGCATCAGAGTGGGCTCCAGCCAAAAGTCTTTTACCATGTAATTTTATTAAAAAATAAGACTAGGTATGGCATTGCTTTCCAAGTCAGCCACTGAAAGCCAGAACTATTTTTTTATTTTTTCTATTAAAAAAGAAAAAAAAGATGATGAATTATGATTAGATATTCTGAAAAAAAAAGATATTTCTGGAAAAGGCCAGAGTTCTTCATAAAAAGATAAAGTGTTTAAAAAGACCATTATATAATATGAATGTTTACAGCGGAATACATTAAAATTTTAAGCTATTCAGGCTATACTTTCTTTCACTTCCCACTGCTCCTAATAATACTCTTTGTTCCACTCTAAACCAATCTTTCTCGTTCTTTGTTGTTTTTACATTCTTCAAATGCTTGTAGACAGCTCTGGTCCCCTTAGTCATAGATTAGACAAATTGTGCATATTGTTTCCGTCTAATCTCGTCTCCCTCCTGACTTTTTAAATACTTCTAGTTGTTCTACACCATCCTGTGCAGTTTACCACTACTTGTTTGATATTTTGATGTGCAGAGCTAGCATGATTCCACAGTGGGAGTCGGATGATACTGGTACACTCAGTCCTTTCTGTTCAGCTGCAGTTTTGGGAGAAGTATCTCATTGTTGGTTACACCAGAGCATATGATTTTGATAAAGCTGTTGCAAATAGATCTCTAATTAGAGGCAAGGCTGGGGTATAGGTGGTTTTGCAGGCAAAGGGTGAGTGAAGACGTCTGCAAGGGGTGGATCAACGGATTGACCTGGCCTCTCTTTGAAACTAGGTGGGTGCAGTATGTCTGGATGTGGCATCAGATAAGAAGGCAGAGATAACAACAGTATTCCTGCTGTAGCCTGGCCATGACATAAAGACAGCCTTCACGGTTTTGTATTCTCACTTGGACTTGGCCTCTTGCAAGCAGTCAACAATCTTTCCTTCCACAAAGTAATGTCTTTGGCTCAAAGGAGGACTTTTTTTTTAACTCAAAGCTTGAAATTCACCACTCTCCTGACATCAGCTCTGGACTCTGGTGTTTTTTTCCTTCCCCTCAGCAGAAAAGGTCCTTTGGTAATGCCATCTAATGGGAGGTACATGTCTGAGACTGCACAAAGCGCTGCTGCATTTTATTTGTTAGGAAAGTAAAGATGAGATGATTCATCTGGTCCAGTTTCCTCGCCTTTCAAGACAAATTGGTTTTCCTGCTCTTTTTATGTAGCAGTGAGCAGCTTTGTTTACTGGACTCCCTTCTTTGTCTGGAAGGCACAGGGGTTTCAAGAACTTGCTATTGGTCTTTAAAATAAATGGTGAAAGAAATCCAGGACCTGGATTTGATTGCAATGATGATAAGCTATGACTAAAAAGGAGCTTGTGACTCTGAGAACAATTTAAAAGTGGTCTCAGCTGGTTACCACCTCTCACCTGAGACACAGTAGCTGTCAGGGTCACCACTGGTTGTCCTTTACATTGGAAAGGAAACCTTGAGCGTGGTTTAAATTACCTATTTGTACTTCCCTTTCCAACAGTGTGTACCTGTGGCCACTTCTCATGTCTCATCTTAGCCAGGTAAACATCTACAATGTTTTCAACCACTCGAATATTACTCTGGTTGTGCCTAGACAAAGTGAACTGACACAGCTCACCTGGCAGAAAAACATTCTGTTGTTTTAATAATTCTTTTTTTCTGGCAGCTGAGTGAGCTAAATCAGATCACTAAGGGGGCTGGAGAGCAATGTTGCTTGTTTGAAGGAGTCTGTAAGAGCAATGGGAGGAAGCAGGGGGATGTGGAAGGTTGCAGGACATTTTTGGATACTGGGAGCTTTTAAATTGTCTCAGATCATCTCATCCGACTGAATTCAAAGGGAAATGAAGCAGTTGCCACTGATAGCTACTGCTCTGAGCTATGAGGATAACATTTCCACTACCAGCAACACACTAACACTGCAGTGCTGTATAAAAGGCTATCAATAAAAGACGTAATCTCAAAGAATTTGCAGCATAAAAGTTAGGAAGTCACAGATGCATTAGGAAAAAAAATAATTTAAAAAGATTGGTCTGAGTTTAACTGGTGCAGCTGCTGCATTTTTGCCTTGTTGCCTTGTTTAGGTTTGAAGAGGACTTCTGTGCTTCATTCCCTTCCACGTCACTGGGAACAAGAAGAGGCTAGCAAGTTGTCATCCATCGAGCGTGTCCTTCACAAGTGTGTGAAGAACTTCCTTGGGCAGCCAGGGCTCTCCTCTGCAGTCTGTCTGGTTAGCAAGGAGAAGCCTGAAGAGTTATTTGTTTGTTGTATGAACTCGGTGATGAAGCCAGTGGTGGGAGCTTTGCAAGATGAACATAAGGTAAGTAGTTCTCTGCTTGTTTACCCATCAGTAAGTGGGGCAATAGATTAATAATTAGGTTAGCGTGGGTTTAACCAGTGGGATACCACAAACCAACAGAAGGAAGGGGAAAAAAAACAGAAAGAACTACTACGGTCAGGAAAAAAAAAAAGAAGAGAGGCAATAATTTCTGGCATTTCCCCTTACCTCTGCCACCTCCTTTCTTTTTCTTTCTTTTTTTTTCTTTTCCCTGCATAAGGTGCTGGAATTTGTCCAACAGTCTTTGTATGAATCGACACTGACATATGTAGGAGCTGATGTCTGTGTGAAGCAATGTGGCTTTCCTCTCATCTATTACTCAGTGCAGGAGGGAGCAACTCCCCAGATCTGTGGAAGATCATCTCTTGGCTTTGGGAGAGGCAGCAGGGGAACAGCGAGGCTTAGCTGGGACCAGAAAGGGAGCTGAGAAAATTTAGTTTCAAATGAAATGAGAGGAGGTTTTATTCCCAGAGAAAGTAAAACAGGGATAAGTGATAAATCTCTGAGAATAACAAGAGTGGCTAACAGTACATCTGAGAAAGAAAAAGCTGCACAAAATAAATTTTTCCCTTTATGCATCATATTTTGAGGAGATTCAGTGGTAACAAGCTATTGCGTGGTCCTTGGCACTGGTGAGGGTCTTCACAGGCTGGTGCAAGGAGAGGTAATATTTAGAGAAGGGAACCGAAGGCAGAAGATAAGAGGGCTGATAGGTAAGTATGGCCACCCTGAGGATCTCAGCCTAAAAGCAGAGCTTAGAAGAGAGGAGCTGAGAAACAAAGAAAGACTTGATGTGCTAAGGATTTGTAGGAGCATGGCTGCAGGTTTGGAGCTGGACCTGGTGGCCTGATCTAGCCTGGGTCTTCTCTCATCCCTTACCTGATTAGTTTTATATACATACATATATATATATATACACACACCCCCCATTACAGAGGATTTATAGTTATACTATTATAAAGATATCATTACAACATTACATTTCAGCATCCTTAATAACTTTATCCTGCTGAAGAATTTCCCAAACTGGTAAGGAAATAGATTCAGGATGTCTACAATTATCATCTGCTTCTGCCCATGTTCCTGGCTGACGAAAAGCCATTACATGGCTGTGGTTCATGTGGTTCATATGGTCCTGAGCCCTGGGTAATGGGCCATGTCGAGAGACAGAGGAGATTTGCTCAAGCTTGGCACTGCAAGTGCACAGTCTCGTGCTTTTGATGGGTGCAAAACACCGTTTCGTCAGTGTCTGCCACAGGTATATGACCTTAATGACATGACCCATTGTCATGGAAGACGACAGTGCCAGAGAAGGGAATCAAACACCAAAGAACTGAATATCAACCTGCCACCAAACCAGTGTTTCTCCTGCCTTTTGTTAGCTTAAAGACAAATATGGAGAAAAAGAGCAGGAGGGCAACTCAGGGGCCGTAGATGTTGACTTGAAAGGTATGCAGGTCAACCCCTGCTCCTCGAGCTCTTTGAGGACCAGTGGCATCTGGATGTGGGTGGACACTGGTGACTAAGAAAGGTGTTTTGCAGAGCTCCAGCTGGTGAGGAATGAGCTGCGTGAGGCTCAGAGTAGCGGATACAATGCCAAGGAGTTTCCATTGGGTAACCGGTCTACATTTGGATTGCTTTGTATGAGAATAAACAGCCTGCACAAAACAATCTGCCAACTTCCCATCAACACTGTGTCCTTTTAAAGCATTTTTATTTTTTTTTTTTAACAGCTTCACATGCTCCCAGGCAGGATCGTGTAGCAGTTTTGAAATCAACGAGGCATTTGTCATTTCTCTCTCACCTTGCCTGCCTTTGGATTGGCACAGCTCCATAGCTCAGGTTTTATGCCTATGGATCTCTCTTGCTCAATCACAAAAGCAAATGACGCTTTGGCTCATCCTGGCTGGAGAAAGGACAGGGGGCAGGGAAATCTCTGATGCCTGTCTTGGCAGATAAGTCATGAACTCAGAAGGAGATTTTAGAGGATAGGGGCAGCCACCACCTACTAAGAGCAAGGGCAGAGCCACAGTCCAAGGTTAGACACCTTGGAAGAGAGCTCCTTCACAAAAGGGTACTCATTCAGAGGGACGTCTCCAGGGTCCTATGTACCATACCAATCAGTAAAAAAATTAGAATATGTGCTAAATACTCATCCCATGTCCAGCAAGTAGGATCTTAAAGCAAGAGAGAGGCCATAGCTCTCGTCTCCCATGTGAGATCCATGCTGGCCGGAGCTGACCAGGAGGCAGCAGCTGCCTGGGTTTCTCTTTCAATGACTGGGACTTTGCAAGTCTGAGGGTGTCAGACTGTTACCCTCCTTCAGCTTGGGAAGGTGCAAGCAAGAGCCTACCATTTTAGGTGTAGGGTCTATTGAATTGTACTTTTAGTACAATTCAATAGAAGGTTTTCCTACAAACCTTCCTTTTGGTTTGTAGGAACCCCAAAAGTTACACTAGGATAACACAGGTGTGTGCTGGTCCTCAAACTAATCTGGCTGATCAAAAATATCCTGTTTCTACCAGGGAAGTATCTTCAACCAAGCTGCTCAGCTGCAAGTGGAAAGCCAATGATGAATGAGCCAAAGGAAGCCAATTTGGTGATGACAGGCCCAAGGACTGTTCATGAGTTGTGGCTTCAAGGGAGGTTTTTAGCCACATTCATAGAACCATAGAACAGCCCAGTTTGGAAGGGACTTTGAAAGGTCATCTGGTCCCAACTCTTGTGGGGAAGGGAGCCTAGGTGAGATGATTGTCTAACACCTTGTCCAATTCCATCTTGAAAACTCCAGTGATGGGGACTCCATCGCATCCCTGGAGAGGTTGTTCCAGTAATTGATTGTTCTCACCATAAAAAAATTCTTTCTTATATCAAGATGAAACCTGTCCTGGCGCAACTCGTACCTGTTGCCTCTTGTCTTCTCCGTGTGACTCCTTGTGAAGAGAGATCCTCCATCCTCTTTGTAGCTGCCCTTTAAGTACTGGAATATCGTGATGAGGTCCCCTCGAGCTTTCTCCAGGGAGGATAGACCTAACTCCTTCAGTCTTTTCCTCATGAAGCAGGTTCTTCAGCCCTTTGATCACCTTCATGACCCTCCTTTGGACCCTCTCCAGAGTGTCCATGTCTTTCTTGAGTTGCGGAGACCACAAATGGATACAGTATACCAGGTGCAGCCTGACAAGTGCTGAATAGAGTGGGATGATCACATCTCCACCTCTGCTAGCGATGCCTCTACGGATGCAGCCCAGGATCCAATTTGCCTTTCTTGCTTCAGCAGTGCACTGCTCACTTATGTTCAGCTTGCTGTCCACCAGGGCTAGCAGGTCCTGGCCAGCAGGGCTGCTCCCAGCCACACAGATCCTAGCCTGTACTGGGCTTTTTGGTTATGTCATCCCAGCTATAGGACCTTGCATTTGTCTGTTAAACTTTATACAGTTCTAGCTTCCCCACTCTTTCAGTTTGTCCAGGTGTCTCTGTAAGACGGCTCTCCTTTCTGAGGTGTCTACACTCAACTCATACTCCCACTGCTAGGCAGAAATATGTGACTAATTAGTTAATTCTTATTAAGAGACTTTATTTCAGAAGACTCTCTTATTTTTTCATTCATCATTTGGGGGCAGGGGGAGCAGGGGGTTTATTTAATTTTGTAAGACATGGAGGGCTTTAAATGTTCATCAAGAGGTGTAGTTAAGTAAAAGACACTTGCTCCAGAGTCTTATCTGCAGGAGAAGACAGGGACAGCCTGTAATGTTGGACAGGGTCTTTAAATCACAGACCTGTGCAAACCAAGCTGTGGAGAAGTTTCCTTTTGTAAAAAAAAAGGGTTTTTTTACCACGTGGCCCCTCCTGAGCTAGAAGTGCTAGAGGAACCTGTCTATACTGCTGCCCATTCGAACATGACCAGTGTGCTGGGGTGCCACTGTCAGACGCCCAGCGAAGGAGCGGGAGACAGCACTGGCACTACTGGCTTGTCTCTCTATAAGCATTGCTGCCCTCTCCTGGCTTTAAAGCAGATAAAACCCGAAGAAATCGGCTCAGAAAGGACGAGGATGGCTACAGTGTAGGGATGCAGAGCAGGTGGGAGATGCACAGCCTGCTGCTGCTTTTTGGGGAAATGGGCTCAGCCACGCTGCCTGCAGATGCTCACCCAAAATTATCACAGCCATCGGGCTCCTGCTGACCAGCTCTGGCTTCCCAGTGGTTTTATCACTCTGCAGGGATGGCAGGATCTGTCTGTAGATGTCTCCCAGGCTTCTCCTAGGTGGGGGAACAGGGGCTGCAGGTGAAAGATCAGACTTTCACCTTCCACAGGTTTGCTTGAGGTTTTACACAGCTGTCAAGCAGTGGGGCTTCGTAATGACTTTACAAGTATGCAGCAAGGGTTTTAGAGGCTTTATTCTGCCAGCAACCATTCTGTGCCCTAGAACATGTTTCTTCTCCTCTCTGGGCTTCCCTTCCTCCATTGCTGAATCTCTACAACTGCAGGCCAAGGTCTAGAAGACCAAATAAAATGAGCTGAGTTCTGTTCTCAATCCTTGAATCAAAGCGTCTTAACAGTGATTTGGTCCATATGGACAAACTCTCACCCTCCTTGTCACCCTTAAATCAGGGGGTCACATCTCTAGCACCTCCTGGGAATTGGCCCTGGCCTGAGCTAACTTACAGACTAGGCCAGATCTTCAACAGAGAGAGGTTGGTGGTGAAAAAAATTGGAAAACCTCCTGAGGGATTTGGTTTCAACCATGGAAGAGGAAATGTGGAAGTCTTATTTGGGTCTCACAAGCCATTGGCTCAGAAAAATACATTTTCTGAACTGCTAACATGAGTTTCTGGGAAAATGTGCTTATTCTCCACCTCCTCATCTCTGGAAGAGGATCTTCCCAATCAAGTGATCTTACCCAAGGGAGCAAAGTTGCCTGGTGCACTATTGTGCATCAATGCACCATGAGGGAGGGGGGCGGAAGTGTCCTGCTGGGGTGACAGGTCATCCCTCGGCAGTCTGTCCCTGATGTTAGTATGGTGATGTCCAAATCTTCACAAAGATGGCTTTCACCTTAACAAAGCTTACCTCTGTGGAAGGCAACTTGATTAACTCCATCTTGGAAACCTGTCAGATGAAAACGCAAGAGCTGAAATCCTGTCCCTCTCCTTTCCTTTGCAAGGAAAGAAATAAAACTAACATTTGGAAATAAACAAACAGCTACACTAACCATCATTTTATCTTAAGTCAAGAAACTAATGCAGAGTATCCTACACACACTTGAGCCCCCCTGAACGGCAGCCAGTCAAAAGAGAAGACAGCTCTTTAAAAAAGAAGAGAGGCAAGTTGATAAATGATAGTGAATTACATGAAGAACGAAAGAAAAATTAAAGGTCAGTTCTGAAAAATAAGGAAAGCATCCAAAACCTATTAAGGAACGCTTCAACTCTGAAGACCTTTGTATATGAAGCTGTATAGAGCCTGCATCTCTTGATCTGAGTATGAGTCACGTCTCTAGCCTGCAAACTTAATATGTTTTCTTTTTGAGTCAAGTGTGCTTTTCCAGGAAGGTTTCTTCACCAATCCCAAGTACAACTTCTTTTCTTCCAGCACACTTGCTTCTTCAAGCAGTTTGTAAATGAGGGGAGCAGATTTCTTCCTGCAGCAGATACAAAGACTTGGAAGGGATGCAGAACTGTCCACGTCTAGCAGTGGGTCAGCTGAAGCCAAACCCATTTCTCTCTGGGTTTGCTCCTTTACCCACCGACACACAGAAAATGCCAAGTGCTTCTGTTCCTGGCAGCGCAGCCAATAATCGTGATTCCTCGGAGCTGAAAATAGGCCGATGTTGGCAGCAGCTGATGCTTTTGCTCACAGTTCCCAACTGAGTGGGCTACCTACAGAAAGCAGATGGCCGGGGAGGAACTCCAACAATTCACTACAAAAAAGCTAAAAGTCCCCTTCGCCCACTGCTCTCAGAGCTCATGATTTCATGACACCTAGTGGGCAAGCCAGGCACAGTGACTTGTGCAGAAAGAAATCCTTTGAAGCACACCAAATAAACTAGGCCCAGAGAAAGACAGAGATGGAATCAAATGAGCATTGTCATACGGATCCCCAGGAAAAAAAAAAAAAAAAAAAAAAGCAGGTTTTGCTCCCTTGAAGGAATTACCTTAGTAATCACTCCAGGTGGAGACAGGGAAGGAAAGCAACATTATGGAGAGGGCAGGTGATTTGAGAAAGGTCATACATCAGGTTAGCTTGATAGAGCCACCGATATTCAGCCTCAGCCCTCTTCAGCAGTCTGTCCTGCCTCCTGGTTGGGAAGAAAAGCGAGCTCTCTGAACAGGGTCATCACCCACAAGTGCCAAAGAAAGGAGAAAATTTCCTGAGAGAGACTTATGGACCTATTTTGCATTACCAGAGAGTGTTACCTTACAGGCAAAGTGTGACACTGGAACACATCACCAAAGTGTGCAATATTCCTGCATTGGGCATTAGAGAAAGACTCTAAAGAACTAAAATCACCTGCCCACTCATGGGTTTGTAAACCATTTTAGATTCATCTGCCCTAGTTGAGACGATTTCCTTAGGATGAGGTGCCTCTTTTCCTAAAAGTCCCTAATTCTCTCCAGTTCCTTAAAATGACCCACCTCTAGCCATTTATTTGAATGAATATGTCAACATCTGGCCAGATGAAACCCATCTCAATGGACCAGACCTACCTGCTTAAGATCTCTGCAAGCTTTAGAGTAGGGCCATGCTGCCTTTTACTGAGCTGTTTACTGAACTCAATATATGGAAAAGAAAATGGCAGAATGCAAGATGGATTTGCAGGTCTGTGATCCTCCAGTGTTTTGCAGTGGAGTGGAGGGGGAGAGCCTAACCTTAATGCTGCCAGTTGAGGTTTATTCTTAGCAGAGTAAATCAGCAATTTTGCAGACTTCTGAAGACATGAAGGATGAAACCAGTGATAGATAAGGTAATGCAATGAAGCGAGAGAGGTCTAGTTTCATTCTTCCAGGACCTCACTGCATGGACATCACATCCTGGTCTTTCTTCTTTCTGTCTTCTTTTATCTCTGTGAGCATCTCTAAATACACTCTCTCCCTTTTCAGTGGCTTTAGTATACATCCACCCTATTTCCTTTCCTGCTCAGAGAATCACTTACCCCATTCTTCATCCTCCTTTAAGGAATTAGGAGCAAAGAGAATTTATTCAAGTTGCAAAAGACAATTTTTACCTCTACCCAAAGATTTTCCCCAAACCACCTAATTGAAAGAATCCCAGGAGCTCTTCTTTGCTTTCAGAGATCACCTCACTGATTGCTGCTGTGTTGTCTTGCTTTGCTTTCTGAACCTGGCTGTTCCTTCCCAGAGCTGCTTCTGTTCCAGGCTTTTAGAGTTGTCGAGGAAAAGAAAAAAATTAAACAAAATAACTTTCTCCTTTGAGCCAAGCACAAATTAGGCAACTGAGCAGACAGAAATGCTCACTGGTCCAGGGGAGAGTGGATTTGTAATCTAAATTACTGTGGAATAAAAGCATCATCCTCACTCTGTTCTGTAATTTAAACATTGTCTCCTGTTCTTCTTCCCTTTTTGTTTGACTAATTCAGTTGCCTTTGGTCTAAGGGCAAGGAAATCTCATTTGCATATTTTAGAGGACATTAATTACAAGTCCTTTCACTTCAAGCCCTGATACTCCTGCACTGACTAGCAGCCTCAGTCTGACTGCAGTCCTGGTTCCTCAGAGGGTCGTTAATTATTGAGCCTATTGAACTATACGTGAACATAATGAGCTCAGGAATGAGCAATGCCTCCCTGGGGGTACAGCTGGAAGGAGAGGAGGGGCAGTGGGAAAGGGACGAGCCACGCAGCAGTGGTCCCAGTTTAGGAGAAGGTGTGACTGTGAGAGGGACAGAACAAGTGTCCTAGTGAATTATTAGGGTTTATTGAAGTGCTCTAATCCTGTCCCACAAAACCAAGAGTCACTAGATTCAGGACTCCAGCCAACCTCACTTTTTGGCTTTGCGCACAATTGCCGTGGCAGAGGGCTGATGAGACCCCAGCGTAAAGCGCCTCAAGCATCCCTTTTCTCACCCAGGCCTTCTGCTGCACTGAATGCTATTTGTCCCATAATTTGGTCCATGGTAAATATTTTGAGTCTTTGTAGTGCAGGCATGAAGTGATATCAGTTATTGCATCTGTGAAGTTGGTGGCTTCATGCACTATTTCAGATGTGGCGTCCCACATTCCAGTGCTGAAAACCATTTGCTGGCTGACCTCTTGTATCATGTTATGTCAACAGTCACCTCTTGTGTCACGTTATATCTGTCCAAAATCTCTGAAGAATTTGCCTGGTGAGGAACAAACTGTCCTGCTTTTTTTCCTGTGGAGCAGGTCACCCTTCTTAGGTTTGTTTTTTCTGGACTCCACTGTAAGGTGAGGAATGGTCTTGAGAGCAGGTTTAAGCCTCAGCATAATGTCTCCATTTTTCACCCATGTATCTGGGGTTTCACTCTGCAGTTGGTCAAGCTCAGAGGTTACATCTGGGCTGGTCTATTAGAAATTTCCAGCTCTGTTCTCCAGTTCTAAGGACCACTGACACAGAATGGCCTTATATTAAACCTCTTTTTCTGGAAAAACTGGGTGATCGTGTACAAACTTTCTTCACCCATATCATACCCTGTGATTGTCTAGGAGAGTGTTAGCTCATCAGGGCAAGAAAAAAAAAAAACATGAAATGGGCCACTCCAACAATATAATAAGGCAGAAGATTGACTTCTACACTTTGGGAACATCACCTGAACTCTTCTTATGAAGTGTAGCTTGGGATGAACTAGCCTGCAGTCCGCTTGGCTCTCCTTGGTTCAT
The DNA here is from genome assembly GCA_035590195.1 of Aviceda cuculoides. Classification (NCBI taxonomy): domain Eukaryota; kingdom Metazoa; phylum Chordata; class Aves; order Accipitriformes; family Accipitridae; genus Aviceda; species Aviceda cuculoides. The sequence continues at coordinate 52,068,285 of JAVJGG010000029.1, read as the reverse complement.
CCAGACCATATGAACGAACTTAGGCTCATTTTGTGGTATTGAAAAATATTCAGGCTCTCCCGTTTCTGAAGAGCTCCCTGGCTATGATTATTAAATACTCTAGTCAATGCTGGTGCAGAGTGGATGAGGCTGGACCTCAGTCTGGACCCGGACTCAGCTTGACCTGATGTGTAGATATAGATTTTGTGCGGTAGGTCATGAAAGATTTTGGTTCCTTAGGAAAGTGCCCCTATCTGAAACGCTCGCTTTCAGAGCCGGGCTCAATGCCATTTGGAAGATAGACCAAGATAGAAGGAAGGTGTCATAAGAGGTTATTTGGTCAATCCACATTTAAGATAGGATCTACTCGTCCTGTGCTCCACTCTTCTCATTATTAGAAAGTTATTTTTGGACGTACAGAGCTGGGGTTTTGGTGTCAATGACTTCTGCCAAGTCTCCTCTGGAAGACAGCAGGAGGCAGGACTTGCTCTGCAATGCATCGGTCCTTTGGCACTGACAGTAAGCTCTGGATGTTATTTACAGAAGTTAGTTGTGGCAGTGCAGGGAAGGCTGAGGGACATTTGTATGGCTGGCTGTGAATAGCAGTTAAATTTAAGACTCTGCTGTGTTTTATTTATGGCATGTTTCCAGATGCCGTGCATAGAAATCATTTGCTTAATAAATAATACAAATAAACAGACATCCCAATGCCTTGTGCTAGCAGCCTCGACAGCCACACACTGAGTGACAGCCTGCCAGAAAGCTGGAGGCTTTTGAGCGGTTTCGTTCTTGAGATCTTCCTCAAGCCATTACGTTAATGAGTGACTAAGGGATGGGCAATTCCTTTTTCAGATGTATACTTCTCTTTTCAGAGACATTTAAAGCATCACAGGGGCCAGCGAATAGCACATTATACTTAGTGCTAGAAGACACGGTTTCAGTCTCGTTTGGTACTGAAGTTAACCTTGGAAAAGTTATTCACGATACGAAAGTCTGGGAGTTTTTAACACACGTTTGAGCTAACTTCCCAGGGCTCTCCATTGCCATTGCAGAAGTGGTCTCTTGAGTCAGTTAGTTGGCCTGATCATAGGTTCCTGGCTCTATTTTAGGTATCTCAAAGTGTCCTGCGTGGGCTGTAGGAGGGAATAGGTCTCCTCCTGGTTCTCTGTCCTGTTAAAGCACATGTTAACATTGAGACAGGAAGAGTTGAAATGCTTCTGTGGGCTGGGGAAGGAGTGCGGGACAGAATAAGGAGAGAGAGTTTGCTGAGAAATCCCTCAAAAAATGAAGGATGGCAGAGAGAAAGTAGGGAGAATGGAGAAACAGAAAAACAGGGGATGGGTGTTTTTTTCTTTAACATTTGGTGTCTATTGTGCAGCCTTTCTGCCTCTGTTTTAGCTAAACATCTAGAGTTCCAAAAAATGAGGGGCTGTTCAGTGCAGCCAGTGGATTTTATCTCCAAAATTCAACATTCATTGGTTCTAAAGGAAGCTTTTGGTGACTGGTTCAGATGGAGATCTCTACTTAAAACTTCAGAATAATTTAGGGTGGATATCACTTTTTGAGGCATCTAGTCCAAAACCCTGTTCCAAGCAGGGCCAAGCAGTTCAGGTCACCTGATGACTTTTTCCGTCAATTTTTTAGTAACTCCAAGGATAGAGACTCTACAGTCTCTCTGGATAACCTATTCGAGTGTTTGACCATCTCAAATATGAAGTGGTTTCCCCCCCTCCAGGCACCTGATCCAAAACTCCCTTGCCACAGCTCCAGTTTGTTGCCTTTCATTCGTTTGCTGTGTGGAGGAGACTTGGGATCCATCTTCTCTACATCCTCCCCTTAGGTAGTTTCAGACGGTAATAAGATCTCACTTCACCTTTTGTCTGAACAAGCCTTTCTTTCCCAGCTTCCCCTTGTATATCCTGTGGTCCAGCTCCCGCAACAATCCCAGTTGACCCACTCCAGTATGCTAGTGTCTTTTTTGAACTGGAGGACCCCCCGCTAGCTGTGTTCCTCATTCGATGCATAAGCAGCAGTAGGTCAGTAATGTGCCTGAGTCTTTCCAGGGTTACTCATATTCACTGACAGAGGACTGTGACAGAAGACATGACCTGTTCCTGGCATCTTCCCTGCCCTTCTGGCCCTTCTCTAATGCTTGGCAATGAATGGCAGCTACTGTTGATAGTGTCATCAGAAAGGCCAAATACCTTTTTAAATGTGTTTATGATAATTAATTTGGTGATGGCATTGCCAGTCGCTTTAATACACGTTCATTATCACTTGGCCACTTTGATACAGGTTAAAACCTGAATGAATTGAAATTAATGGATGGTCTAAGTACCACTCATCACTGAGCAGCAGAACCCACAGGATGCGTCAGAAGCAGTTTCCTTCACACCATGAAAGAGAGGGAAGAGAAAGTTCACACTTTAAACTTCCACTTCAATATACTTAAAAAGCAGATTAGAAAGAAAAAAATAGGTGTTTTCTTTCTCAGCTTGAAACCTGAATGCAGAGCAAAATAACTTGATTTGATATTTGAAGGTACAGCTCACTGAGTTATTCAGTAATCAAGACAAATTCTCTGTTTTTCCTTTGCTTTCATGGATATGTATATGTAAGTGTGTGCATATATACACTGCCATAAATCAATCTAGTGATTAAAGGAATTGTCAAAGCTTTGGCCATGCTCTGTTCCTGGACTACCATATCCAGGAGGCGATAGCCTGACTCTGCTGACGTTAATCAATGCTTTTGCAATGGCTTCAAAGGAGCAGGCATCTGCTCTAGCGTGCACTCAGGGAAGAAGAAATGCTTGTCTATTCCCCAGTGGGACAGAAGCGGGCACATTCATGTTGCTCTTTCAACCACTCTGAAGTATCGAGGCTGCTTGTTTATCCCAAGCTTGGCTAACTCCCATCTGCGACAAGTGGTCTGGGAGAACTCAGGGTGTTTTTCACACAGCCCCTCTGCCAAACTCTCCTCTTCTGACCAGTGAAGGGTGAATGTCTTCTTCTCTGGGTGACTAAAAACAAAGAGAGACAAGAAGCAAAAACAGTGACAAGATGATGGAAGGAATTCCTGCTGCTGAAAAGTGTCTATAATTAACTGTTTGTATGCTATAGACTTTTGTCTTGAGGAGGAAAATAGTCAAGTCAGCCCTTGGACTTGTTCTACCTTGATAAGGATATCAGAGCATCTCACCTTCTCCTGTTTCGTCTGACAGTGACCACAGGATGGGGAGGAAAGATTACTTTCCCCAATCCAGAGCCACAGTGACCAGGGCACTTCAACAACTATTCTTCTGCTAAGGCAGTAACTGCACGGCCAATGTCCATGCCTGCATCTACCCCAGACTCCATTTTAGGAGGACTGTAATTTAAGATCAGCATGAAACACTTCACAGATCATCCAGCTAAGCCTAAACAAGCTGATAAAATCACCTAGTGCTCTGAGAAATGTGTCTCAAAGCTGTTGGTGACATCAGGTCTGCACCCACAACGTAGATGTGCCAAGGTGGGAGGTCTGGTCACTTTAAATACAGCTCCAGTCTGATGGGGATTGAGCAGTTTCCAGTGCCAGACCAGTAGCAAACATGGAGCTTTCTGCTCAGCACTGCACTGATGCTGTGGATATCTCACGTAGAACAAAATACTGCCTTTCCACTTCTTGGTTTTCCTTCCCAGGAAGACCAAAGTATCTTCTGCCAGCAGTTTAAGGAATGTTTTAGGAAACACTCAGGCTCCAAGGGATGAGTTTGGAGTGAGAAAGAGTATCTGGGAAGTTGAAAGGTCCTGTGCACTGAGGAACCTGTCACTTTGCTCTGATGAAGTAGAAATAGCTTTTCTTTCTTGATGCTGTCTGCATTGGCCACCAAGCAGAAAGGCTGGAAACACAGGCTGGAATTATTTGTGCTTATATAATCAAGCCACATCTATGCAAAATTGCTTCTTAATGACTCATCAGACTGCACTGTTTGTCTTCTCCCGCCGACCAGCTGACTGAGAGCAGTTGTTAGACCTCAGATTCCTCCCAGGCAGCCTCTATAAACCTTTTAGTTTTATTAGCTGTTTATAAATTATATCAAAATACATCAGGCACCTGTGGTTGTGAAATACCAGCAATTGCAACATGTAATAAATAACAGAGCATGGGATGAAAACATATATATACATTTTAAAGTGCACCTGAGGCATATTATAGTCATTGCATAATATGTTTTGACTTAATAAGAAGATACACTTTCCATAAAGATAGTGCTTAAACTAGCTCTCGCTGACTGATTTATTAAATATAAATGTTTACACATCCAGTTTATATCCTGGGGCTAGTATGAATAAAATCAAAACAACCTTATGGGGGAAAATGCATTTCACTGGGCAAGGTAAAATCCTCCTCTCAAGTCCATTGATGTAAATATGGCATATTTCTCCTGACCACACTAGAATTGCAATGAGTTGTCACAGATATCTGAATGGTGCTTAACACAGGCAAAATAGAGGCATGCAAGCTCAAAATGCATATTTCTTTTCATCTTACAGACAATATAATTAGATGTTTGAACAGCTTACACAGGGAGATGATGGTTTCCCTATAATTTGATTTCATCAAGATGATAATGACCTAAACCACCCCCCAAAATGAAAGAAAAACAAATGCTTTGTGGCCATAAAATCAGACATTATGGGCATGATTACGTATATAAGTTATATTGATACATAGGTACATATATATGTGTATCTCGAGAGAAAGAGAGAGAATTCTCAGGGGATCAGAGGAGAATAATTCTTGCTAATCATTCTTGCTAACCCTGAAATCTTTGACTCTAAGCTGGACAAGGGACCTAACACTTTCCTACTTTCATAGAAAAGACTGGGTTTAGTTCTCCTGCAGACTTTAAAATGGATGGAGTCCAAAGCCCTCGGGAGAGATACCCACTGATTTTGACAGGTTTTAGATTCAATTCAGTGTCACTAAGTGGAAATTCAGAATAAGTTCACTTTGATTTACTACTGCTCTTTTCAAAATCGTGTGCTTGTCTACATATTTTGGACGTGCGCTAGTACTCTACACTTACATGATGCCTTCCACTTCTGGATCTCAGATTACTTTACAGTTATAAATTAATGTCTCCTCTGAGGTACATACAGTGTCATTAGCTGTGCAGCATTCCTCATCTTTATGTGTTAACTTGGTACAAATCATTTCTTCGCATGTAGTTGACAAGATCTGAGGTTAAAGACATACTGGTGGATGTTAATTAGACTCCACGTGACCCAAAATTCATCAGCCCTTATCCCAACATTTTTGTTTTTAATGATTTCTTTTAATAATTGGCTAACTCTTAACACTTATTTTAAATTGATGAGATATTGCGATTATTAGTTGAACTGGTAAAACAGACATCTCCACCAAATTTTAAATTTCAAAATCGGTTGGGTTTTTACTTATTTTGGGGAGGATGGCAACGTAATTCCATCATCCTCAACCTTTCTCTGCATGCCTAATTACTTTAAAACTCCCCACTTCGTCACATCTTTTTTTTTTTTTTTTTAATTTTTAGGAAACTGGCACTGTCAGAATTACCAGCTGGCTCAACAGCCACTTACATACCCACTTCCCTCTGTGCATGAATAGTATTCTTACCCTGCCTAGTGTAACATATCTCATTGTGGTTTACTGTTATTCTACCCTTTTACTGATTTTTTTAAAAACAAAACTCTGATTCCTCAGAATTGTGAGGGATATTTAGCAGAAACAGGGATAACTGCTCTTAAGAAATGTCAGGAAAGATCCTAAACAGAATGAATTTCTTGCTACGTATGTCTCCAAGGTCACAGCCCTGCCTTGAAGAAGAGACAGATGAGCACTGGATGGAGCAATAGATAAAAGCTGCGGGACTGTCACGGTGCACAAAGATATCAGAGCTAGCTTAAACCAGCCATGCAGCACAAAGCTAACTGTATCTGCAAAATCCCACAAGAAGGATAAATTAGCTCACGCTTCGTTCCATCCCGGCTCGGTTAATACTCTGATACTTGAGTTAATGAATTTAGAATAAACTTGAATACGTCTCGAATGCTCTGGGATTTGTGGACCTGGTTCCAGTTTTTAGCTCTCTGAAAGACACCCTGTGTAACCAAGTGCCTCTCTGTGTTTCGATTTTCCCTCTGTAAATGGGTATACTGGCACTTTTTTCAATACAGCACTGTGAGAATAATCTGTACATTGGCAGCGCGCTCGGGTACTCAATAAAGAACAGATAATGCCTCAAGATAAAGAGGAAAGCAACTGGTTTCATAACTGAATCTGAGACATAGATCAACCAAGCCACAGAGGAGAACCGGTGTCATGCTCAGAGTTGGTGGCCAGTTAAAAAAATGGATATTTACTTGGTGTTCTTATGAGTTTTCTTAAGCCTTCAGCAATGCTTAAATATTTTGGAAATATGTATGGACCCTGAAAGTATAGTAACACACTGCTGTATTTGTCTCCTGCCCCTCCAGTGACTAGACAGGAACTAAAGGTGATGAAATGGTGCTCCCAAATATGGGTCATTAGATTGCAACTATTAAGAAAACTCAAGGTGAGACTTTATGGGAGAGGAGAGGTGAAAAAAAAAAACCCCAAGAAACCAATTTTACTCGTTTACACTCTTATACACACATATCCATAAACATCTTGTCTAACATGCAAGATACAAAGATGTTTGCATGCAACTGCTCTGCCCATGACAACACAGAGGACAAGGGACGTGGGTCTCAGCACACAGCTCTCACCTCCTGAGTCCTTCTTAGGTAGATGACCACACGTTGGGTTTAGATACGCTTTTTTGTCCCCTGCAGGATGTGAGAGGCATAAGAATCCAAGTCGTCAGGATTTACTCACTCCTTTATCTCCTGACGTGGATTTCCAGAGAAGCTGCATGTTTAAGGCTGGGATCAAAATGACCTAGTGATCTAGGTGTCACCAACACCTTCCAACCTTACAGCTCGTCTCCTGGCCTTTGCTCCTTATATTGCTTCCACTCCTGACGTTTCCAACCATTCTCCATTCAGATCAGCGTCAGCATTTCTACCATAGTTCTCTATGACAAGACAGCAAGTCCTTTTTCTTTTGCTAAAGTCCAGTTTGTCGTATCAGAGATACAGGAGGGGTGGAAGAAAGTGGCACAAGACTTCCAAGTTCTTTTATGTCCTTTCTGAGGTGGGACATCAACTAAAAGTGACAGGAAGACCCCAGCTTCTCTAGAACTCAAGCTGGACCTTCTCCTTTCTCAAACCAACTCTCCCTTCTGGGTTGGGAATAGATAGCCTTGATGAAAGGTATGTAACACCCTTTTAACCCCATCCCTTCAACCACCGCTAAATTGAGCCTGCCCAAATATTTTTTGAAGACGGCTAAGAGAAGCAAAGGGGCAGCAGCCCAGTCTCTTGCCTCAATGTACTGGTGAAGAAGACCTAAAGCTGTGGCATTAGTAGTGGTCACAAACGCAGAGAACGGTTGAGGTTGGCAGAGACCTCTGAAGGTTGTCTTGTCCAAATTCCCGACTTAGACAGGGCCCTCAAGGGCAGGTTGCCCAGGACAATGTGCAGATGGCTTTTCAATATCTCCAATACCAGAGTACTGTACCCAGTCTTGGACTGGGCAGGACTGCCAGAGAGAAGAGGAAGGAAAGACACAGCTTTTGAGTGTTTCTAGATTACCTCTTGGAGAATACTCCTTGACCTGATATTTCCCTGCTGTACCACAGCCTGAGTTGTCTGCCCTGCAAACAGTCATTTTCCCCAACCCCTTTAGTGGAAACACAGACTGTGAACTAGCTGCTGCCTTCGCACTGGGAAAACCTTCATCTTTAAACCAAGTGTTATAATTCTGAGGTTTGAATTAAACTCTTGTTCCAGGAGCCCTGGCAGAGAAGCACAAAACATCAGCATCTTATTTAAAGGCAAGCTGTGGTGGAAAGGGGCAGAATCTCCACAGGCAGATGGTTTAAATTAAAACCAAAGAAAGTGCATAAAACAACAAACGAACAATGGGAGACAGTCTGATAACAGGGGAAAAAAAAAAAAAAAAGAAAGGAATTTAAAAACCCACAACAAACCCAACCACAAAAAACACCACCTATGGTATCTGCACTGTTGCTCTGAGCTGGTATCAAAACATCTTTCACCCTTATTAGGCTGTTGACAGACTCCATGCTGCCTTGCTGGGATAGATCAGTGTTTGAGTTAACGGTGCCAATTAGCTACTGTTTACAGCCTGCCTGGACACAAATCTGTCTGGGAGGAAAGCAGACCTGGTGGGTGCTAGTGACACAAAGTGCCCTGGTTTTTAAATCCCTGACAGTTGCACAGAGGAAAGCTATCTCAGTTATGCTCATTTCTGCTGAGACTGCTATCAATTAACAATTAAAAAGAAGGATTTCATTGAGCTTGCAGTAATTCCAGGCTCTGCAAGAGACACAGGCAGGTCAGCCAAGAAGCCTGAGCTATGGACATTTTTTTTTCCTTAGACAATAGGAAAATTCACAGGTGTTTTTTAGTGTGTGTATGTGTGTGTAGAAAGAGCTAACACCCTCCTCCTCCTCCTCCTCCTCCCTGCAACTCACACCTCCGTGTTGTGTTGCAGACAGACCCTGGTGTGCGTCAGATGTTTGGTGGAACAAAACAGGACCCTTTGCTCTCTGGAATGCCCAGTACCTGCAGCAATGATGCTATGACAACATGTCATTATCAGCAACATTATCAGCAATATTATTTCTTCAGACATCATCCTTGATATTTTTACTTGTCTGGCATGCCTGACCTCCAAGGTCATTTTTTTAGCAGTTTCTTTCAGGCTACATGAGTGACCACCCTCTGTTTCTGTAATTTTCCCGTGTTTTGTGGAGATACGCTGTGGTCCCCTCAGGTTTCACTGCACGGATCCATGCTGTTTGCACTCCTGATTACACAGCCAAACCTTGGAAAAGGTTGTCATCTCCTAGAACGGCAACACCCAGCGTCGCCTGGGCCTTTTACTGGCTGCTGTGGAAAAATACTGTGCCATCCCTGTCACACATAGCCAGCTAACCCTCACTGAGCTGTGGCTCTGCAGCTTACTGCTGAAGCTCTGTCATCCCCCTGCTCTCTCTCTTTCTCTCTCAGGCTTGAATAAGTAGTGACTGATTTGTTTTTCACCCACTTCTACTTGCTTATCCGTAAAGCTGTCTAGTGAAACTGCCCAAAGACAAAAATCTAGAGGCTGTATGCAAAGTGAATTGTGCTTCCTGAAGAAATGGAGCGATAAGGTAGAAGCAGGGGAAAGCAAATTCTTAACAGTTGGGGGTTTTTTATGGTTTATAAGAGAAAAAAATGCAAACTCAATTTTCTGATACACAGTTTCGGACTATTCATATGCTGCCAGTGAACAGTAAAGGGAGGAAACACAGTGAGGTGAATTTGACCTAAACACAATAATTTTCCTTAACCTTCAGGGCTGATCAGGGACTGTCTGACATCAGAAGAGATTCCTGCCTACATTCCCTGTGCAGAAAGCCACCAAACATTCCATATCTTCTGCCCTCATGTAATCGACCTGAGCCCAAGGTTAAGAAAAAGAGTGATGGCTAGAGAGTAAGGTGGGAGGAAGGAGGTGCTGGCAGGTTCAGGTGATGCTTCTGATCTTCTCACAATGGTGAAATGGAAGCAGGATGGCCTGGGGACAATTGCATCTGCCAGCAAAGTCTATTCTTGGCTGCGATGCCCCTTCAGAGACTCCTCCTTCCCTGTTCTGGTAATTATCCCTTGCACAAGTATCCCACTGCCAGTGTGTTATTTGTTCATTTAACACTGCCTGCCTATCTCCTTTTGTTTTTCCTTCCCCAGTTTCCACTGTATCTCTTCCCCTTGTTTGTCCTCAGCAGCTTTTGTTTGAATTAAATCTCTTTTATTTGCTCTCTGGGGGAGGGAGGCTGTTCAAGCTCCGTTTGCCTTACAGCAGAGGCATAACAAGATGGGATGTGTTAGGCCAGTGATATTTCCTCCATTAGCACTATTAACTTAGAAGCAGAGTCCTTTGTTTTTCATTCTTTCCATGCTTCCTCCTCATCATATAACTAATTATTTGATTTTCCCTACATCACTAACTCAATTTTTACATATCGCCCCCCTCCCACCAATATTATGCAGCCTCTATAAAAGATATTTATATTCTAATTATTCCTGGGCCCCTAATATAACTTCTAAGAAGATTACACATCAAAACTCTTTTACGCAGTGCTGCTTCTGTGAACAGCTGCTAGCAAAGGTTTATAGGAAACTTCACTAGGAACGTCGCTTAATCTCAAATCGCACAGCCCTTCACATGGACTCGGATGCACGGGCACACCTGCCAACACACCCACGCGTTGGCACGCGCGCGCGGATCCGCAAGACGTACGATCGCGGTGATTGCAGGAGGGAACGCGAGCACGCGACTCGCCGGCACGAAAAGCCAAGACCTCTTTGTGGAGTTTTCTGGCGTAGCTTTGGAGGTGAGAAGCGGGAAGGAGCTGCAATGCGCGCTGAAAATGTTATTCAGGTAGATCATATCAAATACTGTTTGTACCGGGGTGAGAAAGCTTTCCTCATCCCAGCTACGTTTCCACTAGAGGGCTGGAAAAGCAAAGCTTGTGCAACATGCAATGATCTACAGATAGAATCCTCATTTATTGCTTGTGCTCCTGCGGTTATGAAAACAAACTATTTTTTTAATTAAAAAAAAGACCATTTAAAGTATTTCCTTACTTAATTTCTTAAAATGTCAGACAGAAACCTTTGCAATGTGTGTCAAAAATGACACTGCAGGCAGAATTTATATGACATAAAGCAGAGGCTGCGGCACGTTATAAAAAAGCATTTGTGTGAGGTAGTGTCTCGTGGGCCAGAAACAAGGTAACATCCTTCTTATTTTAGATACATCTCTCATTCCTGTCCATCCATGCAGCCATCCATGCATCTATCCACATCCTTCAATGCTTTTATTCTATCAACTTACCTATTAATATTCCTAATTATTTAAACAAAATTAGTTCCTACCATCTGTTTGCCTGCCTGCTCGTTCCACTGGGATTTGACTCCGAAGCTGGTGTTGCTGTTTTTCTCCTACTGAGCTTTCTGAACAGCTTTCGGGTACATTTGAGGCTTTTATTTTAAGGAATGTTACAGATAAACAAGTCTTCTTTCTGACTAGCCTTGACCACCTCTTTGAATGTAAATGGATCTGAAGTGATGCTTTGGCTTCAGGCAGGTGCTATGTCTAATGTTAAATTTGAGGACAAACAAGGCTGTTTACCTCCTGGGGGCTCTGGAGAAGATACCACCAGGAGCTACTCAGAGACTGTATTTCTGAGAGGCCAAAGGGAGACAAGAGCAACGAGTGCTCTCACACCATATTTTCTCATTTTTAGGGTTAAAGGAGTATCTTTATGAGGGCCACTCTCTTCACCATTCAACTGAGCTGTACAGGGAGAAACCCTGTTTACCAGCAAGAAATAAAGAAGCGTTGCTAATGAATTGCTGCTCTATGATTCCTATTCCCTTAAGCCTTGCAGTTAATGATGATATTAACTGTTACTGTTATATTATGCTGACATTTCGAGCACTCCAAAATTGGCACAATGTGCAAAATGGGAGAATTAAACACAGAGAAGCTAATGAGTGATGCTTGGGCAAGGAGGAGGGATCACCCTTTCCTGACAAGAGAGACTGGCTGAACTTTTTCTCTATTTGCCTGTGATGTACAGCTTGTCAGAACTGGGAGGTTTGAAGCAGAAATGCTACCATAGTGGAAGAAAAGGGTAGAGCAGGAGGAGATGCCATTTACATTAAAAAAAAAAAAAAAATCTAACTGAATATACCTATCAGCAAGCACTAAATATTCCTGTTTAGAAATCACACTGCTCAAATTGATCTGTAAGAAATGCAGACTGTAATTTTATTTTTTTTCCCTTCAAAGCAACTGACTTGATGAACAAGAACAAAGTGGCAGAGAAGAAGTTTAACCACAGCAAACAATAATAAAAAAAGCTTCCTGAAGCTTTTGAAACGTTATGACATAGATTTCGATTTAGCTGCTCACTCGCAAACTCTCTGCTGTTGAAATGTGTCTGCAAATCCTGGCAGAGGTGCCTGGTTCTCACCTGATATTGGCAGATGGCAGAGGAATACGGTCTGCCAATTTTGGATGTCAAGGTAGTGTTATCACTCCTCTTCTTTGCTGGCTATGAGGTATGGTCCCCTGGGGAAAGTGGGGACCGTTCAGATGATGGAAGCAGAAAGCAGCTCCAGAACCAACACCCGTGTCCATGATTTGCACAGCAGGTAACTCATGATTCCCCTGTAGCTGATACCTTCTGCAATACCAGGTGTATTGGGTTTGTGTGGCAAGGTTTTGGTAGTGGGGGGGGCTAAAGGGGTGGCTTCTGTAAGAAGCTGCTAGAAGCTTCCCCTGTGTCCAACAGAGCCAATGCCAACTGGCTCCAAGATGAATCCACCACTGGCCAAGGCTGAGCCCATCAGTGATGGTGGTAGCACCTCTGGGAGAACAGATTTAAGAAGGTGAAATAAAAAAGCTGTGTAATTGCAGCTGAAAAGGAGTGAGAATATGTGAGAGAAACAACCCTGCAGACACCAAGGTCGGTGAGGAAGGACGGGGAGGAGACGCTCCAGGTGCCAGAGCAGAGATTCCCCTGCAGCCCGTGGGGAAGGTCATTCTGCTCTCTAACATTGTTCAGTCCATGTTTTGCCTATTACCTCTCCCAGTTGGGTTGACCCTGGCTGGATGCCAGGTGCCCACCAAAGCCGCTCTATCATCCCCCCACCTCCTTAGCTGGACAGGGAAGAGAAAATATAACAAAAGGCTCATATGGGTCAAGACAAGGATAGGGAGAGATCACTCACCAATTACTGTCATGGGCAAGCCAGACTTGATTCGGGAAAATTAGTGTAATTTTATTACCAATCAAAATCAGAGCAGGATAAAGAGAAATAAAAACTAAAACACCTTCCCTCCACCCCTCCCTTCTTCCCGGGCTTGACTCCATTTCTGATTTCTCTACTTGCTCCCTGCCAGTGGTGCAGGGGACAGGGAATGGGGGTTATGATCAGTTCATCACTCGTCGTCTCTGCTGCTCCTTCCTTTTCAGGGGCAGGGCTCATCGCACTCTTCCCCAGCTCCAGCGTGGGGTCCCTCCCTTGGGAGACAGTCCTCCACAAACTTCTCCAATGTGGATCCCTTCCCCGGGCTGCAGGTCTTCAGGAGCACACTGCTCCAGCATGGGTCCCCCACAGGGTCACAAGTCCTGCAAGAAAACCTGCTCCAGCCTGGGCCCCTCTCTCCAGGGGTCCTGCCAGGAGCCTGCTCCAGCGTGGGCTTCCCATGGGGTCCCAGCCTCCTTTGGGCATCCCCTTGCTCTGGCGTGGGGTCCTCCCCGGGCTGCAGGTGGAGATCTGCTCCCCCGTGGACCTCCCTGGGCTGCAGGGGGAGACCAGGCAGTTTTTTGGTGGCTGTCAGTGAGCAGAGCCATTTCTCCAGCTGGTGGGCAGAGATTGCTATCATAGCTTGAGAGGTCATGTGCTCAAATGCAAGTTTCATCTTATAAACGGTCTATGGGTTTTGAGATGCCACAGAATAATGTCTTTCCAGAGATATATTCACAAAACCAAATTACTGTTCCAAAGGAAGAGCTCAAAATTCCTGTTTTCCGAGAAATGTAAAATTTGACTTAGCGAAGGTGAGGATATGATATAAACAGTGATCAGGCTTGCATCAGGTGGCTGGAAAATACTATTACTGCAAGGAAATGTGCACATGTGCCTGTGTGCACTCCACCCTACCAGAAAAAAGATGCGTATCTTTGTTGAAGTAGGTGGTTCTGGAGGAGTAGCTAAGCCCAATTAATTTAGATGTTAAATAAAATAACTAACAAAACAGTTAATTAGCCAGTATATAAAAGAAGCCCCATCAGCAGGAGATTGATCACCTGCCCAGTTGCTTTCTCAATGGGGGTTGGAGACTTCTTTACAGCTGCTGGAGGTGGTTTTCTCCAGAGGGTTCAAAGCCCTCCCCACTGTCAGCAGAGGGAGACCCAGCCTTGGAATGCAGACAGGTCACTTGGAGGCTTGATGATACAGATGTTGCCCGCACAACTGTTTCTAAAACAGGGAAATAGGTAAAGAAAACAACATACAGAGTCTTGGGGGTTGAAAGGTAAAGCTGTAGCTCTGCATCTCTCCTGCCTGTCTCGCCTCTGCTTTCCCTCTTGATTTTGCCCCTCTGTGCTCAGATAGACAGAAAAAAAAAAAAAAAGTAGTTCCATACTTCCTTGCAAACCACTCTGCCTTGTCTCAACCTCCCCTAGGCTGTGAAGTATCAGGCTGACATGGATATCTGCTGACATCTCTGTCCTTGGTTTCCAGCTGCTTTCAGTTGCTCTACTTCTCCTGGTTGAGATGTCACTAGAAGTTCATGTCTGGTTTCTATTCCACAGACCATAAACCATGTTCTCACAGTGTCCCGGACAGGAATATGTCACATCCACATATCATCTAGTGTCACCACTGTTATTAAAAACAGATTTTAATTTGCTTCAAGAAGATGAGCTTTCTAGTGACTGTGTGTTCAGGATGATGTGGTCTTAATGTGAGAAACTCTGTTTTGGGAAATCGTATTGACTGATGTTTTCCTAGCAGTATAATGTCAGGTAGGAGAAAGAATGATCAGCAGGGATTGACTTGTTCATCAAATCCTACCTTCTGAAATTTGCAATTAATGCCAATTCCAGAAAGTACTGGACAGAGCTGGTATATAAATCAGTTATAGCAAAATACAAAGTTTAACCCTGAGTTTGGACAGCCCTGAGTTCTGTTTACAATTTTATTCCTAGCTCTCATGTGACCTCACTCTGCTCTTTTCCCTTTGCCAGAGTTTCCCCATATGTAAAAAGGAATCTTCATGTTTCCATCCATTTCTTGACACTTCCCTCCTTGATATGTTGCAGATGAAAAGTGTGATCCATTCTCATTGCTTCCCAATGAATTTCTATGGGACGTCCAAGCCTTGCAAGAGCAGATTCTGGTGGGGGAGATACCTGTGAGAAGTCCATCTCATCTTTCATCCAGTTTCCCGAAGTACAGTCAAGGACCGTGCTTTTGTGTGGATACTGTGAAAGCCTCCATCCACCAGGAGACATTCAGCAGCCCTGCATGACTGCATCCTGAAAGGTCCACCGAGGAGAGCGAGGTACACTTTGTGGATGGAGATGGGTTGGGTCTACTGAAGACAGCCTGGGAAGTATTTAGATGGGTTTAGTCTAATAGTGCGTGATACGTATCTCTCATATATTCCAGCACTTCTGTAGTGTTGTTGCCTTCAGCTCCTTATTCCCTGTTGTCCAGTTGCTTCCAGCTTCCTACCTTCTCTGATGGTCTCTGAAGTCCCTTCAGACTTTATTTTGCTCTTCTGGTCTCCCCGTCCTTGCTTCAGTGGAAATGCAATTCACTGTCCCATTAAATTTAACAAAATTCAATGCAACTTAATTCAGGTCTGTATTCAGTGTTTTTTTCATTCAGCTTGCCCTAATTCAATCTATTTCGACTAACTGCAACACAGTTAAATGCAACTCCAGGAATTTCATTAAAAATAATTTGCTGCAGAGGAAATAAATAGTATTTGCTCAAAACAAACAACAATCAATGCAGTGTGATTTGGTTAAATGCAATTGCATTCAACAGAAGGAAATTAAATCAAAGCTATGCAGTGTATTGCAATTAAAATTCATCCCTGAAAATCAGGTCATAGTTTAATTAGTGCCAGAGAGGTTTTATTTAGCTTTCTTGAATATATTTCTGTCCAGGACAAATTAGTAGCCCTCGATATACTTCTCTACAACTCTGCCATTGATGCATCATTTTCCTCCCACATATTGCTGTTGAAAGAGTCATTTCACACATGTTGACCCACGAGGTTACTTCCAGCCCCACGTTCTTATGTTTTATGATGCTTTGTCTTGACAGCCTATTGCCTGAAATTGTTTTCCTGAGCCTCTGTGAACAGTGCAGGATGAAATCAGATTCCGCTGTGATTAAGGTTTGCTAAATCCAACCTGAATGTTCAGGTCCGTGAAGAGCACAGACACTGCCTGTTTGGCCGGGCAAATTTTCAGAGCTGCATTCCACCACCTCTCGGTGTTCCCTCCTCTCGAAGAACAGAGGTGAGGATAAAAGGAAAGTTATGAGAGCATTTTGAAAATTAATCTGGGTTGATATCAGTCCCCTGTCAGTAGAGCATCCTGCCTCAGAGATTTTCAGCTCAATCACTGCTAACGCAGAGAAATATCTTTCCCGTTACTTGTGCACGTGAATTCATTTATAGAAAGCGACGCTCTTGCCCCTGCTTGCTGGGGAAAATACCAGTTCTGATGTGTACTTGCACTGTTTGAGGTCCCAGCTGGTGCAGCTCCAGAGATATTAGCCTGCAGTCTGTTCATCAGCAGGTTTAGGAAAGGGACTCATCTCATTTGGCTTACATGGAAGTTTCCTTGTGAATGATTTGTCTTATCTTAAATTAGATATAGAAAATAACCCAATGTGGTCCAGAAAAGCTCATTTCTCTCCACTGATTCAGAAGAATAGTTGAGATGTTAGATTAAAGTTGCACAAAATGAATTGTATTCTGGATGCCTATTTTTTTTTATGCTCCTGTTTACTGTTGGTTGAAAGGTGAAGTTTCTATACTCTCAAATTTTTTTTTTTATATTATTTTCTTCTCTAACTGGACCAGACTTGGAAAACTTAATTCAGAAACACATTAATGGCCTGAAAGAAACATTACAGCTCTATAATCTGTATACTATGATATGATTAATATAAAGTAATGTACAGCTAAAATGAAAAGGGAACATCTGAATGCACCAAAGGACAAATAATTCCATCTGAAATTGTTTCTTTAAAAAATCACTAAAAGTCATTGAAAATAAAATAGTCTTGCAAAACACTTCAATATTGATGAAACAACAATTTCAGATGGAAATTACTCAAATCAAATTTTCTTCAAGTAGCTCCACTTACAGTGCTCTGGTGGAGCAACAACACAAAAAACATCTTTTCTGAGCATTGTAAGAAAGGCTGTTCTTTTAGGGGAAAAATCTGCCTCACTTTATGGCAACAGGGGAGAAAGGAATCAAGCTGGTAGTACTCTAAAAATGACTTCTCAATTTTCTAGTGTTCGAAGGAGCCACAAAGTGAAGAAATCTACACTGCTTGACTTGGACTTTTTCAGGCTCAGGCAGAATAAAATAAAGGAGTAAAGCACAGCACACAATTAGGAGTAGAACTGATGAGGTTTCCTTTCTCTCTTGTCTCTGTGATTCCTACAAGCCCGGTTAACTCCCTCCCACTAGCCGAAGAGAGTATTCATCTACACTGAATAGTAGGAAGAAAAAGGGTGATGAACAACAGCTACTCTGTGGAGTGAATCTCACAACCTTGCCCTCAAAATGCAAACAACAATTGCAAGAGTTGACACTTCTGGAAAGTCGGGTCTGTTTTCTTGCAGGCTCTCCCTTGCTGCTGGAGAGACTGGGCACAGTCAGGCGATGCTAGATGTCAGACGAGACGACGGTGGCCCATAGGAAATATTCCTGCAAGAACAAAGCTGTTGTGATAGGAAGGGTTTTGAGCTGGTCATGAGAAAAGGCTCTGACGAGGAAAACCAACTTGACTGCCCCAGCATCTATGTGGTGGCCACCATTAGGTTATTCTCCCTGAGGCAGACATGGCCTTGCTCCCTGAACTCCCCGCATATAAAAATGGGACAACCTTTGGAGTAGAGAGTTTTAGGCAAAAGCGAGCAAAGTGACCACTGGAAATTGCCCAGGGCTGGACATCCCACACTTGCCCCTTGCTCCTCAGCATTGCCTTCCTACCAGTCAGTTACTCCTATAGTAAGACACTGGGGAGGGCAGGTGGGGTCACACTGTTGGAAGGTGGGAATCGGCAGGAATAGGGATGGGCATAGGAGAAAGAGCTGAGTTTGGGGTATGTTTTTTCAGGTAGGTGCGGAGGGAGAGTTGTATGCACATGACAGGGTCTGGTTTCTGTAAAATTTGAAACAGAAAACTATTTTGTGAGGGAAAACTGCAGAAGAAAGTGAATTCAACTCTCGTTTTGGTTAGAAGATGTGTTTTGTGATGACTTAGACACAAAGGAAAATTGCGAATTATGTCTGTAGTTTGTTGTTTTCCTTTATTTTTACTTCCTTTGTGCAGTGATATATATGCTTTGTTTACTTACTTCCTCTTTCTTCGCACTCTTGAATGAAAACTTACAAAGCTAGGACTTGGATTGAACTCCATAACGTGTCTTTCAAAAAAAAAAAGGGGGGAAGGGAGGGAGAAAAAAGGGTTTCCTGAAACATTTTTTACAAAGGCTTTGAAAACTTAGTTATGCTTTTGCAGAATTCTGGAATCCTTTCGCTTTGCAGGTTTTTAATTGGAGTTTGAGCTTACCACATCCAAATCAAATACTGAAAAAAAGAAGAATAAAGAGTCCTAGCTTCCTAGACTTACTGGGTGAACTGACACTGTAAAAAGCAACTCTGGATCAGACTGTACTCATTAGTTTTGCAAATTAGTGAGCTCAGCATTACACCAAACAAAGTGAAATAAGGTTAAAATGTGCTGGGTTAGATTCTCATGGACTAGGAAAAGTATTTTTCATGACGAGTATCAAAATGTTAATGACAATTAGGTAAACTCAGATTTCCTCCAACCAAATTGGGAAAATTAACAGGGTTTTGAAGGTCTCCAAAAAATCTTTTAGCTGTGTATTAGATGTATGGTAAGGTGAGGAGCAATGTTCTCTACTGATGAAGACTCACCCACTTTATGCGATCAGATCAAGATTGTAAATCACATTCATTCCTCCTCATGCCAGAATCTCACATTTCTTTTGGTTTGACACTCATTATCAATGTAACTCATTTTCTGTTAGAAAGCTATTAGCATTTGACTACTTATAATGAGCTGTGCTGTACTAAGAGAGATGTGGTAGGTGCAGAAATTATTAATACGGTAAGGAGACAGATTTGTAGTAATTATTTCTTACTAGGTGACCTCAGGGCTACCTTGGACAAGATTCTTGTTGTGCAAAGTTCTGTACAAATATAGGACCAGAAGCGAGGTCCAACCATACAGCACAGGCATGAGCTGAAAGAAAGATGGTTTCGGAAAACAACATTGAAGACAGTCCCATGAATTTCAGCCACCCTAGTTGGGCAAGCCTTTTGATTCAGGGTTGTGTGGGTTTTCCGTACTCATCTAGATCCAGTTCTTGTCCTTGGAGAACCCAGGATGGGCACCTCTCCCCACTGTAGAGCAAAGCTGAACCGATGGAGGAGTTCAGAGCAGATAACCCGTTACCAGGGATGGCTTCTTCAGGGCTGTGGTGGTGCAGATCAGCAAGGCCGTTGCACGGGAGAAAGTCTAGCCCTCACCTTGTGTGTGATTGCAGTCCATCTGGTGGAGGGAGCAGGTCTCACCCTCGGGCAGCGTCCCTCGGAGCAGCACATTTCTGTCCACAAAAAGGACACCAGTGGAGAAAGGAGCTGGTTGTATGGGAGGTAGGTGGGTTAAAGCCCATTCTGCACCAGGGAGAGAAAAAAATTGGCTTTGAACAATCTAATCTCCCTTTCACAGCTGCTTCCACCTCCATCACAGTAGGCAGTCCTAAATCCTGTCACCGCGTGCTTAATGTGTGTGGAGGGGGTAGGCTATGTGCCAAAATGCAGGACCTCATGGATTCCTGATTTTCTGAGGTTCCTCTTTCACGTAGGTACAATGCAGTCCCATGGTGACTTTTCCAGGTAACTCGTCCAAAATCACCTACAAAGACATTGTGGTAGTTCTGTATTTCCCTTTTAGCTTATCCTTTATCATGTACACTTACGCAATAGCAAGTAACACGTGTGCTTCTTGTTTTTTCCCCTCTTAGATTAGAGCCAGAAGGCTCAGATCCACAGAAGTATTTACTAGACAAAGGATTTCAAAGGGGATTTAGCTCCTTAAATAGGAATTAGGTGTGCAAATACTTTTCTGGATTTCTGAGGCTAATATACAAAGTGATTTATGAAGAGAACAGGGCTGGTTAATTGAGGAGATGGCTGGTCCTTTGCTTTTTTGTGTGCAACTTCCTGGCAGAGATTCATCCACTTCCATTCATTCCTCAACCTGCCCTAATTTTTTTTTTTTTTTTTTTTAAGCCTTGTTTTTAAGATCTTTCCAGCACCCCAGCTATTGCTTCTTTCAAAAATCTACGTGCTAAACTCAGCACAGGGGCTTCAGAGGGACACAGCTTCCTTTCACAGATCATTTTCACTGCTTGTTCTTTGCTCACCATTTTGGTTACGAAATATAATTTTTTGGATAATCACTGAACATCCCTAATGCTCTACAGCGTAGGCACTTCTACCGCTCTTTTTGGTAACATCCACCAACGTCAATGAAAGATGAACACCAGATAAGAAAAATTAGTTCGTATATTTATTGCATAGTGTTCAACCACCATTTGTTCTTGGAAATTGTCCAGTTTATTTCACAGGGTCTTCTATGCAAAACCAGCCAGAATTTTCTGTCTTTTGGGGACTGAAACTCACAATGAGTTGTAGGAGGTAAAACCTTGAGGCGAACCTTCTGCAGCCGTGCTCTGGGTGCACATCCTCCATGGAGCACATCCCTCATCCTTGCTCTAGGGTCTGGTGATTGGCAGGTCCCAGAACATTTCTCTTTCAGTCCTCTTTTCCATTGCATGTGCACATGGAGACTACCTTGAATCAGTGCTATAATGACAAACTCCAGGTGCAGATCCATAACCTGGTGGCTTATCCACTAAATGCTACGAGTAGAAGACTATTGGATTTGGTTAGGCAACTCATCCAAACTCCTTGTGATGAAGTGGTGGGACCTTAGGGGGACTGGGATGCAAGAGGGGCAGTGGTTTAGAGGAGAGCTGAGCAGTTCAAGTTCTCATTCACCCCTCACCATCTTTAAGACAGAAAAGGCTCCGTCAGAGACCTCCTGTCTCATCAGGCAGCTTGCAGCGTGGGGTGGTTGCAGGCAGAGTAGAGAAGGCTGCAGTGTGCATCCTCCAGAGGAGAGGGCAATCACAGCTTTTTCCCGTTTGTAACAAAACGAGGGCTACTGCTGAAGGCTGAATGCTGTTAAACAGGAACTTCCTTTCAAGCACACAATGAGAGAGCAAACCAACCCAGATTTGGTTTCAAACCTTAAAAAAAAAAAACAAAAAACAAAAAACTGAGAAGCTTGTCTGACCTACATAGTTCAGAGTATGAAATTTTGCCTCAGCAATATCCAGAAGTTAGCCCTGTTACTTCTGCTTAAACTACGTAGAAAACTTTTTTCTTTTTCTTTTTTTTTTTTTTTTAAATAGCAAAAGGGATAATCTTCCCCTAAAGAGGGGAGAATTTATCATGTCCACCGGTTGTCTGTTCTGAAGGTTGATTCAACTTAATGATTAAAGATGTACACCTTGACTTCAGTTCTAATTTTGCTGACTTAAATTTCCAGCCACTGGAACTTGCTATGCCCTTTTTGCTTGACTCATGAGCAAGTATCTGATAAGTAATTAGAACCTGTAATCTAGTCATCTGCTAAGCTCCGTTTCACTTCACTAAAGAAATCATGCTCCTGATTGTCTGTCACTGAAGAGCTTATCTTTCAACTTCAGATCAATCTCCCATCACTTCTCTGAGCTATTCCCATCAGCTTCACTATTATTTTTGTTACATTTTGAAGACCAAAAAAAAAAAAAAAAAAAAAAATGACAGCTGCTTATATCTTTTCCCTGGCCATGTTTTCTATTCCACAAGTTGTCCTGATTTTTTTTTTTTTTTTAAAGCAGGAAAAAATCACACACCTTTGGTGAAGAAAAGGGAGAAGCAGGAAAATGGAATGGTGCTAACTAATGACAGTCTTTGACCTAGAGTAAGAATGCCTAAGCACAATATACTGAGGAATAGAAAGGAGCTGGGTGGTGTCCTCTTAGTGTGAGGACATTTTTCACCAATTTCCAGCTTTTTTCTGAGAGGGTTTATCCTGGTCTTTCTTGCTGACCTGACGAATAGCCCCTTTACCTTCTCACCTGACTCACCTCACACGCATCTGAGATGGTTCCTGTGCTGTCCAGAAAAGTGTCACTGTTCAGGTCCCTGAGAAATCTCTCATGTAGATGTGTAAATCACAGGAATTTAGCTAATTTTTTTCCCCCACAGTAACCTTAGCCTAACCTCACAGTATAATGTCAGAATTCTTCAGCATTTATGCATGCACAAACCCCCCAGTAATCAAATAGAGTTCAGTATTAAACTTCATCTGCATAATTGCTCTTTCCTTCTTTCAGTCTAGTTACATGGTACACAGTACAATTTTCAATTTTCTTGCCCAAGAAGATATTGTCACAGTGCTTGTGAAACTGTGGATATCATGGGAGGAACGGAGGCCAAAATCAGGCCCCTGAGAACAACAACTTGCTTCAGGTTTGCAAGGTTCTTCCTAGGCCTGACTTGAGGTTGCTTGAAGATGTCATGGTGGCAGGAGAATTTGGTGACTCCAGGCAATAGGAGCTCGAGTTGCATGGTAGGATCAGGATCCTCCTCTGGCATCAGCATCTTGCTGTTTGCCAAAGAGATTTAGCCATTTGCTGCATCAGGTTCTGGCTGCTTAGCGGGGGAGATTCGTGGGAGCTTACATCCCACTAGATGCTCCAAAAACACCAGTTGAGCCGTGAGAACGGATTTGTCACCACCAAGGGGTACCATGGCTAGTGCAGTCGCATTGCTCACAGTAAGCTTTGTCGCCAGACAAGATTTAATGAAACCATTTTGGAATAATGGAAGATGTAAAGAAAACTAAAGTATAAGGCATCTTTAGGAAAATGTGTTTGTCAATAATCCAACTTTTTGTTGATTATTTAATACCTCCAGTATCTCAGCTCTTTCCTGAGGCTGGGTAATTAGCCTGCATGACCTGTAAGCGTGCCCTGAAGATTTCTTAGATCTACGTCTTCCTCTTCCTCTTACAAAAGATGATTCTGACACCAAACTGTGCTCCTTTCTTAGGTTAGGGTGGCATGACTTCCTCCCACCTCACTCTTCTGTTCACCCGACCCTTATTCTTATGTGGTGGACACAGGGACACCACACACCAACACACGGGGGAGGAGCTCTTTTCCCTTCCCTTCCCTTTTCCTCTTTTTAATTAACATTTCTAGCACATAATTTAATTTACATATTCTCCACTTGCTTGGCTTCTACCGTTACAGCTCTCCGACAACACTTGATAAAACGTAACCTTAATATCATGAGAAATATTAACTGCACTTATAGTTTTGCAACTGTTCTCTTTCTCTGAGCATCAGATACAGACTAAAGCTGGTTTAAAAACAATCAACCCTTCTACTCCAGAGAGCATGAGAAACCTCTATTTCTACAATAGAAAGATTCAAGCTGGATATTGGGGGAGAAAATCTTTTTTCCCTAGAGGGGTAAGGCAGCTGTGCAACAGGCCACCCAGACATCTTGTGAAATCTCATTTCTTGGAGATCTGAAGGACTTGACTAAACAAAGCCGTGCCTGACCTGTCCTAGCATTGGCAATAGTCCTGGTTCAAGCCAGATGTTGGATGAGAGTCTTCCAGACTTCTTGTCCAGCTAGTACTTTTGGGACAGGGAGTTCTAAACATCCCTGTAAGGATTCTAAGTAATTCAGTGTCCCAGTAGAGTCTTTGGCTAGATATTCAATTATTCATGTGTCCTGAAGCCCTAGTTTATCACCGCACAGCTCCCACTCTAGCCTTTCCCATGTTTTCTTCCTTTTCACTGTCCATCAAGATTCAGATCCACTTCACACCACCTCGGACCTTGGCTACAAATGAATCCCTTGGCTCATCCTACACTGTCAACTCCTGTTTTAAATCCTAACTCTTACACTGGCATTTTTACCAGCACTACCTAAAAGCAGCTAAGGGAGTGTCTCCTGTCTAGATAGTGAACAGATGTGGAGCTCTCCCCTTGCAGACCTTCACAGTCCTAATTTGGGAGCCTAGTCTCCCATAGTTAAGGGCCAGAGGCAGCCAAAGCCAGGGCTGATTCAGAGCTGCCAAGAAGAATGTTTCCATGTATCTTCATCGGAAGGATCATCTTCATCTCCACTGGTGACAGAGTCTATACAACCAGCTTAGAGTTCATGCATTTATTTCCCCCTTAAAGACATCTCTCTCCAGAACTCATGCCTAATGCGTGAATCCCCTTCACTGAGAAAGACATCATAAAACCAAGCCTTGCCATTGCTTTCAGACGTATCGTTGCAAAACCAAGCCACAAACCCATGGCAGGCATCTTACAGCAAGTTCCTTGCGTAGTCAGATTGCTTACACAAGGCATTTGGGATGCAGGCTGGGGCTGCGCTCCAGCATCCACCCCAGTCAGTGTTATAAAGCATTTTGGTCTTCCAGGGCAGGTCATGCAGCAGAGACCATGAAAAGGTCTGTATCCTTTCTGAGTATGTTTTAAATCCTGCTGGGGATCTAGCTATGATCCCTTGGAATCATCACCTGCACCAGTTTTATAGCACTGTGCCCTGCACATATGTACTGCCACGCTAAAACCAGTTGAGATATCCTCACAAGGCATGTGCTTCTGTCATAAGAGCATTTGGCAAAGGAAAGAAATGATCCCTCCAACCCACCCTGTTACCCTGATACAGGTTTGAACCTGAATTGCCAACACACAAGAGTGCAAGGTGGCAGCTGCACCATCATTTCCAACCACAGAGGTTCTAACTAGTGCGGCTGGTTTCAGCAATAAATAGTAGCGTTTGGGGCTAATTATAACAGGCCTTCTGATTTCCATCTGGGGTCACAAAATCAATAGAAACTCTTTGCTTCATTAAATGATTGCTGTTGCCACTAGCTGGAGCTGTTCCATCTGCAAGCGTGCTAAAATCTTGTTGATTTAGCCATTACCTTGCTCCAAAGCTTTTTTTGTAAGGAATGCAGCCCTACAGCTGTTATCTCCTGCACCAGAGAAAGAGAAGACATCAGGAGGGAGAAGCATCTTGGACTGCTTTGAGAGAAACTTGATAGATACATGCTTGGGCTGGACTGAATAGGCTGCTGAGACAGATGCTGGGAAAAGGGACAGCTGACCGAATCTTCTTGAATTGCTTTAAAATGAGAAAGCACACTTGGGTTGTCAATGCATGCTGAGGTCTACGCTGAAGTGCTCTTAACTGGGGTGTGCATTGTTCTCCAAAACTCTAGTGACTGATGCGTGGTCAGATTCCTCCTCCCTCCACACCTGCAGTATCACATGGAGGGGTGGAGGTCCTAGTAATCTTGGTTTAAATGGGAGAAAGTTTTGGTTCTTTTGGCCAACTTCATCACAGGAGTAAAAGCAGCGTTTGAAAATGGAATTACAAAGGTTGTTTTGGTAACTCTAGCCAAAAAGAAGAGATTCTAAGGGTGGCTGAATGAGCAAAATCTATTTGAAAAACATGTGTTGTTTTTTTTTTTCCAGGTATCACTTGTCTACTAGAAACAAGAAAGATGGACTAGTAGCATGACTTGAAAACCTTCAATTACTCTACACAGATCTTTCTCAGCATTTGTTGTCTTGCTCCTACTGACTTGAGGTGCTCTAAATCCTTTAACCTTCCCCTAAAATCCAATTTGATCTAGGTATTTTTGCAGATGATACCCGTCCAGGATAGGGAGGAGACAGTCTAATAAGGAGAGTGGAACTTGCTCTGACCTGAATGTGGGGAACAAGCTTCAAGCCTGCAGAGAGACAATACATAGATAAGTTTGAACTGATTTTGTACCTGTGGTCCTCCTAACTCCTAGGACCCAGGAGTTCTGGAGGTGAGCACCATCAAGGAGAATGGCCTTAAGGGAAAGTGATGGAATGGCCCCAGTAAGATGAAATATATTTCTGACATTAAGGTAAAAATGGACATCTCTCAGGCTGTGGGATATTCTCCTGCTGGCTAGAGACACTAGTGGTTTATGCAGTTCATGCTGGTTTTCTGCTCTATTTATGGAGCTTCTTCAGGAGTCTCCCTTTGGTAGTAAATGGACTGATGCCTCCCCAGACTGATCCAAACTACAATCTGTTCTCCTTCAGAGCTCCATGTGAGCCATTAGGGTTTCTCAAGATACTTACACTGAATTATAACAAAAGTCTTTTAGGATAGCAGGGCCTATCAGCTTTCCATCTTCCATCTAAATGTTTATGAATCCGGTTTTTAGCAGGACCAGCAGGCTAGGAGCTGCCTTCCTACGTAAGTGTCTAAAAACCTCAGGTTGATTCCTTGAGGTCTGTACCAAGGCAGACTGATAATTTGCTGTGAGAAGTCTTTCTTTACGGGAACAAAATCCAGCAAAGCACTCTGTGTAAACAATATGAACACTTTGATCAAATTTTGACTAACACAGCTTCAACACAGGAGGATACCTGACATTTTCAGGGAGTAGTTGTGATGTAAAGGTGTATCCAAGGAAAGTCAAGGAGTATTATGTTGGAACAAAACAGACAAGTGTCACCTTAGCACTGACAGCTTGTAACAGCTAGTAAATATGCCCTTGTTTGCATCTTAAAATGAGCATTATGGTTGCTCCATTTACAGTGTGCCTTAGGCAGCCTACTAGTGAAGGGTATTAAAGCATCTATTAAAATATGTTTCCCCCCAAATTACTTGCCTTTGATGGGACCTTGAATAAAAAGTCACTTGGGAACAAGGAGAATTATCCATCTAAATTCAGCCTCTGAGCTTTTTCAAGTGTATGAAACTGGAAGAGGAGAGTTCATTCTTCCCCATGGGGAAGGGGACTTGCCAGCAGTACTAACAGCTGATGTGCTTGGAAGAGTGGTTCAGGGCTGACCAATATGCTTGCTTTTTTATTGTGCTCTCTAGCCATCTACCAGCATCTGTCATCTTTTCTGCCATGGACCTGGTTTGAAAGGTTTTTATGGTAGAGGCTTTTGGTTAATTTTGCATGCATTCAACAGAGTTTACAATATTGCCTGCTGTAGCTACAGTGTGTGACCAATAATCCTGTGTTTAGCCCTGCTATTGGAAGAGTTTATTACCAGGAAAAGTTGTTTCCAAGATCTGTAGTGTAAAGGTGGGGAGTTACTGTAAGCCTTGCAATCTCTTAGGTCTTCAGGGATTTTAAGGAAAACAAAGGTTTGTATACCAGAGGATATAACCAAAGCAGTTATGGGTGCCTGTGGAGACTGGTACAAGGATGTTACAACATCAGTAGCCATGGAAAATACAGAAGTCTGTAGGAGCTTGAGTTCAGAATAAGAGGCTGGTCAAAGATGCTAAGAAGTAGAAGACAAGAAAGGCAAATACATTTCATGTAGCGAAAAGATGAAAGAAAAAGAGATCTCTGAAGGCGACAGAAAGACTACAAAGCCATTTTTATAGCACATGAATGTATTGGAAAGTGTGGGACCTGTGCATGACATAGATGATATAGAATATGGGCTGGATATTGTCCTGATTTTGGCTGGGATAGAGTTATTATTATTATCCCTTCCTTTTCTGTCCTACTAAACCGTCTTTATCTCAACCCACGAGTTTCACCTTTTTTCCAGTTCTCTCCCCATCCTACTGGAGGGGAGTGAGGAAAAGGCTGTGTGGTGGTTACCTGCCTGCTGGGTTAAACCAGAAGAATGAAGGACATACATACATTTAAAGCCAGTGAGTGCAGTTAGAAATGAAACTGCAAATGTTCATCATGTGGAGTGCCACACTTAAGGAGAAAGCAGGCTGTGTAGGCCTGGGGATTGATAATCATATCTGAAACATGGAGAAAGTCCAGGTGTGCCTCAGACCTTAAGGGGCAAAACCAGGTATAAAGCAAGTTTGGGAGCATCTCAGGCATGATATTGCCTTGCTTTTTTTACGTATATGAGTGACTGTAGCTCCTATGTACTCTGAGGTCTGCATACAGGGGCTTTGTAGTTCGAAATAATTTTAATTATAGCATGGCGAAGCTGCATCTCCCCTCCAACCAGTCTTCTCCATTAAAACAAGGTGTTATTCTGTCCTCTCATAATGAATAAGAAGCCATAGGAGACTGGGGAATGAATTCTGCAGGGTAAGGGGCGGGAGTCTGAAGACAAATACAAGGACACTAACTGGTGATTGTTGTTATCCAATATAAGTAAGGAGAGATAAGGCTTGATTTATGTACATCTGGATGTAGTACTGCTGCCTTGTTTAATAGAGGGGGTCAAATACTGTCCCCTTATGTCCTCCGTAGGGATTAAGAGGAGAAGACCCTTTTACAGAGGAGGTCAGATCTGCAGAGTCTCAGGGCTGTTGAGGATGGGATGGTCTCTCAGAAGCTCTGTAAAGCTCCAGGACTACACAAGCTATAGAGCTGTTGCCCTGAACATTTCTTCAGGGGACAGAGAAAAGGTGTAGAAGCTGGACCTCAGCAAAAAAGTTCTCTCCCCCTTGAAAGGACCTCTGTTTAAAAGCCATCTTTTGGTGTTTTCTGTGAAATTAATATATAGGGTTGTGAGGGGAAAATGCAAACTCCCCAAGTCAAATACACATGCACTCTGTTAAGCCTGTGGAGAGCATCAAGGCACAATAAATTGAGCAAGGCCGCTTGACCTTTGCACTCACCTTTCTACCGTCTGGATTGACAGGACCGGAATAGGTGCCTGAAGTCACATCCCCAAGCTCTTCCTCCATGGATATGTGATAGAAAACCAGGGAGCTGATCAGTTCAGTTACACAGTCCTACTCTATTCTGGTTGTTAACCCCGGGTTGTGCACCCATCCAAGCCTTGTGCTTCCAGCCTTGTCAGTCTTACGGGTGCGTCTGGCCCAGCTCAGCTCCTCAAGTCGTCCAAGCAGAGCTCCAAAACCGACCCTGCGCGGCGAGCGAGGAACGAGCGTACTCAGGCTCGCAAGGCACTTGCACAGATGGTGCAATTAGGGAGAGCAGCTACGCCGCAGCGTTCAGTATGGTCACCCTCAGTTCCATATGTGCCCTGTCATCTGAAGTGGGCTGGCGGCCGGCCAGCCGTCCTCTGTGTTTTGTGTTTTCTGGCGCGTACCGCAGAAATAAGATTAAACAGCTCTCTGCTGGGGCTGCTGGATCCTAAGGGCTGTGTCACCTGCGAGACTGGTGCTGAGGACCCTTACCTCCTGAGGACCAAGCAGCCTGAATGCTTATCCATTCTGGGCTTGATTTACCATACTTATTGCTTTGCCGGCACTGAGGATCAGCGTGGGTGAAGATTAAGTCCTCCTGCTTTTTGATAGCTGAGAGGCAAACTCCCTTGTGTTGGTGAAATAATCAAGGAATGACAATATAGTACAAAGATAGTGGATTAGCCAGTTCAAGGATAAGGATGATGTACAGCTGTGGAAAAAGAGGAGGATTTTGGAAACTTCTCCTGCTTCTTTTACTTTGGCCTCAGTGAGAATGAATGAGTGGACACAACCTACAGGCGCAGGTTCTGTGCCAGTTGTTGAACATTCCTACCTTTCTCTGCCAGAAGACAGAGAAAAGCTCAGGTGTATTTGCCCAGGTGTTTTAAAGAACGAGCTGGTAATTTGCAAACAAATACAGAAATCCAAACTGGCAGATGAAGCAGCAGAAGTGCGGACAAGGTATAAGACTGTTTGAGGGGGATAGAAACATATCAGACAGACTTCCCTGTGGGACAGTGACACTTTGGGGGTCAAACTTTGACTCAAAGCTATTTAGAAGCTGCGCTTCAATGCCACAGGGACAACTACTAATAGACTCAGGCCCCAGCAGATCCCTGCTCAGGAGGGACAGGTGAGCCACCAGCAAGGGGGAACACCACGTATTGGGCTGGCCTGGGCAGGAGAAGATGTAGCAGGTTCTCAGGGTGGGAGAAGTGACCCCCCTCTCACGAAACCTGGGTGGATGCTTGTGGCCCCACAGTGCTTTGAGACAGACTTATGGCCGGTGATCATTGAGTCCAACGGGTGAGGTGGGGCATGGCTGTACAACCCAATTCAGACTACTCTGGCCTGGACAGCCTTTTTATTTGGATTAAGTTTTTTTTTTGCTTTGCTGTACTGTGTAACACTGGAATCAACTGCCCCAGGGGTTGAAACGCAGCCCTACCATTTGCCATGGACTAATCCAGAATGCACTAGAAAACGGTGATGTTCTGGAACACCTGCAATACATTGATGATGTCGTATGGGGCACCACAGCAGAAGTTTTTGAGAAAGGGAAGAAAACAATCCAAATTTTTCTGAAAGCCAGTTTTGCCATAAAACAAAGTAAGGGTAAGGGACCTGCGCAAGAGATCCAGTTTTTAGGAATAAAATGGCAAGTTGGACATTGTCACATCCCAATGGATGTGGTTAATGAAATAGCAGCTATGTCTCCACTGACTAAGAAAAAGGAAACTCAAGCTTTCTTAGATGTTGTGGGTTTTTGGAGAATGCATATTCCAAATTACAGTCTGATTGTAAGCCCTCTTTATCAAGTGACCCGGAAGAAGAACAATTTCAAATGAGGCCCTGTGCAACACCAAGCTTTTGAACAAATTCAATGGGAGATTGTTCATGCAGTAGCCCATGGGTCAGTCCGGGCAGAACAGTATGTTAAAAATGTGCTTTATACCACAGCTGGGGAGAATGGCCCTACCTGGAGTCTCTGGCAAAAAGCACTGGGGGAGACTCGAGGCCAACCCCTGGGGTTTTGGAGTTGGGCATATCGAGGATCCGCGGCTCGTTATACTCCAACTGAAAAAGAGATACTGCAGCATATGAAGGAGTTTGAGATGCCTCAGAAGTGGTTGGTACTGAAATAGCTCCTACTAGCACCCTGTCTACCAGGGTGGACTCGATGTTCGAAGGCAAGGTCCCTTCTACACACCACGCAACTGATGCTACATGGAGTAAGTGGGTCGCACTGATCACACAACAGGTTCAAATAGGAAACCCCAGTGGCCCAGGAATTCTAGAAGTGATCACAGACTGGCCAGAAGGCAAAGATTTTAGAATATCGCCAGAGGAGGAGGTGACACCTGCTGAAGAGGCCCCACTGTATAATAAACTGCCAGAAAATGAGAAGCAATATGCCCTGTTCACTGACGGATCCTGTCACATTGTAGGAAAGCATCGGAGGTGGAAGGCAGCTGTATGGAGTCCTACATGACAAGTTGCAGAAACTGCAGAAGGAGAAGGTGAATCGAGTCAGTTTGTGGAGGTGAAAGCCATCCAGCTGGCTTTAGACATTTCTGAATAAGAATAAAGGCCAATACTTTCTATGCTGACTCATGGATGGTGAAGACCAACAGAAAGCCCAGGCACAGAGAGGCATCAAAAGTCTCATAGCAAAATTCTCCACTAAATTCTCCTGTAAGCTGGCTGGTTTGTTCATTTGGTTATGGTATGCTATGGGAGTGATAAAGACATTAGCTGAGGAACCCAGGAGCTTCTGTGCTGGAAGTGAAAGTTTGTGTTGTGAATAGTGGAAGAACACTGGTGATGGTTCAAGTGCAAGCAGGATGATTCAAGGAACTTGTGCTCTTAGTTATGAGGAAATATTACCCAGATATGACCTTTTAGCTAGCACCTCAGATGAATAAAGCATGCTTTGTCTCTAGAAGATCTTGGAGGCACAGCGATGGGTAGATCTCCAGGACCTTTCATGGCAGTAACTCATTAAGCAATAAGACCTAATGGGTGAAAGAGGAAAGAGGCTGTCACTATCCTCAAAGCAAGTCATAGTGATTTATTTTGCAGCAAATGATATCAAGGCTCTTTGATCTCATACCATCCACCTCAGGAAAGCAAGTGAGCTGCTCAGTGGCCACCTCAGCCCAGGCTGTAACTGCCTGGGACTTGTGATGTATCAGAGTTGGGCCAGACCAGCACTGTGAGGAGGTGTTCTCCAGTAGGAAGGGCTCAAAATGAAGTCCTGCTGCAGGTGAAAGACACTCTCCAACACTCTGGGTAACTGATGCAGTCATGCTATTTTACCCCTGCTAAAGATCTGTTCCGCAGAGGCATTATCCTAAGCCATTTGTGCAACAAATTATTTCTGGATTCAGGCCAGGAGACAGCCAGCTAGTATGATCTTTAATATAGGGCTGGCTAAAAAACGCCATACCATGAAGACACACTGTGTACTTAATTTCAAAAGAAAAAATTAGTTTATAACTTCCTCCAAAACCAGCAATTCAGTTTTTCCTTCTTTTTTTTTTTTTTTTTTTTTTTTTTTTTGCCGG
>JAVJGG010000029.1:52021604-52035870 GCA_035590195.1 Aviceda cuculoides | reverse complement strand
TTTTTTTCCCCTGAAACACTTACTACTGCAAGGTGATGATGCTATGCTATCCCAGAGACCATCACATTTCTTTTTGGAAAAGAAAAACCCAAAACCACTCTGTAAACTGCTGGGTTGCATGGAAATATATGAGCATAAAACATTATATAAACATACTGTGTTCAGGTTTGGGGTCACTACAAGAAAGACATTGAGATGCTGGAGGATGACTAAAGTTGGTGAAGTGTCTAGAGCATGAGTCTGATGAGGAGTGGCTGAGGGAACTGGGGTTGTTTAGTCTGGAGAAAAGGAGGCTGAGGGGAGACCTTATCGCTCTCTACAGCTACTTGAAAGGAGGTTGTGGTGAGGTGGAGGTCAGTCTCTTCTCCAAGTAACAAGTGATAGGATTAGAGGAAAGGGCCTCAGGTTGTGCCAGGCACGGTTTAGATTGGATATTAGGAAACAACTTCTTCCCCGAAAGGGTTGCCAAGCACTGGAACAAGCTGCCCAGGGAAGTGGTGGAGTCACCATCCCTGGAGGTATTTAAAAGACGTGCAGATGTGGTGCTTAGGGACATGGTTTAACAGTGGACTTCATAGTGTTTGGTTAAGGGTTGGACTGATGATATTAAGGGTCTTTTCCATACTAAATGATTCTATGATACTATGATTCTTATGTGAGCAAGGTACCAAAACAGAGTTAACACGGTGAGGACTTGTAAAATAATAAAACTTAGGTGGGAAACTACTGAGAACAAAAGCAAATGTCAAAAACGAGAGGATGTAAAAACAGCAGTGAAGCGTGGAAGAAAGAAGCGTTGAGGATATTTCAGCTAGCAAGGATGAGCTAGTAGAGGATACTGAGTCCACAGCTGGTTTGCTCAAGAGGAAACACAAACCAAATGGAAGTCATGAACTAGATGGATGTCAGGAGATGGGAGGAACACCAGGACCACATCAGAGCTGTCTCATTTTATGCCCGGTACACAGTGTGGTGGGCAGGGAGCTGTGTGGCTTTCAGGCAGATAGGAGCCAAGGGAAGGGTAGGGGAAGGGAATAGAAACAGGAAAATTTGAACCATTGGCCTTGAGTTGCTGAGTTAGGAGGGGAAAGAGGCAAATTCATCAGGTGGATTCAGGTCTGTTTCTGAAGAGTGAAATCCTCACCCATGCTTTCTGACAGGGAGGAAGAATGAAGAAGCAACATAAAAAGACCCTGCCAAAGCTAATGCGTTCCCAAGGCATGCCTCTTGGTTTTGAGAAAATTCCCCAGGTTTTGATACAGTTACTTGGAAGGTGTCTCTGAGGATGTCGGAACCAGTGTGGAGCATGAAAGGAAGAACGTGGGGAGCAGGAAGGGAGTGTTCAAGGAGGATAACCCACATCTGCGTACACATGGCATGGATCCTGGCTGCTTCGCGAGCTCCTTGGTGAATCTCTCTCCCAGCCAAAAGCCCTTTTAACTTTGATGCATAATTGTCTCCTGTTACCACGACCTCCAAACCTAACATGAGCAAGACTGATGTAACTTTAAAACTTTGTTCATTTGTCTAAATAGCCCCAAGGCATTTCCAAGGCTGAAAACCAATTCTAGAGGTGAAGGGAGGCATAAAAGATATATCTGCACATCCTGAAAAATGACCTTTCCTCACTGAGATCTAGTACTAAATATCTCCTGAGTCACAGACTGCATAGTCTTGACCTAAAACAAATTTTGACCATTGTTTTTATATAAATCAAACTGGCTTATCTTGTGGAAAAGCAACACTAAAATGAAGCATTGAAATGAATACAGTATAGATCACCAGGAAGAAACAGATCTGTATTTTAAGGGATTAGAATCCAGTTTCATGCTGTCATCATTCTTCCTCCACTGGGTCAAGTCACAAGTTTGAATCAGCTCCTTAACAGGGTCAAAAAATCTGGATAAGATTCAAACGTTCCCAGGCTGATGTTCCCAGGGAAATGAAATACATGTGCCTCTTCAGTTATCTTCTTATGAAGCTAAATGAACTAAATATGTGTGGAAACAATCCTTGGATTGTCAGTTTAGTTTTTGTGTCTTTTCCTGTATTACCTGTCAGTAAAACTTAATTTTAGTGTCCTAAAGCTCAGGTGTTGGTAGAACAAAAGCTGATACCTTGAGCCTGAGTGTATTTCAATTGCAATTGGTTGTTTATATATGAATGTACAGGCCTGGAGCACAGATGCAGATACTCCTCTTTTTCAAGGACTGCAATCCAATATTAATAAAGGATTTCCACAGAATGATTCTGTTTTATGAAATTACAGGTTCCCGACGCAAATAAATGTTTCCTGTTGCTCACAGGTTCCCTTTCTGCAGAACTTTTTCTAACCTAGTAATTACAGAGCAATTTCTTTAAAGATCAAAAAATACTTTCCAAGAAAAAGATCTTAGAAGACAGTACAATCACCAAATGACACCTGCTACACTGTTATTCAGAACTGAGAAGCCAATGGTACAGGCTTTGTCCTACAACACCTTTTCACTTTATGCCTATAGGATAGGAGCTGATAGGAACAGTTTTCTCCATCTCAAAGTAGGGAGGAAAAGAAGACACCCAGCCACAGAGAGGCAATGGTCTGAACTGGGACATGACTCCAGGTCTCCCCTTACTCCTGGCTATGTGTGCTGGCCACTGCTCCAGACTTCATCTCTGCACTGGTGGAAATTGGTGTTGGAAATGTTGATGATAGATCTGGTGAAAAACTTTCAAACACGAATCAGTTTTTTGTTCTGATGATATTCATGAAAGCATTTTTACGTTTCTCCACAGGTCATCTTGGGAGATAGTGAAGATTTTACCTTATCATTTTTTTCCCTAAGTTTTATTCCCCAGTTGTCTCGATGTTCAAAAGAGATGAGGAAAATTACTGGTAAACAAATGCATTTCTCCAAAATCTCAGTGCATTGTGTTAAGACTGGTGCAGGGATTGAAAAGGTTTATTAGTTTCCTTCAAGTTAGGATCCCACAGCCCCCCATAACTGTTACCTTGACTGCTTTACAGATGTTGCCTTCTTCAAAATTCAGTCTTGAAGAGGACATGTTTTGTTTCCTGAGATACTTAATGATTGCTGATCCCAGATAGCTATGTTTCTATCTGCTATAAAGTTTGATTTGAGCAGCCGTCAGCAGTATTTGCAATTTAACGCATCGCCAAGGCGTTGTTTAATTGACAGTAACTTTCCGAATTCAGCACTGAAATATTGAAGAATTAGGTGGGAGAACAATTTGTGGACAATAAGAAAGTGCTGCAGCCTTTCCCTATTCAGTTGTTTTGTCACTTCAAGCTGTCATTCAAAATAGCCCATCATCTCTCTTCTCCTCCACTGGCTTTGTTATGTTCACCTTGGAAAGGCTAATTAGCTCCTTGTCAACTACTGGCTCCACCTGAGTCTTGAACAGGGGAGCTAAAATCAATTTGTCTTTCCAGCAGCATAAACCAGGAAGGGATAGGGAAGCTGGCAACTGAACAAGTGGCAGGGAATACTTCAGCCCCTCAAAATAATTACACGGACAGCTTTGCTGGCCTTTTGCAAGTTTATGTCAGTCTTTGATCAGGACATACTGGACCGAGTTATTCTATTTAAAAGAGAGACAAAGTGAGGCACAAAGCCGATCTGCTCATGGCCAACCATCGGCAGAAACAGGAATTCATGTAAGTTGTCACAGGTAGCTCCATCGGCACTGCTGCCTTCATTAGCTCGTGAGCTAATTGGTCCAAGCTGTAGGTAGCTCCTTCTTGAGCTCAGACAACAGGCCTGAACTGCAAAGCCCAAAAAGTAAAGGATTTCCTGCTACAGAGAGCTAAGCATCCCAGACATCCACCATGAAAGGCAGGACCACCAGAGAAGTCAAATGATTTCCCCAAAATAACTATTAGTTTTTTTTTTTTTTTCCTTGAGGGAGTTTTAGAGTTGGCACAGCATTACAAGTCACTGGGTTGTCGGTTTCATCTTGGGGAATTCTCTGAGCCCAGACAATTGGCCAGTTTTTTTGGGGAAAAATTTTCATAACAGTCTGCAGACAGGTTTGGTTTTTTTTTTTAGAAAATACAAGCAAATGGTCACTACAAGACAAAAGGAAGTTACATTTCATGGATTGCCATGTATATCAATGAAAGTTCACATTTCTCTAGGTGTTTTGCCTCTGTTTTCTCCTTCATCCCACAAGTCCTTCAGGAAAGACACTTCAAGAAAAGATTAGTTTTCAGCAGATTACAAATACTGTTTAATACCTGGCTTGCCACATCCAGGAAACCTGCCTGTGCTATTGTCAGTAAATTCGAAATGGGTATTAAGTCAAATTTTTGAGACTTTTTCCTACTGGAAGTCATTATTCTTTAGCAAAAGTGTTCTCAAAACAGATGATTTTTGTGAGAATTAATTACTTGTTCCCCATATTACTCACCATGGGCCCATTTTCCTCATAGGAAAACAAAAAACCCTCTTTCCAAAGGCTTCAAAACAGTCCTTATGGATAAATGGCCTTTCTGTTGCTCAGTTTGCTGCTGGGTTCAGTTATAGCCCAGGGTAACAGAACTGTTTCAGCTTCAGAAAGCCAAAGATCCTTGCTGTAGTCTCTCCCAGGTAAGGCTCCAAAGCAAAGAGGGGACTTTGAAGTGCTCTGCACTTTCGGGACCCTGGGGCAAGGTGAAAGGTGTCACCCTGCAGGCAGGATTGCCTCCCCACTCCGGCCTTTCTTGGCCAGAAAGCTGCGGGTGCCCTTCACTTTCCAGATGGTTTGACTATAGCACCACAGTTAGTGCAAGAAAACTACATGGGACCATTTACATCAACCCTTCCCCAGGTGAAACTTTTCCTCTGCCTTATTTAGACTCTTCTGTGCCCTATTTAGATACCTCCACAATAGCCTGCAAAGGTGAAAAGAAAGAGACATTCAGCTCATGCAAGATGCATGGTTGCGTTTGCTAACGGGAAAGGTGATTGCCCCACTTATTTCCTCTGGAGAGGTGCAAAGTGCCACGTACTCATTTAATCTTATTTTTAACTTTGAATGGGTGCCTACATCACAGTGCTTTCAGTAGGAAATGAACAAGTGCTTAAGCATTCTTTCTGAATAGGAAGGAGTCAAGCCCCAAATCTGTAGATTTAGCTTAATTTGAAATACTTGTAAGCACTGACAAATAAAAGATGGGATTTATCATTTTCTCTTTTGATTGCTCTGCTTGTGCCTCTGATGTCACTGACTGGATATGATATATGGGATAGGTCCTTATCTTATTTAAGGTCTCAAATGCGGACAGTCTCCAAAGGCAGTTGTTAGATGCTGCTGTTTCTGCTTTCTTTTGTTGGAGTACTTGAGGAGCCTCTGTAATTTAGGCAAAATACCTGGTACAAACCCAGACTTAGTGCATCTTAAGCTCATTCAGTCTCCACTGCAAATTCTATGGGGAAGAGAGCAGCTTGGTGTATTTACAGCTCTGCCTTGAATTTAGACACACTGTGCATCTTGGATGTCCCAGTACACCCTCTGTCTGCCTTGTACCTTTCAGGTTACACACTCCTTTGGGCAGATGCCACCTCAAGTTGGGTAAGTCCTGAGTCCTTTCAGGGTGGGATCCCCACGTAGACACTTCAGGTGTCTATAACAACACGGATTTCTTCATCTGGGCCAGCTGATTGGGTTCTCAGTATGGGCAACGGAGATGCAGTCAAGAGCATCAGAGCAATTCACTGTGTGCTTTCTCTGACCAATCCAAGGGTAGCCGTCTGTTTCAAGATAGGATGAATCATGCCCCCAGATCCTTCATCTCCACTGACTGACTCTCTGTCGGCTACAACGGGTGATTTGCTATATGCCTGTAACCTTTGTGCGTGACGGGCATCCTGTTAAACTGAATAAATTCCGACCCTTAAAGTCTTGCTCTTCAGCCTAGTGTTAGATGTAAAGAGCATGCCTCCCAGCTTGGGCCATAGAGAGGGGCCGTACACAACAGAGTCTTGTGTATAACTTAAATGACTAACTTGTGTTTCCCAAATAACCTCCTGAAATGAGGAGTTAGGTGGATCTGGTGCTGCTTACTCAAGTGTTGCTGGACAAATGACCAGGTGAAGTACCAATGTACATTAGGGCTTTATGTGCTGTGAAAAATAAAAAAATCCCATGTATCTGTTTGCTTGAGTAAAAGAGGCTATGGAAACCAGCCGAGACTGTAACTTTGGAGAATTAAATGGCAGACCAAGCAGGACTCACTGTGCAGTTACTTGCAGAGGTATCTTCAGCCGAAAAGAGGTTATCTTCCCTAAGTTCAGGGCCCAGAAAGGACTTGTGGACAAACTAGGCTCATCTTGTCCCTGCAGGTATTCTGTTGGTTGTGAATGGGTTGACCAGGGCTAAACCTGATGCAGGATTTAAATCTCTGGCTTCCACCAGAGCCCTGGGCTGTTTCCCTTCCCACCCACCATGCCTTCATGCTTTCACAGTTTCACCCTCTGAACTCAATGTTGGGAAGGAACAGGGATCAGGCCCTTCAGTTAGTTCAGAGCTGAACTGGAAGTTGAAAGCATGCCCTTTGCCTTCTTGAGCCCAGTGACATGTAAAGGAAAAAAACCCTCTTCTCACCTCTGCTCATGACATGCCAGAAGCCCTTGACTTCCCTCTCTGTTTCATTTCTGTGAGAGATGTGGATGTTGCCTTTTAAGAAATCCTGCTTACAGACCTGTGAAAAGCAGGACAAAAGGGGCTTTTTCAGACCCCTTCGGGAATTGTGGTGGTTTGTGTAGTTTCTGCTCTTTCGATTTGAGCATGATGGGGCCCGTTTCAAGAAGGAACGTTATTATTATTACTTTTTCTATAGACATTAATCAGCTTTGGATTACCTAGATGGAGAGAGAAGTAACTCCTTGTCACCAGGGAGGACCGCAAGATTCCCAGGAGCTCTAGGAGACGACACTGGATATCAGCAAGTACTTTTCTGGACTCTTCATGGCTCTGTTTTTCATACATAACCCTGCTGGACAGGTTGACCCTTGGGTTGTGAGCTGCAGGCAGAAAATATGAAAGGGATGAGCCTGGTGGTAACAAACCCTGGTGTTCTTCAACCAGCAGCTAGAAGGGTCCCACCAAACAGCCCTCAGGGACTGATCACCATGATTTGAGGCTCCTGTTGTCACGCTGACTGAATGCTGAAGCTGGTGAGATAGATGGTGGGGGAACGCCTCATTTGGGGGAACTGTGTAAGAAAAGCAACTTGAATGTTCCCAGGGACTGAAGGATGTCTACTTACTTTTTAGCAGATTCAAGCAATATCCCCTAATCAGGGGACATGGAAAGATGTGAGACGTGGGGGGTAGTCCAGATTGACCATAGCGTGAGGACCCCATAAACCGACCTCTGACAACTGTGGCCCATCTCATGTTTCATACCCAGGGCAGCGCAGCAGCTGGATGAAGCAGGAGGCTCAGTCCTGTATGACAGTAATTTATGCCTTGACATATGGGGAAATCTGTGCAATTTATGATTCATCTACTGCAGATGTGACCTGCTCAAGCAGGATCCCACTTTTTGGAAACTGAATTAGCTGAATGACTTTGCAGATTATTAACTTGTTTTCTCCAAACATTGTACACAGTGCCTAAACTATAAAGACTCCTTTTGCTTTCTTTTTGCTGTATTTAAGTTATGCTAAAATATGCATTTTGCATGGAGCAGAAAAAGCAAATAAACTAAGCAGCAGTATCAAGGCATATACCCTGGCTGCAAAACTACTTCAGTGCTGTAACACAGATTTCTCTCCTCTGAATGGTGCTATGGTCTCAAAGTCTCCAGATCACTCCAGTTCCATGGTATTACTAAGTGATAAATACTGAAAATATAGTAATTATTGGTTAATGAATGGGTATTTGATACCTATAATATAGCAGCATCTGGCAGCTCCAGGATTTCACAATGCTCTGTATTCACAACGCAGAACATAAAGATACTCCTACCATAAAGATGTGACCACAAACTTGCTCTCAGGAGGGTGCAAAGCAAAGAAACAACAGAACAATACTGGCAAAGTGGGTCAGCATCCACTAGTGGTTTTTATAGCCGCCTCATTGGAAGATCTCTCTGACTTCAAGCCCTCTGTTTCACATGTTAATCTCAAATTCCAGATAATAATGCAAGCTATATCCCTTTTCGGTATATCCACAAAACCTTCTCCCACTCTTTCCCTTTCACCACTTGGTACAACCAAATAAACACACTCTGATTGGAGAGATCTCGTCAACAGCAGCAGATGGAAGGTCACTGAATGTGCTATGTCTGTAATTTCTTTTCCCCCCTTTCAGTGTTTTCTCTCCCCCTTCTAGCATTTGAAAAATCCAGGGTGAGGAAGAGGACAGTAAAACACAATGATGTTCAGGCCATTTTGGTGCTGCAAGGATGTGAAATTTTATGGTGCTGGAAAGAGAGCGCAAAGGTCACCCTCCCTTCCTCTCTCCCACCTCCATCTCTGTACCAGAAAATGCATTATAAATCTCTCCCTCATCCATAAATTAAGGACTGCTGTTTACCAGTAAACTCCTTTTCCCGGAGGATTGTCATCTGCCTTGTTTAAAACTGGTTATTCACAAACTGTTAGGAGATTTAATCTTCTTTTCCAAAGGTACATGAATAAATTACCACAAACTGAGATGGAGCAGCAGCAGGCGGGTACCCGTGAGTGGGAGGTGAACGTCACATGCCCACTCTCATTCCGTACTCTGATGTTGGTGCCCCAGGCTCCCACAGCTCTTCTCTCAGGCTCCAATTCAGACAAATACTGCGATTTGTTATTATTATTATTTTATTTCCCGGTAATGTTTTGTAAATCACAGTAGCAACATGGTAAGAGCAAGCTCAGCCCATTCAACAATATGTAAATATTTTCCCGTGGGAAATGAGATAGAAAATTCGTGTCCACAGATTTCAAAAGGTCACTTAGGCCTCAGTGAGTAAACGCTAGCAATCTGCACCCCAGCTGCCTTCAGCGATAATTCCTGTTTAGGTGCTCACCGGGCATGGAGATGATGGTAAGTGAGGTGTGCAAATGTGGATGACAAAGAGACGGAGGGCAGACTGAGATGGAGAGCATGAGAGACCAAGACACTAACCAGCAGCGGCCAGAAAAAGCTGAGCTGCAACAAGGGTGGTTCTTCAGACACGAAGTTCGATGGTCCGAAGTTATGCTAAAGGCACTTCCCCAAATACTCTTCTGCGTATGTCACAGTTGTTTTGCTCCAGGGCATTTTCCGTCTTTTATCTAAATATTTCCTGCCTGCTTTCTTACTACACTAGATATGCAATCTGCTCTGGGGGAATAAGTGCAGAAAAAGGATGACAAACCTTCAAGAAAATCTGTTCAGGCACAATCCCAGTGGGCAGCTGCCTTCATTAATAAAGAGGCAACGCGATTTCAGCCAGGCGTAAGGTACTTTTCCCCAGTTCAAGGGGTGGCTCCATCACCTCTGTAGCTCTCCCTCTACACCTCCCACCTTCCAGAGGAGAAGGTTACCATGTGTAGGAAATGCTTTGTGGGGTGACCTTCATGCAACGGTCCAGATTCGTGATAACTGTACATTTTCTCTCTCCTCTCTCTCTCAGCACACACATGGTATGTGGGCTTTCTCCTGTCTCTTGCATGCCAAGGGCTCTTGCAAGAAATACTCTATGATGTCTTGCATCAAGGTGAGTACAATAGGAGGGGTTTATACCAGCCATGCTTATTTGCCCTCACTGCCTGGCTTTGTCCTTCTCACTCCCCGTCCCAAGAGTTTCCTGATTTACCTCTGATGTCCATTTTGGCTTTGATTACCCACACCCTTCTGACCCTTGTACTTCCCTTGAAGGTACTTGGAATACAGCTCTTCTTTCTCTTTCCACTGTCAGTACAGAAGTAACCCTGGATGCGTTGTCACCTTGCTCTCTAGAACTACGTGTACCCTGTAGAAGGATATATCTTTGTTGCAATGTTTATTTAGGGCTCAGCTTGGGTCCATGAAGCCAAAACACCTCACTGGTTCACAGAGTCTATACATTGGATTAAGAGCAAGACTGGCTCACTGGGAAGACAAATGCAGGCAGAAGAGACTGCTCAGACGTAGTTCCTGGCTCCGAGCCTATGCAAAACCAACTCATTCAAAATGTGTTCAAACATACTCAAAGCCGAAATTGGACCCTATATTTGGGACACAGTGGGGGATAATGAGGGAAGGAAGGTGCAGCTCACATGGAGACCTCATCTCTGTGACTCATAAAGCTGCAGAGAAATGGTGGTATTTCTTCATTTGGAGTTTCAGAAGTGCAGCCATGGAGCATACCAAGGTAATGCATGTGATGGTCTCAGGACCTTCAGTGCTCAGTAGGTGGGTGGACAGTCCCAAGAGATGGTCTCAGCTATCTTTTTTTTGGTTATGTAGATGGAATGGTTAAAGATGAATCATCTTGGTTGGTGTTCCCCATGAAAGAGGAGGTTTTGCACTCTACATGCTGCACCTGATTTATTTTAAAAATTCTTCTCTTATTTGCCAGGGTTTCTTTTGACTGACACATTTTATTTTCTTCATTGACTCTGATTTACATTTTCTACTCAAGCGACAACTTATACACTTCTTTATTTTATACGTCGTTTGTCTTTAAGGCTATTTATTTGCACCTGTGGAGTGTGATCTATTGCCATAATTTCTTCTAAGGCAGATTAAAAAGATTAAGAGGGTTGATATGACAAGAAAAGGTGTCTCTCAGAGAGGAAAACCTTTAGCCTTCTTTAGCTGGATACAGAATGTTGGCTTGCAGGAGGTAAAAGCTAGAGTGGCTTTGTGTGTGCATGTGGTTGGTGGTTAGATCCTCACCTCTGTGCTTCTGCTCCCTGGGGAAGTGGCAATACTTACCCCTGGATTTGCAGGGATCCATGCACAAAGAGGCACAGACCACTGGGTGGTGGTCCTGGTACCACAGGAGCCAAGAAGATGGGTGGAAGGTGCTGATACATAGACTTAAATATGCCTCTAAGATTAATTTCAAGGTTTTCTTTAAGCAGGTACTGAACTTGCGGTACCTAAGAGAGTGCGCTTAAACAATGTGAAAATGTCACAGCATTTTGGTGGATACAACTCTTCGTCCCTCCGTTGAGCCCTCTGGCAAAGCACAGCGCAGAGGACAGCAAACCCCACATCACTCCTGTCAAGTGAGATATTATTGCAACCGTTTCTGGACTGGGAAACGGGAGCTCAGACTGGTTCAAAGTGACTAGCTTCAAGATCAGACCAGTAATCAATATGAGTTTCATGAAATCTGATTCCCTCTTCCTAATGTCCTGAAAAAGAGCTTTTACCTCCTTCCACATAAGTTTTAAAATAATGTTGATATTGAACTAACATGTAGGCTTTCTTGCCAGGTTTTTTTCTCAGTGTGTTTTTTTTCCCCTCTCTCTCCTTTTCTCTCTGGACAAAGATACACTGGTTTTATAAAAAAAAAAAAAAAAATTACAACAGAACTGGTAGAATTTCTTTATAAGAATCAATGTTTTGCTGATGTAAGAGGGGACAAAAATTAAAAAAAAAACAACCCACCTTTGTGATTTTAGCACTTCTATGTTTTGGAGGGAATTGTAGAAAATTGCAAGTCACCTGCACTAGAGTCAGGACCGCATCTTTTACCATGCAGATAAAGAAGTGCCACATGTTAGTCCCTAATATTTTCCTATCATACATGGTCAGTTGTGCCAGGCATCAGCCTTTGACAGCAAGTTTTTTTTCTTGAGAACCCCTTTTCATTGAATATACTCCAAGTCCCTCCAGCACTGCTGTACTGGTCTGATAGCATATACCCCTTCTAAGACCGCTTCTGTGGAGAATTATCTTCCGATCCATTATCCTTCTTGACTGTAAGATTTTGCATTCATGCATGAGCATGAAGACTCTCTCCAGTGTTCCCATGATTCTCAGCCACTCCAGTATCTTGGGAATGTAATGCTGGTAAGAAACATGATACATGAAAAACGTACTGTTCTTCTATTCTGCCAAGGCTGGGGAGAGATACGGGACAGGGCAGGACCGTCTCTGCTCAGCCTGGTCCACAAGGTGCCCAGAGAAGGCAGGTCAGCACTTCTGATTCAAGATGTC
This sequence comes from Aviceda cuculoides, assembly GCA_035590195.1. Lineage (NCBI taxonomy): Eukaryota > Metazoa > Chordata > Aves > Accipitriformes > Accipitridae > Aviceda > Aviceda cuculoides. The sequence continues at coordinate 52,023,760 of JAVJGG010000029.1, read as the reverse complement.
TGCTAGAATCTTTGTAAAATGGTTGATCAAATCCTGTTTAAATCAAGAAAGTGAGGGAGACACCCACTCGTCCCACAAACTTTCCTTTTAATAGTATTGCAGCAGCTGTTGGGAAAATTACAAATGTCTTTCACCCGATGAATGAAACACATAGAGAGGAGGTTTATTATTTTTAGAGCTTCAGACCAGATTTGAGACACCTTTTCTGACCTCTTGCTGAAAACCCTGGCTAATTTCACAGGTATTTATCCATCACGACATACCTGATAGCTCAATATTCAAGTTTCAATCTGCATCTATGCTTCGGTACTTCTATGTTCTTATAGAATGACTCCTAAAAAAACCCCAAACCAGTGCCCTAGTTTATCAGCTACTAAAGGAAAGGACTTCACGATACTAGTTGAAGTCAGTATCAGGCTTTTGTTCTGATTTACTAAGAATTGGCTACGGGAAGATAATCATCAAAATGCCTTACAACTTAAAAACCACGCAAGATACTCATACTGAGAGGGTCCAACATGACTAATGATGACTAATTGACTGATGTGTGCCACAGTAACCTGGTGTCATGTGCACTGTCAAAGTGAAAGGATCATGTGCTGCAAAGATCTTCCTTATGGTTATCAAAAGTCCTTGTAGAACTCATTCCCTGTATTCTCACTCCCCTCCCAGAGATAAGCTTTGACCAAAGGAAGCATACAACTGAATAAATTTCTTTTCTTTCTTTTTTTCTTTATTCTGCGATAGAAGAGATCCTCTTGCAAGATTTTCCATTGGGATGCATTAATATTTAAGAGAGAGAGAGAGGGAGAAACCTATTTTACACGCTTTCATTTTAAGACTAATTTCCTCCATCAGAATAAGCAAAGGGGCAGAATAGAAGAACTCATTTTTCAGACTTGAATGAGTTTTGCACGAATGTCTCATGCACAACATCCCTTCCCAGAAAGAGAAGGGAGAAGAAGACAAAGAGAGAATTATAAAGGTAGCACATAAAAGAAAAATTCAGTGAGAAAATTAAGATCAATATGAGCGCAATACGCAGGAGGAAGTCTTGCCAGGTCATGTCGTGCTCTCTCTGGGACCGAGCACTCACAGCAGCCATCAGATGGGAAGTAGCACGAAACAAACCTAAAACCCCACAAAACCAACACGCACACGGACAGAAACCGAAAAGAGCAGCCGGCGAAAAAACAAATGGCAGGCACAGCTTATCTCTATGGGACGGTGACATTACTGTGCTGGCTGAAACACTTTATTTCTGCTTTACAATATACAATTGACATGAGTGAGGAGACACTGAAAGCCACCAGTGGGATTGGTGCAGGTCTGAGGACAGCAATATCATCACCTGATAATAAAGTTTTTGGAGAGTTTGCTAGCATTGACATTGCTGGGCGAGGGTTTTTCTTTGGGTATAAAGATGCGGCCACCCAATGGAGTTGACTACCGAGCCTGGCTGAGCGCAGGCAACCAGAAATGAGGATGGGTGAAGAGGCTGGGAGGTGTGACGGGAAGGCGTAGGACCTAAGGGTACAACGCCTAATGCAGCATGAAAGACGAAGGGTTGCGCAACTAGCCCTTACATGCCATGGGTGATGGGAAGGAAGCCTACCAAGAGAGATGACTGTCTGCAGACATCTGGCTGGTGTCAAGCAAGAATATCGAAGCTCTACCAGTTGCGTAACTTGGCCTTTTTTTCATTGGTGTAAAATGCACTTTTTTTCAGCTAGACCTATGGAGTAAAATGTCATCAGAAACTAAACCTATAGAAAATGTCTCTATTCTGTGGAGTAGAACTCACAATTTCCAAGATGACATGGTGTCCTTCTGTGATTACCAAGTTTTTGCATAAACGGAGGAAACTCATCCCCATAAATTTCTTACTTGCTGGGGTTTGAACACCTGTCTTTCTGCTCCTGTGAGGTTTTTTTAGGTAAAAGGTTTGTGTGCTGGGGAACAGAAAGGAAGTAATTGGAGTGGAGAAACTCAGATTCCTTTCTAGAAAACTAGGCAACACTTTTCCTTTTTTGTTTGTTTGTTTGTATGTTTGGTTGCTTGGTTGGGTTTTATTTGGGGGGTGGGGGGTTTGGTTTGGTTTGGTTTGCACTTTAATTCAAAGGAACACTTTTTTTTTTTTTTTTTTTTTTAAATTA
>JAVJGG010000029.1:52004143-52021560 GCA_035590195.1 Aviceda cuculoides | reverse complement strand
TTTAAATGAGCATGAGGGATTTTGGAGGGAGGGAGGTGGGTCTGAAATTTTTAATTTTATCTGGCTTGAGCCAGCCCAATTTTAATGAAACTGTGGTCTTTTAATCTAGAGAAATTTCTTTTCACCCTCTCAGAAAAATGATAAGAAGCTATTCCTTCAGCTTTTCCAACATCAGGATTGAAAAACATTTTGATTTGCCTTATTTTCTAAGGTAACTCTTCTTTTTGTGAGTGCACACACACACATACTGAAGGATAATTTTTTGCCCGTTTTGCCTCAGCTTCAGAGAAGTAGGAAATAAGAGTCAACATAGACATTCCACTTTCTATCATGCAAGTAAAGCACTGAAATGTAGTACTGGTCACACTGAAATGAAAGAAAATAACAATTAAAAAATTGGGAGAGGAGAGGAAGGATGCAAGCAAAGCATGGGTCAAAAATAAATCTATATTGAAAAGCTGGTTTGCCATTTCTGCGCGGAACTCAGAAGCATGTAGTATTTCTGCAAACTTAATCAAGAGACACTGGAGTTACAGAAGTGGAGAATTCCATGTCATATAGCACAAGAGAGCTCTGCTTTTGCCTTGATGCCTTTATTATCACCATAGTAGCACGCAGAGAAATACACATCATGTTTATGAGTCTTTTCTGAAGTGGCAAGAGGTATAATCACAGTGAAAGGTGTTTTCCAGAAGTTCCAGGCTGCATTTCCATGACACATCACTGTTGCACGGCATCCTGCCTGGGATAATCCAGAACCAGAATTTCCCCAGGGTATTGGCTGTTGTCCAAAGTTTCAGCAATGTTCAGGACAAAAGCAGATGTCCTCTGAGTTCTTTTTTCTCTTGGTTTGCCAGCCCGTGAAACTGTAAACAGTGATTTTTAGAAAGATTTTTCAAAAGATTTTAAGTTGATCTCTCCCCATTCCAGGCATTGGGACTGCAGGAGCAGCTGTAAAGGTCCTGTCTCAAAATGAAGCAAAATGCTGGCATAACACAGACCACAAAACTTTGAGCATTTGGGCCATTTGAAAGTCTGTAAAGTCCATCTCAGAGTGGGAGATTTGGAAACTTTTTGCCTTAACAAGTAGAAAGCATAGAAGTTACCTGATCACCACCTGTAAGGGTGGCTTTTGGATGACCATTTCAGAAGACTTAGAGAAAATGCACTTTTAGCTTAGAAGATTTCATTACTAAGGGGTTCATATCACATGGCCCAGAAGACCAACTTTATATGACATTATTGTATAATAGGGAGCTCTGAATGCCTACTGGGGACAGGGGGGAAGATGTGTGCAAGATAACAAAGATTAAATACTTTGCATCTAGTGTAAAATACAAAAGGGTTAAACAGATGGATATTGAAGTTGGATATGTGTGGCCTAGAGATCAGTTTCATATTTCTAACCATGAAGGCAACTTTTCAATGGAAAAACCTATGTAGGGAAAAGATGTTCAGCATTGCTCAGAATTTTTCAGTCTAAGCCACTCTTAAAAAGTAAGTGTTGTCTCCATCAGAAGGTAGTGGCTCCATAAAAAAACTCATGGAAGACTCCAGTGCTGCATGATACATCCCAAAGTCCTTTCAAACTTTAACTTTTCATTAGTAATGGGCACAATAATCAAGATGAAGTTCCTTCTCCAAAACCAAAGGATTTTGATATCAAACGCTGTCATTCTCTGCAGAAAGGAATTATTTGCACATGCGACAATTCCTGAAATAACTTGGTGGCTGCAGGGACATCCCACCATGGATACACATTACAGGCGTTAGTATTCCTTCAAAGAGATCTCTCAGGTTTTTGTTTCTTCAGGGGGTCTGTGTGCTGCTCTGCGTTGCTCTTTGTAGTATAATGAAGAAGGTGAACTTGAGGAATGCCTCTCTGCCCCATTCTCCTGCTCTCCAGAGACACACTGTCCACCCGTAGGGAAAGTACTCCTGCCTTTAGCAAGCCTGACCTTGGTGTAACATGCATCATTAACTTATTGCTTCTCATGCTGTTATCATCTTGAGGTGGGTTATGAGTGCAGGTCCATGTGTTGGTGTACCAAAGGCAGAGAGTTCAACAGTCCCATACCCTAAATAAGGTCCTTTATGCTGGCTTGGGAAAGCCCCGGGTTGGCAAATGACAACTCCAAGTACCTGGAGTCTGATTTGCCCTGTTGGCAAAGAGGGAATGCAGGGAGAGAGGTTAATGTGAATTTGAAAATTTGAGGATCGCTTAATGTTAATCTAGCCTCCCTGATACTAAAATGAGATATTCACTTTGAATTTCAATGTGAGATGCCCGTCTTGGCTGGTTGCCTCCTACTGACTCTCTGTGAATGGAAATCGTTCTTTGCTTCAGTCCAGATACAGGCAGGAAAATGTTTTCCAGTCGCAGCCGATCAGGGAAGCCAGGAAACATCTAGGAACTAAAGAAAGATTCCTCAACTTTTTATTCCATGGGAAATTTAAACCTGCTTACGAGCCTGGATACAGTCTGTGATGACATTGCAAACCTGCTTAAGAGCATTAGACAGTATGCCAGCATTTATCCACTCAGCAATGACTCTTAATTCCCATTACATTCAAATCCCCATCTTTTGCTGCAGCTTGATTACAACGGTGATTAATTTTAAAGTCAACATATTTACCCAAAATACAACATCATTAAAAAGACTAAACATAAAACTGCATATTTACAAATATCTTAACTTGATGTGATTAAAACAAACAGCCTCCTCTATCCTTGTTTGAGTATACACAGATGAGCCCGGCTTCTTTTCCACCTTTATATTTTCATGCCAATAGATGGCACTAGCATTTTCTCCATTTTTTACTGCAATGTTAAAATTCCATATGATACCTCCCACCCTTGCTTGGATTTTCAAAGGGTTGAATTGCTCATTTCCGAGGGGATGTTTTATCCTTGGAACATATATAATATCACTCCAGTTTTGCTTTCAGCTAGTAAATATCTGCATACTTCATAAAGCCTCAATGCCACGAGACTGATTTTTTCCCATTGTGAAAACAAAATGAATTTAAAGTTTTCATTTCCATACTGATAGGAGAGTTCACCATGAAAAAGCCTGTAGGGTCTCAGTATAGGGTGCCTTAACACTTCTATAGCTTTTATTCCATCATCAGTATGAAAGTAGAAGGAAGCTGCTCCTTTTCAATTATATTTTTATTTGAAGAATGATCAGTGGGTTGCATGAAAAGCAGAGATATTAAAAAGTCTGAATAAGTTTCTTAGTTTATTTTACTCTACCCATAAACTTGGGAACTGGTTAAGATTTCTTTTTCATATCATATATGCCAGTTCAGCTTTTCTAATTAAACCCACACTTTAGGAAAATGTATTTTAACATTATGGTAGGTGCTCTTGTTTTTTGCCAGTGTACAGTCCTCTTGAATTAAAGTAAAATTCAGCTGGTCAATGTCATCCCAAATGATTTTTTGCTTCATTTGCCTATGCTTAGGGAAAGATGCTGTTGTGAATGGCTCCTCCAGTGTGAGAGAGGATCAATGGATTTGTTTTTCAGGGTATATCAAGAGTAAACAGGATATAGTTTCAATTCATAGCCTGGCCAGAGAATCTTTGTAGAAATAGTGTCAAAAAAACCTGAAAAGCTTGCTGCCCCAGTTCCCCAGCTGCTAACAAAAATGATATTTCTCCAACTTGTGAGGATAAAGAGAGTTACAGAGAAGCCTTTCCCTTTTTCGTATCTGCTACATACTGAAGATGATTCAGTGGGAGATTAGGTGACTCCATCAACTGGGACAGATCATGGAGTCTAATTAAAAACCAAGCAAATCTTCTTATATACACACATTGGTCATGCTCCCTCTGCTCCCACCCAGTCTACATGGAGTTAGGAAACAGCCGTAAGTTAAATCAATGACAGGTCAGTGATGGGAAGGTCCCCCTTGTGTTGTTTTGAGATGACATCAGGTCATGACTAATGAGTTATGACATGAACCCAAAGGAACAAGTGAGTCCTGGACCCCATGACATTTATTCTCATCAGATCTCTGTATTACTGATAGATCTGCTTAAATACAGCAGATAATTGTCAGCTGGCCCAGGGCAGCAGGATTTTGCATTTGCAATTTTATGCCTTTAACAATCGAGGCATCTTCGTTTGCTAACACAGAACTAATTAACATGCCAGTTAAGGCAGCTGGGCTTTGACATGGGAGCAAGCAGAAGGTGCAGAAATTAAACCACTACAATTAATTATGTTTGCCTCTTGGAGCAAGGCACTGGTGTCCTGGGATTTTCTGTCTGTCTTCGTTCCCTTTGTTCATCTCCCTCCCTGGTAATAATGCAACACTTGTAGAAATTAATTTGGTGGAAATTGATTAAAGGTGGACATTTTTTGCCCATGAAAGTAATTGTCTATGATGCCTGGTGGTAGGAAAGATGTGCACATATAGACGCAGAAGGGTGCGTGTGAATCTTTTCCTCTCCAGCTGGAAGTGTTAAGAGGTGGGTCAAGGAGGTAAGCTCAGCCAGAAAGCATGGAAAAGAAGAGAAATAAAATGAAGGGTACATGGAAGGAAAGTGAGTTCATTATCAGCATGCAGCAAGACAGAGAATTCAATAAGGCTAAAGGATTATGCCTGACTGAGCCTACTCAGTAAAAAACCACTGCTACTGGGTTGCAGATTTGGGTTTAATGGTAAGAAAACTTGGTGTTTCTGTAGTTAGTACGAGTCCTGACTTTGGCTTTCATTCCTCCTCCAGTTTGTGCAGGTGAGACAGTACTGTCCAGGGAAGAGGTCAGACAGATCTACTTGAGATTCATCTTGTTATAACCTGAGTGGGAACAGATTTTTACTTTATTTTTCCTTTTGATTTTATATCACTAGAAGATCAGTATAAGGGGAATCTCTCTTGCCAGATGGTTTCCCTGTTGATTGTCCCATCCTTGGTACACCCTCAGTGGGGGAAGGAGAGCTCTTTCCTCCTCCATTCAGTTTTCCCTGTTGAAGAGGTAAAAAATGGATGTGGGAGATGAGGGAGTCCAGGATTCCAGCTGAAATCAGGGATTACCCTTTGCAATTTTACATCACACCCATGAGCTGTTGCAAATAGCCTGATAGCCAAGTATTATCAGAGGCTGTTACAGATGACTACTCAAGCTGTGTGCAAGAAAACAGGCAAGTAAAGAAAGCTGATGGTAGAAAAGCACTGGGGGCAAAAAAACATGCAAAAAACTAAGGACTGAAATTACAGATGTGGAGAAAGCAGACCCTGTTCTGATAGCTGAGATCCCCATTGTCTAATAAAACTTCAACAATTTTTTCCACTATTAGTAGAGTCTGAGATCTTAAATGAAAAAGCAGAACAAAAAGCAGAAAGAAGTTAGGAATGCTTCAGCTCCATGAGGAATTTTTAAAAATTAGTTCATCTCTCTCTAACATCATTATATCTCTCTATTTCTTTAATATAAGTTCTTTTCATCAACCAGACAAACTAATCTGAAGTATTTTTAACACTTTTTCAGAGTACCATCTGTTTGCATAATAATTTCCCCTAAGTCCTTATAAGGACTGTAATAATCCCTTCATGTTAACTTTTATTATTTGATTTCCAACTTCCTCATCTCCGAAGCAATGGCATGGGGGAATATGTGTATTAACAAATAGCAGCTCCCAGCAATTGCTACTGAAAATAATAATCAAAAAAGCATAAGTTTCAACTACTCATCAGGGCAACAGTATTCACATAGGTATGTTTCTATCAACCCGGGTTGGAGTCATGAGAATGTAAAGGCAGAGGAACTGGTGCAGACCAAGCACAAGTAACCTGTTTCCAACATCAGTCAAATCTGGATGTCTGGGAAAGAGGAAGAACAGAGCAGGCAGAGATGATACATACTCAATTTTCTTCCATCCTCCAACTATTTTCAGTTCCACACCTGAGCCTGTTATAGCGTGTCTATTTATTAAGCTGCAAGAGGAATCTTTTCTGAGTGTTCATGCAGCCTCAAAAGATGGCTTGAACCCAAACTGCCATCTTGCAAGCAAAAAATCTCTTGAAGAAGCTCTTCAGATCTACAGCTGTACTGGTTTTGGCAGGGATAGAGTTAATTTTCTTCACAGTAGCTAGCATTGTGCTGTGTTTTGGATTTGTGATGAAAACAGTGCTGATAACTCATCAATGTTTTAGTTATTGTTGAACAGTGCTTACGCAGCTTCAAAGCCTTTTCTGGTTCTCCAACTGCCAGCGAGCAGGCTGGGGGTCCACAAGGAGCTGGGAGGGAACACAGCTGGGACAGCTGACCCCAACTGGCCAAAGGGGTCTTCCAGACCATATGGTGTTGTGCTCAGCAATAAAAGCTGGGAGAAGGAGGAAGGGGAGATGTTCGAAGTGATGGTTTTCTTCCCAAGTAACCATTATGCATGATGGAGCCCTGCTTCCCTGGAAATGGCTGAACACCTGCCTGCTGACGGGAGATAGTGAATGAATGTCTTATTTTGCTTTGCTTGCATGTGCAGCTTTTGCTTTATTTATTAAACTGTCTTTATCTCAACTCAAGAGTTTTCACATTTCTACCCTTCCAATTCTCTTCCCCATCCCACCGCGGGGGAGTGAGCGAGCGGCTGGGTGGGGCTGAGCTGCTGCCTGGGGTTAAGCCACAACAACAGCTTCTTTTAAGAATCATGTCCTTTTGTTCCCTTTGAATCTGGCTTCTAGTCATTGCGTTTATTCACCTGGTTCTAGCAGAAGAGCCGGAGAACAGTCAACCCTCATCCAAGTTCTCTAAAGGTTTATAATCTCATAGCAGTAAAAAGAGGGACATCCATCTCTCATGGAAAAGACTAGAAAGGCGAGATGCATGCAGCTGAAGAGTATAGTTAAAGGCTGTCTATGTAATACTCAGAATGGTTCAGGCAGGCTATACCATACATACATCACGCACTCCCCTGTCTGAACAAGGACATTTGGAGTTGCTACAATATTCCAGTAGGTACTTAGCACAGTAAGTCTCCTGTTCTTATTCTCTGCTTCCCATAGCCTTCAAAAAAACCCAAATCACCTTCCAACTATTTCTCCCTCCTGTGTAAAGGAAGATAATCCTAAATATGTCAGACGTGTGCTGAGACCAACAGAATGTACCCATGGGATATTATTACAGCATTTGCCTCTGTAATACATGAAATAAAGAACAGAACATGTGCCCTGTGCGCTACCTTGCTGGACACCAAACTCCCTGTAATATGAGTGTTTCCACACTTCAGTAGCGGTACCTTTGCTGTTCACTTTCTAATATTGGATAAAAGATTACATGAAGACTTTGCCTTTCAGATTCCTTTTGCTGTATATTATAAATTTGCCTGCTCTGCAGAAGAGCAGAACAAGGACTTCGTTCTTTTATTTTAACTGCGAGACAATGTCAATAGATAAGCGTATGTTAAAACTTCAAGATCATATTATTTAGACTTAATTCAATTAAACTTTTTTTGTGCTTTTGTTGGCAGTTTTCTGCTAAGGTCATTCAGTCGAACTCATACTTAAAAAGAAATAGCCGCATAGAGTCTTGCTACTTAATATATAGGAGTGCTTCAATTGCCAAAGTCCAAGGTGAGTCAAATGACTCCAAGGAAATGACTGCTCAGGTAGATAGGAGGACATGCCAGCAAACAACCAATCTCAGCCGAGTCATTGCTGCCAGCCCCAGACAAAGATTCTTTTGTCAGTCAATTGTTTTATCTATATCTTCTCTTTATATGTGCTCTGCTCGGTTGCAGAGAAGGGTGCAACTACCCTGAGTTCAAGAAATCTCAGCTGTGTAGCAAGGTCCCAAGAGCACTGAGAATTTTCCCAGAGAGAAAATTTATCCTGAGTTTTAAGAACAGCAAATATATTTCTGAATCAATGTGAAACCATCACGAAACACTATGGAGGAAGGTTGCCTTACATGTCCCAGGAACATAGAATCACAGAACCATGAGGTTGGAAGGGATCTTTAGAATTCATCTAGTCCACCCCCCTTGCAATAAGCAGGGACATCTTCAACTCGATCAGATTGCTCAGAGCCCCGTCTGACCTGACCTGGAATGTTCCAGAGTTGGGGCATTGACCACCAATCCGGGCAACTTGGTCTAGTGTTTCACCACCCTCATCGTAACAAATTTCTCCCTTATATCTAGTCCATTTGTCCCCATGTCTTATAAGCCCCCTTTAAGTATTGAAAGGCTTGTACCACATCCAATACTAACCCCCTCAGAGCCTACCTTCACATCACATCTGAGCAAGGCTAATGAGCTTTGTATTTTGGATGTGATCTACCACCTGGAAGACACCACATGGTCAAGAGAAACAATCAAGGTGCGGGCATCAGGTGTGCCTGAGGCCTAAAGAGATTTTGAAATGAGCTGCTATCACCTAGGACTCCAGCCACAGTTTGATGGACGGAAGAAAATAAACAAACAGGCAGAAACTGTTTGTGCAGTTCTGTTCAAAAACAAAGCTTGCTAACAGAGAACGCCAGCATCTTCTAATAGCTGTGTGGGCACTCATCTCCCTCCGAACATACACAGGCATTGAGGAAGATGATACTGTCATGGACCAGACCTATTGGCATAATTTCTACCACATTAAAAAGCACAAGAACTTTCATGCTATTCATGTATCCAGTGAAGGCCACGGCATACAGGCAAACCTTTAAATTTAGATGGTGAAGTAGAGGAGCATCTGCATATTATTATAGATGGTGGGTCCATGCACTGGGGCTTAGAAAATCACTGATGCAAGGAGTACACCGCCTACAGCAGGGAAAAGGTTTCAATACGACATCAGCAAAAACAGGAATCCTTGGCTGCTAGCCCAGCTATATTAACACTATTGCCAAGTGCTGACCTGTCTGTAACAAAGACCTCTGAGTCTGCCACAAAGTGTAGTTAATTGGATGGAAAGATCTCCATTGATTTCAGCGGGGTCTGCGTCAGGACTCTCAACGTGAAGGAGGGGCCACTTCTGAAGTGACCTATCAGGGCCAAAGCAATGTCATACTCAATCTTCGCTTTCATTTGCTTCAAGTCTGAAACTGGAGCAAGCAATAAATATTTTCAAATATCAGTGAAAGTCTCCCCACTTAAGTGAATTTGGGATGTTTCTGCCAATAGACATTTGCAGTGCTTTGGTTGATGTCTCTGCAGAAGCATTTCCTGTTTACCTGTGCATATTTCTATTCCTGAAGAGATTATCTGTAGTTATGTGAAAACAGTGATGTCTAGAAAGGTGCCAAAGCCCAAACTTTACAGACTTCGAAATCCAGACACTGAGATGTTTGAGCCATCTCCAGGTCCTACTTTCTTAGTCTCAATATGCTACTGCTTTTTTTTCCCCGTTTTTCTTGAAAAGAAGATCTTCTGTGATCTAAATGGAAAGCAGAAACAATATTACCTAACCAGGAGCCATCTGTGGATAGGCAAAGCTCATGAATAAACATACAGTCTGGGCTGGGTTTGCCGGCAGTGAATGTGATGCAGGTAACACTGAGATCTCAGTATGTCAAAGCACTTTCAGTGCATATGTTCACCACGGCACTGCTGTCCCTTCAAGTTCCATTTGAGTCTCGCTTAATCTCAACAAGTTTAAAAATAATCAGAGAAGATGTTGGAATAGATGAAGAGATGCTGTTGATACTAGAAAGAGATATTTCAATATGGGTAAGAATAGACAAATACCATTGCGTGATGAGTACCAATTGTGTTCAGTCATGTACAGGTTAGACTCTGAGAAATCTACTTGTCAACATCTGTGCAGTACGCTTGTTCTCGAAATATGTTGTTCTCTGGAGAGTGGATAGTACTAAACAGATGATTGCCATGCAATCCCCTTCTTTAAAGGAAAATACGGGGCGGGGGGAAAGAATGTAACGCAGAGTGAAAGACCGTCCCAAGAAAATTGCCGTGAAGAACACTGACTTGTGCAGAAGCAGATCAGGTAAATATCAAGGAACATATGCAAGGTAATAAACTTTGTCATAATATAGGGCTAAAAAAAGGACTTCCTGGAAAAAGTAAGACAGACAGCTTTATGGTCCTCCTGGGTCTGGAATACGTGAAGTAGAAGTTGTGGTGTAGAGATTAAATGCTGTGAGAAATGAATAGCTTTAAATTTCTGTGTTTTGTGATCAAGATCTATATTGGATCTGCTTGCCAGTTTAGCATCACAATGTCCCTACACATCACTGCTAAAAGAATAATTGTTATAGTAGAAGGGCATTCTGTTTTACATTTCCAGTTCATCTGTGATATGCTGTTAAACACAGATTGAAGTGTAAGATGCATTGACTCTGGAACCAGGGAAAGATAATAGGATGACTGTACCTGACCTGACTTTGAAGTGTGGTTAAAAACAGTTAAGAACCAGAAGAAATGTGGTTCCCTGATGCTCATTTCAGGGGTAAAAACTGAATCACGGAGTATAAAAGAAGAATATTCTCTTATTAGCAGAAGTTGTTCAAGGATTTGATGGAGATATGCAACAGGGATGTGAACTGCAAGATCAAGTGGTAGATCCAGGGTACCACAGTTTAAAATCCCATTGTGAGCTTCTTAAAATGCTGTTTTTTCTTACAGGCACTGAGCAGTTTTGAAATCTAAGGATGGAAAAAGCACTCACTACTATTATAAAATATTCCTCAATAATTGATTCACTATGCTAATGCTTCTCCAAAATCAACCTACATTCTTCTTTCAATTTCTGCTACTCAAGTCTAGTCACAGACATATGAAAAATGTACTGCTTACAACCATTCTTAACAGAAAGAATGCCTGAGCTCCTCTTTCTGGTTGTATTTGTTTGTTTGTCAATTTTTTCTCGGTGTCTGGTTTCAATTATTTTATCATCTCCTTCTTTGATAAGTTCTGTTTTTTTGCTCAATGGGATTGTCTTCTGGCATTTTACTAAATGGCCTACCTTTGTGCGACTGGCATTTGGAAATTAAAAGCCAGTGTTTTCATTTCCAAATTTTAAACAGCAGGAATGACCTGGATGCAGGAAGCTGATATTTTTGCATCTCAGTTTATTGGCAATGTCCTTATTTGTGTGGTGGATCTTCCATCACTTTCATATCCATTGACCACGTCGTGACTATTGGACCTCCAGTGACAGAATTTCTGTAAAATTCCATCACACAGGAATTTAGTGAGTGCACCCAGCTCTCCTCCTTGGGGAAAACAAAACCAGAAAGTATAATCACTCTCAAACCAAGGTAAGATTTGCCACACTGCATCAGACCTGTGGTCTTCATGTCCCTGGATCAGAATAATTCCATCAGAGAAAGATATAGCATGAATGCTTGTAGAGAAACACAGAAAGCCATGTCTTTTCAATGTAATGTCTTACCTTCATTTTTGCTACACGAGGAAGATGATGTGACTTGCCAAAGGTCATGCATGCCAGAAACCTAGAGGGAAAACCTCCATTCCAATGTGGTGATCTAGGCACTAGACTATACCTTTGGGTACCCTTGTTTGTTCTCTGTTTTTTTTCCAGGCATCTCAAATTTGGAGAAAACCAAATAGTTCCCTTGCTGAGGAAGGCCAGCTACGGAAAAGGGCATATCTGCCTCTACAGTCCATACCCTAGAGGCAGTAGGTCTATGAATAAGGCCACATCATTTGTGTGGGGAGCGATGACCAGTCCCTGGAGAGCTTCCTAAAGCATAGCTGCTGCCTATGGCACAAGTAATGTTGGGCTGGCAGCCCCAGCATCTGAACAGATATCTGCAGCAGCTCCTGTGGACGTCCAAACTCAACAGAACCCACTGCTTTGCAGAAAAGCAAGTTCTAGCCACCAGGAGACCAGCCGTATCTTTATCATTTTGCATTCGTTGGCCTCTGCTGCATTTTCTTCCATCTCATCTCATTTCATTTCGTCTCATTTCCTCTCATCTCTAATTTATGAAAGAAAAATATTGTGGCATGTCACTCACGGGAGGTTGTTGACCTCTGTGTCAAACCATGCTGCTTTGCACATGCTGTACACACCAGGAACGTTTGAATGGCAGCTAGCCGTCAGAGAAACTAATGGCAGCTAGCTAGAGAAACCTATCACTGTCCACAGTGAGGGATGTACATCTAATACAGAAACAGAATCCAAAGACAATATAGGCAGGCTGAGGCTTCCCAGTCCTGTCTTGTGGTTTGCAAACCTTTGACAGGAAAAAATAAAAAATCTGAGCGGTTTAATTTAATATTTACCAAATAAAAGCAAGATGAGCTGTTGCTGCTTGGTTGGTAAAGCAAATTCTCAGTGAGAGAACAGACAAAATCACTGAGGTGAGACTCCCTTTGCACTTTGAAGCCAAGTCATGTATATGAATTGTCACAGTGTTATCACGTTTAAAGCCAGTACTGCAGATCCCACTTCTTATAATTGCTCTGCAATAAAGCAAGAGCAAAAGCCCATTTGTCAGTTGTTCCCATTGTCAGTTGAAATATTTCCAACATCTCTCACTTCCTTCAGTTTCTTCAAGCGATCATGTGAATTTAAAGGATTAGATTGCAACTTGGAGGACATTTTGTAAGACCAGAAGCCATAAAGCAAACCTTATCAGCCTTGGTAGATGTACTAAAAACCTTATTATATTTTTTTGTGCCTTCAAGGGTAGGCAGACTAGAACGGTTTGGCTGGGAAGAAGAGAAGTGAGAGAAAGGAAGAAACAGAAAGCCAGCCATGACATGATTAATTATAGAATCATTTAGGTTGGAAAAGACCCTTACGAACATGAAGTCCAATTATTGCACCCTGTAAAGATTCACAGAACGAAAGAAGCTGCTAATCATGAAAACACAAACAACTCACTCTGATCTGAAGGGAGAGGAAAAAAAAAAAAGCAAACCAGCCAAAGATTTGCCAGAGTTGAAAGAAGTGTTTAAGCAGATGATCACATCACACACAACCAGTTTAAAACAGGGACTGTGGTTTTCATATTAACTCAACTGCCATATGAGGAGGAGACGTATCCTGGTGGGAAACGGAGAGGAAGATGTTAGTTGAAGAAGGAAAGGGGAGGTAGTGTTAGTCCTATTGCTATAGAAAGGAAAGGATATAGCAACTCTTTTTCTTGAGATATGATGTTGAGCATAGCTGAAGGACACCCCACAGTCATAACAGTCAAAGACAAAATTTCTCAGAAAAGGCACATCAAAACTGTTTTGTCATGTGCATATTTGCTTTCAGACATGAACATACCTCTGTAGGAAGGATGGGACTTTGAAGGTATCTGTCCGAAAGGCCACTTTCTTGTGCAAATGGGAAAGGATCTCAAGAGGCAGCTTTAGGATTGTAAGGCGGGCAAAAGGATTATTACCCAAATTTCAGGTGGGAATTAATCCTGAATTTCATTGTTGCCACACTTTTGTGAGGCAGGAAAATCATTCAGGTGTTGTGCACCACTTTGGAGAGGGGCAGCTGCAAAGCCTGGCCACCATGCAAGTCTTTTTGGGGGTGTTGCTGAGACGACTGCCTCCAGATGCTTTTCACCATTAGGGAATATAAATAGGACTATCACTTACATATTCAGATCAAATAATAAAAGTCACGAGTCTCCACTCTTCACACCCAATTCCTTTCAGCCTTCAGGAATTTGATTGCAGTTTTATGGCCGACTGAAATATCTACAAAGATTTTTGTACCTTTCCCTTAACTGAGTCAGAATGACAGCTGTCAAGGAATGATTCAATTACAGTGGGACCATTTACCTGTTCCTGCTCTGGAATATTAAAAGAAAACAAAAATGAAGAGAGGTGATGAATGAGAGGAGAAGAAATAAAAGACCTCAGTCATAGGAAAGAAAGCAAACAACTCCCCCATAATAAAACCCAGGTGTTCTTGTTTTGGTTTGGTTTGGTTTTGAGTTGGGCTTTTTGCAGGACAGAGAGACCATTGCTATTGAGATTGCATTTAGGTAGAATGGACCAAGCCTGATCATAAAATAATGTCTTCATCTCAAAGAGATTGAAAATCAGCATATAAATCAAGGAGAGTTTGGCACCTAATTTCCTCATGTGTTTCTTAAATCGTTCCCTAGCGGGTGGTGAGTTCAGCTGCTGTACCCCTGCGATTTGGCTGCAGGGCACCAGGGCACAAAGCCTCATGGTGGAGGGAACCACCAGTCTTGGCTTCTAAAGCTCTCAGATACTCCCACGAGCATCTGATTTTAGTCTTACAAGCTACCAATATCCATCCAATTGAGAAAGGAGGGTTGTGGATGTCCTCTTCTTAAGGGGGGACAGATTCTTTCCCCAGTCCATGGATGGACTGGGTTAGGTTACTCTCCCTGGCTGGCTTCTTCTAGGCAGCTTTACGTTCAGTCCTTGGTTTCAGTAGAATTCACATGGTAAATCCAGAGCTATATTTTATTTCTTCTCTGTCAGAAAGATGCATTAGGTATTACAGCAGGCCTGCTCTTTCATTTCCTTCAGAGAAAGCCAGGACTATCTTGGGCAGCCTAAGTGGAGCAGACAGCTTCATAAACTCACTCATGATTGACTTGGCACTGAGCGAGCTGGTATAGCAACATAGTTTACTGTAATCAATACTTCCTGGTAGACTGCTGATTTCGTCTCAAAATTGTTTGAATGCCTATAGTAATGCCCATTTAGTGGCCTGAATGAGATAAGCAGAGTCTTTTGATGCTTTTGTGTATTCCCTGAGTAAAATCACCTACCAGTTGAACATACTGACCTCTGTTTTTTTCCTGGCTGTGTTTCAAATAGGGCATCACCTCCTTGCAGGTTGCCCTAGGAACAAGAATCTGTGCTGTGATTTTACTGGTCGAGGCTCCTGGTATTACATTTTGTGTGGTGAGAGGAGGCAAGAGCAAAACTAGACAACCTCCATATCCATTTTGCTGACTGCTTAGCTCAAGATGTAATCTGCTTTTTTCTTCCTAAAATGTAGTCTCTTGCACTGGTTTATTCCCATACTCTACTGCCTGTTTCCACAGTCTCCTGGGACATCTCGCTACACAAATCTCAGCTCAGAGAGGCCAGCATTAATTGGCTAATTCTTCAGTTGTTTTTTTCCTTCTGTTCTGGCTCCAGGCTCAATATACATATTGTTTTTCAAGTCCTCCATATTCCAAGAATGACCCATGGAAGATGCATTTAAAATTGCTCCAATTCATGCTCCTTTTTTTATTGCTTTTGGATGTGGTTACAAACAGATCATCAACTTTAAAAAAGGAAGATTAATTTTAAGGACAGGATTGGAACCTCATGCAACCAGTCAAACATATCTGCTACCTTCCATATAAATGTATCAAACAGCTGCCAATCCCATCATAGTATCACAGGGTACATTAACTCTCTCTCTTGTGTCCCAATGATACTAATGGAGATGATCAGGTACATCTTTATACTTTAGTCCTTACAGATCCTTTGAGAATAGAATAGAATAGAATAGAATAGAATAGAATAGAATAGAATAGAGTAGAATAGAATAGAATAGAATAGAAAAAAATAGAGTAGAATATGTGGAGTTGGAAGGGACCTAGAACATTCATCTATTCCACCTGCCTGACCAATTCAGGGCTAACCAAAAGTTAAAGAATATTACTAAGGCCTTTGTCGAAACACCTCTTAAACACTAACAGGCTTGGGGCATCAACCACTTCTCTAGGAAGCCTGTTCCAGCGTTTGACCACTCTATAAAGAAATGCTTCCTAATGTCCATTCTAAACCTCCCCTGGTGCAGTTCTGAACCAATCTCACATGCCCTACCACTGGATTCCAGGGAGAAGAGATCGGCTCCTCCTTCTCCCCTTCCCCTCCTCAGGAAGCTGCAGAGAGCAATGAGGTCGCCCCTCAGCCTCCTTTTCTCCAAACAAGACAAACCCAAAGCCCTTAGCTGCTGCTCATAGGACATTCCTTCCAGCCCTGTCACCAGCTTTGCTGCCCTCCTCTGGAGGCATTCAAGGCCTTAACATCCTTCTTAAATAGTGGGGCCCAGAACTGCTCACAGTATTCAGGATGAGGCCACACCAATGTTGAATACAGCGGGACAATCACCTCCTTTGACCAGCTGGTTCTACTGGGTTTGATGCACCCCAGGATGCGGTTTGTCCTCTCGGCTGCCAGGTCACCCTGCTGACTCCTACTGAACCTGCTGCCAAACCAGCACCCCCAGATCCCTTTCCGCAGGGCTGCTCTGCAGCCACTCCTCTCCCAACCCTCTCTTGAGGTTAGCTGCCCAAGAGCTACCAAGTTATCCCTGAGTGATATTGGCTTGCATCCCGACTTGGAGAGTGAGACACAGAACTTGCTTATAATTACTGATCTCATCAAGCTGGGTAAGACATGGAACTTGGGATGTCTGGGCAGAATGTCCTGCAAAAAAGCCCACAGGAGACAGACCAAGCCTTTTCTTCTTAGTCCTGCAGGCAGCAGGTTTGGAGGGGGATTAGGGGAAGGGAGAGATTTTTTTCCTCCTGTTCTTCTGATTTCATCCTAATCTTTACTTGGCATCATGTGGAAGATAAGGGCAGAAATACACACTGACCAAAATCTACAACTTCTAAGCAGGGCCCTGCAGCCCTTCTACCATGATTTTTCCCAGGTTGTGACTGGCTTTACATTCACAAGTTCATAACTACGTATGACAACACAAAGAAATTGTTCTATAACTAATTTTCTACCACCTAGTAGATTCTAACAATATCTCTGTAAAGTCCCGGAGAAGTTGTATGGCTATGTATAGCCTTTAAAAACTGTTGCATACATTGATAACATTTTCCGTAGACCTGTCCCTCAGCCTTATTGGTATGAATTGCAGATGTATTTGGGTGACTGGCCCACGAAGCCAGAGATATGCGCAAAGATACACACAGCCGGAGCATCTGCCTCTTTTCCCCTGGACCTCATTACAGGTCATGGACATTTTGTTGTGTAGGTAACTGGCAGCACTCAGAAAACATTGCCACAGTACCTGATTTCCCAAACATTTAGTTCAGCAGCCCACAGATTTTAATGCTAGATGGAGTAACAAGCCCATCTTTTTAGACCTCGATTGGAAGCCATGAAGAAATGGAGTCCTGGAAATCAGTAGGCATCAATTTTTTATCCAGGGACC
Organism: Aviceda cuculoides; assembly: GCA_035590195.1. Taxonomy (NCBI): domain Eukaryota; kingdom Metazoa; phylum Chordata; class Aves; order Accipitriformes; family Accipitridae; genus Aviceda; species Aviceda cuculoides. The sequence goes on along the minus strand of JAVJGG010000029.1, from coordinate 52,004,477 downwards.
TCTCAGTTTTGACCAAGGAGTTGCTCGGAGGATATCCATACTGAACTCAGCTCCACAGGTTTTTGAGCTACGACAGCAGATCATCCACAGGGCTGTGCAATTTCTCAACCACTGTCGTCAACTTCCTATTATAATTCACTTCACGTCCCTAATAAACAAAATGTTCTTGTTGCGAATTAATGACATTGGGCCCAATCCATGTCAGGGCAAACATCAGGAGTGTGAAAAATCAAAGCATCTGGCATGTTTCAGCAGGTTACTGGGCTGCCCAGGCTCTGTATCTCTTTTTCTACAGCTTTTTTTTTTTTTTTTTTTGTTTTTTTTTTTTTTTTTT